>BMAU01021379.1:1977500-2420000 GCA_019973935.1 Trichonephila clavipes
GCGCACGTGGCATGCATTGTCCAAAGGTTCTTCGTCAATCACCTGGTTGAATTGCTTCCCTGGCCGGCTCACTATCCGGATCTTTCGCCGATAGAAAACATGTGGTCCATGGTTGCTCAACGATTGACCATTGACCCAGATTACACCCCCACCTGCCACACCAGATCAACTTTGGCAACGTGTGGAAGCTTCTTGGTCTGCTGAACCCCAAGAACACATCCAAAGTCTCCCTGAATCAATGCCAAGGCGTGTGCAGCGGTAATCTCCAACATTAGCGGCTACTCTGGCTACTGATTCTTCCAGGAACCACACTTCAAAGAAGACTATAAATTTAATCATTTGATACTTGGTCAACATGTTGTATACAAATTAAATTTTGTTGTGCAATCTCTTGTCTTTCTTAGTGTTGCATTTACGGTTGCCGGCAGTGTATAAAGAATTATTCAGAATTAAATACAGGCAATTGAAAAAATACAAAAATACTCGCATAAAGTGTTTATATTTCCTTGCATTAAGATTCAAAAACCATACAATTTAGAATATTTACATAAATTATTCCCTTTATGGAGTATAGATGTGGACTCTGGAAACGAGAAAACTAACTAGTTAGGAAAATTCACTTTTGTACCATCAGGCTTTAAGCAGTACCGAGATTTGCAAACAGACTTCAAAGACATCGAAAAAATAGCTTTTTATTTAGTTTGAAGAGGTATAGATTTTTTTTTTTGCAATATTGAATTTTACTAAAATTCAGACATAATTTTTAAATCAAGCAACACAATTTTATTTATAAAGAGTGTTTTTTCCCCGTGTATAGAAGTTTAAGTTGGCATTACTTTCCAAGATGGCGACAGATTTAACAGCTGTTAAGTGATTTATTCTCAGTTTGTGGTTTGGCAATTCCTCAAAACTATCATCAAGCAAGGCGTAGATTCGTCGAATGGGCCCAAAACGAGATTGCCGTTGTTCCCGATTTTTATAAGCGAATTTTGTTTAGCACTTCTGGTTGAATGGCTACGTCAAGAAACAAAACTGCCGCATTTGGAGTGAAGCTAATCCACAAGTGTATGTCGAAACACCGTTACATCCAGAAAAACTGACTGTTTGGTGCGCTTTATGGGCTAGTGGAATCCTTCTTCAAAAACGATGAAGGCCACAACGTTACAGTCAATGGTGATCGGTATAGAGCCATGATTACTAACTTTTTCATTCCTGAATTGAACAATCATGATGTCCAGGAGCTGTGGTTCCAACAAGACGGTGCAACATGTCACACAGCTCGTGTCACAATCGATTTATTGAAAGACACGTTTGGTGACCGCCTAATTTCACGTTTTAGACCTGTGAATTTGCCTCCAAGATCTTGTGATTTAACACCTCTAGACTATTTTCTGTGGGGCTATGTAAAGTCATTGGTCTATAAGCCACAAACGCTTGACCATTTGGAAGACAACATTCGCCGTGTTATTGCCGATATACGGTCACAAATGTTGGAAAAAGTCATCGAAAATTGGACGTCCAGATTGGACTACATTCGAGCCAGCCGTGGCAGTCATATGCCAAAAATCATATTTAAAATGTAATGCCACAAGATTATCTTTCGAATAAAAAAATCATGTCAATCGAATAATACATCGTTGTTTTATTGCAATTTAAAGTTCTATACCTCTAAATAAAACACCCTTTATATAAAGTTTCAAGTAAGTGGCACTTACAAATATTGTCTATAGAAATTTATAGAATGTTCTTATTTTAAGAAATATGCAAAAAGGAGGGAACTTTGTTTTTCATAGTGCTAGAGCCACTCTCCATGTAGAGTAGAGCAGAAAATTCTGTTTAGGTTCCAAGTCCCCCCCTATTTGGCGTGGTGAGGAATTTTGATATTCTCTCTCCATCTTTTACGAGATCCGTCTCTCTCTTGAGTGACACAAATGAAAATGAAAATCAAAACATGTCTCTACAGCAGCGATTCTCAAACAATGGGGCTCGCCTGTAGGGGCGCATAATAACGCCACTTGGGAGTAAGAACATATCGAAAAGTAGAAAATAAAAGATTGTTTAAGAAAATTATTAATTTACTGAAAGGAAGCAAAACAAAACACGTTTTGATTTATGAAAGTTAACATGATACTTATTCTATTACTTAAAAGTAACAAAATATTTATTACTAAAAAGTAACATGCACAAAGTTTAATACTTATATTCATCATTTGTACGGTATATAACTTATTGTAGCTATAATCACATCACATTACTATTGCATTCAATACGTTGTCATTGTATGGGGTGGCGCGATAAAAATTATGATGGAAAATTGGTTCACCAATATTGGAAGTTTAAGAAGCACTGCTCAACAGCCAATTTTGGCAAAGATGCGCCAAGAGACAAAAAGAGAGTTTTATTAATGTCGCACTATACAGCTGCACGAGGGCTGTTGGTGACGAGCCTCGAAATTTTGAACCAGCGGAGAGTACGATACCTTAGATGGTACCTCCTCTCCTAACTTCCACACCACATTGTTTCGCTGACGTTTGGACCTCGACAGATTTAACGTGCATCTGCGCCCTCTGCACGGGTTTTTTTAGCGGTGCTAGGCATAAACTCATGGCTCGTCAGCCACGAGTCCGTGACCTTGACCCCTAGGATTCCACAGACACAGGAAATATACCAACATTCAATTTATAACTGTATATTTAAGCAAGTAAAAAATATAACACTGTGGCAATGTGAAAAAGTAAAACTATTTCCATACTGGGTAGCGTGAGGGATTACACAGCGTTTGGCCGAAAGGCATTTTATTCCAAATTAACTGAACATAACATTAAATTCAGTAGTAAGTTTTTGTTCTTTACAGCCTTTCGCTGGAGTAAAGTTTTAGTCCCGTTTAAGGTTTAAAGTTCTTGAGATGATTGGCTCCCGAGTACTTTTGCTGGTTTGGTCCAAAGTCTCTTCACTCAAACGGTTGCCCCCGCAGATTCCGGCACTGGGTCTTTCAAAGATCATCGCAGTGCCTCTCCATCGACCCTTGAGGTGCGGATGCCTTACAACATTTATCGAGTAGCTTCGAAGAAGAAAAAAAAATGATGTGGAAGGTAATAAAGAAGATTTCAGGAGATCCAGAAGTTCCTCGTCAACTTGCGAGTCGACCCTTTAAACTCCCTGGGTGGGTCTCTTTCACGCTCCTAATAATCTCTGATTGGCTAGCGAAGCAGATTTGTACACGGCCCTCCTTGCTTGAGTCCATTGGTGCTTCAAGACAATAGACTGGCGTGTCTCAAACCCCTCCGTCGCCGTACATAGTATACTATCTGAAGGGTCAAAAAATCGTCCTAACACCTTAAAATTGAAGACACCCTCCAAAATATATCTTTATCGCAACAGGCCGACATTCCTTTTCATTCAAATAGTTCACGGCCTACATGTGCGAGCGACCTGACAATGGATATTGTTCACAGGGGTATCTTTTCTGTAAATCTTGGTGTCGATCGTTATCTGAGGGTTAAGGAGGGAAGTGGTGTGCTTTCAACACAGCCACTTTCAGATTCGACGAGACACCTATTTGGCCTGAGGCTTAAAGGAAGAATACACGGTCTCTTTTGGAAGATTACAATATCCCATCTGGGCATTCAGGTCACCCTGTACAACAAACTTTATAAGTATTGTAGGGAAATTTTCGACTAATGAGCCGACGCTACAACACTAAATAACAATGGGTAAAAATTTATAACGCAAGTATTATTATTTTTTTTTATTTAGAACAATTCTGGTTTAAAATGAGAATTTTCGAAAATAAACAAAAAAAATTTTTTTTCTACCTTTTGTAAAGATTTGAACGCTGGGATTTCAAAAGTAGCAATTCACATGGGTATTTATTTTACAAGCATTTCCTGAAATATTCCAGAAGCAGGCGCAATATTTCCCGTAATGGTCCTTTAATATGTCACTTGAACTATTTTGGTCCATTATCGACCAAGAATGCAGGAATGAATTCCTTATTTCGTTCTTTCCAAAGAACAAAGATTCCACTTTCTACGATCTTTTTCCACGGTTATACCTGATCTTCTTACGTTTTTTAAATGTTTTTTTTTTTGGGGGGGGAGGGAAGAATAGAAGCCTTTTCTAAACCTAGTAATGGCTATTTTTGGAACTATTAGGTAGGTTTTGAGAAGCTTTTGGTAATTTTGTTGTTAAGGATATTTTTTTCTAAATTCTTGTAGTTCATCAATTTTTCTTTTCTTTTATATTCCCCTCCCCCTTTTCCGCAACTTTTACATTTCTATCTTTTATGTACTTTACGATTTTATTTTAAGGTATTTTTTTTATTCCATGATTTTTGTAAAGCCTTAAAACTTCTCTAATTGTTTTAGTTTCAAATATTAAAATAACGAAAAAAAATCATTACTGAAATTAATTTTGTATGTTATAAAATGCAATTTTTTTTAAAAAAAATTTGCCTTCAAAAACATTTTTATTTGAAAAAAAAATATGTTTAAAAAATAAAAAAATTATAGATATATTAACTTTATAAAAGTATTAATGTTCTTACATTTCCTTTATAACATTGAAAACATAATTAGACTTTATGTATTATTCAACATATTTCCAAAACGTGATCCCTCACCTCTTGATTTAGGAACAGGACTTGAATATCTAAAACGAAGCATATTTATTCTTTACGCCTTCGTACCCCTCTCATCCGGTTCACATCGTATCTCTACTAAATAAAAGAAACACTCGTGCCAAAATTCCAGTCCAAAAGTACAAAAACAGGTATTTTTATCTGTATCATCCACTCACCTCCTTTCTTTAGGAGCCAATTTTCGTGTAACTCGTTCCTAGCCGATCTCTATGCAACAAAAGAAACATGCTTGCTAAACTTTCAGCTCATAAGAGTTCAAAATGAGAACTTTTATCTGTAACATTAATGCAACTTCCATGGAAGCCGATTGCCGTTAAACTTGTTCATATCAGATCTCTACTCCACAATATATACATATTTGCCTAATTTCATGAGTGTGCGTCCAATAAATCAAAAAGGGACTTTTCTGTCAGTAACTCCCACATGAACTCTCTGCGAACTCGTCTCTTCAGAACTTGTTCTCAGTATTTCTTTACTCAGCAAAAGAAACATGCTCACCAAATTTCAAGTCTGTAGGTCTAAGAAATCAAAAACAGGAATTTCTATCTATAACACCCACCAATGGTTTTAGAGGGAAAAAAAATCACAAAAAATAATATTACAAATTTTTTTAACGAAAATATGCTTACAGCTACTTTGAAACATCAACAAAGCTTTCTACAAAATTTTGGAGTGGTACGTTGAATGGTGTGGCCGACCCGCGGCACGCTTGTCACAGTGTGGCACAATGAAGTTGTATCAGTAGCACGCGAAAAGTTACAGAAAACTTTAAAAAAGTTTTGAAATATAATAAATAATCACATTTTTAACAACTTTATATAAGTGGGTTTTTCTCAGATAAAAAACCTAAAAATTTAGATCAAAATATTGTTGTGAATAAATTTTTTCTGCATTGAATATTATAAAATATAAATATCACTCTAAACTAGCTAATGTGCACCTATAATAACCTAATTTTGTTAGCATCTGTTAGAGCTAATCTTAATAGGGATGACTTGGTAAAAAAAATAATAATTCATATGCCACATACAGTAGATAATGAGCGTTTAACAGTTATTTTGAATTAAGGTATTCGAACGCGTTCGAAAAACTTTTTTAAAAGATAGCATACTTTTTTTAAAGATAGATAGCATTATAAATACTTTTTAAGGAATCAATACCAATAAATATTAATTAACAATATTTTTTAAAAAGATATCTAAATTCTTTATAAAAATCACAATTTTAAGCGAAATTTAAGCAATATTTTTGAAAAACTTCAAAGCAATTAGACAAAAAAATAATAAAATTATATCCGTAAAAGTATTTCTAAAAAAATTAAATACATTTACCTAGAAAATTTAAAAATTTTTTAATGTTTTATAAACTTAAAAACTTTTAGAGCTGATCGAGTAATTATTAATAAGAAATATAACATTCCTTACGAGACCATTATTTAAATAACAGGGCATAACTTAAAATACTTTCATTCAATAAGATATATTTTAGTACATTCTCTAGAAAATAACATAAACTTGCATTAAAAAATGTGTTATTTGCGCAAAAGCCCATATAATATAAGCTTATAAATAACATTATTTTTAATTTTCCATATATGTTCGTTAGAAAAGTTTGAAGTGCTCGCATAATAACTTTTTATGAAATAGTGGCACTCTTCCAAAAATGATTGGCCACCCCTGGTATATATAAACATCCCAAACAAATATATAAACTTTCCAATTTATATATAAGATTATGTTATGAGGTTCTGTATAAATTGGGATATTTTTCTCTCTGAAAAAAGTTCAAATTTCGGTTCTCGTTCTTAAACATTGAAAGAGGATAGCCTGAGGCAAAAGGGGGTGCTAAATGGATGATCCCAGTCAAATATATGCTGTTAATAAGCAAATTTTCAAAGAACAGACAAATATCGATTATCCAGTATCACGTTCTTAGGCCTGTTAATGAAAACGATTTTTGTACGCTTCTTTTGTCGACGTCATACATCACGGAAACACTTCCGTTTCGTGACATTGCTCACGCACGATCCACTTCCGCATATGATCAGGAAATAACATTGCTTTTAGCAAGCTTACATCTTCAGAATAAGGTGGTAGAGGGTTGAGCAAGAAGTCTTCTTCTCCTTCCTTTTGTTTGCAGACGACAACCCCGTGTTCGATGATGCTAATTAAAAAAGACGGGGTAGAAAACTTGTCGTTGGCTAATGAAAATTGACTTTGAGAGGGAAAAGTGTACCCGTTTTTTCATATATAATTATTAATCTCACGTATGAGCGAAAATTAAAGGGTGGATAGAAAAAAAAAGATGTTACGTAGAAAAACACGGGAGAGTGTTTTTTGGTAATCTTCCGAAGTTGAGCTGACGATGATAATTACTAGAAAGTTGGGGTAACCGGGGATTGGAAAGAGTTTTTGAAAGTATGGAATTTTTATTGGTTTTCTCTCCCACCTTGGAAAAAAAGAAAAGGTGTAGAGTTTGGGAAACGTTTAATGTTTTTGATGATGATGGTGTTGTTAATGAGAAATTTTTATTTAAAGTCTTATAATAATGTTATGTTTATTATTAACTGTCATCTGTGCATATTTGACAATAATGGATTAATTCTTTAATCGCTTGAATACTAGGGAGCAATTAATCTTAAGTTTGTTCTTAGAATTTTAAGAATGAGTGTTGAATCTTTTGAGTTCAATAATTATGTTTTAGCATTATTCTTGAGATTTTGAAATCTTTGAAAAAAATATTTAAAGAATGAACCTGTAGCACGTTACAACGAAGAAAATTTTACATAGAATCTTCATTCTACTTAATTAACAATGACTTTTTCCGTTTTACGTAGAAAAAAATATTTATAATTTGTTTCAGGATTCAACTGTCATTAAAGCACTGAAAAGAGCTACGTGATCAGAAATAAATTTAATGGGCTGAAATCATGATGGTCACATGATAAATGCATTCATGTGTTCACTATTGATTTTCCATTAGACTTATACTTATTGTCCTACTTGTAAAATTTAGATAGAATTTCAATTTCGATAACTGAGTGAAGCTGTTCAAAAATTAATACTCATTAAAAAAGTTTTCAAAATTTTAAAAACATTAATCAAAATTAAGTGCATTTTGCTTATGTATGTGAATTATTGTTGTTGATAAATATAAGCTTTTTTAAAAGAAAATTTATGTAAAACTCAAAAGTTGGCAACAGTAAAGAGCATGAACTGATTGGATAGAAACATGCCCTCATTTATTATGTGACTATGACGCTACATAAGTTTATGAATTGATTGGTTGTAAACACGTCATTGCAGTTATCATGTGACTAATGACGTCACAGGAATTTAGCCCATTGCATTCAAATTTTGGCCGTTGTAATAAAAAATCCTTTAGTTATATAAACGCATCCATTATGTATTGATTGGAAGATTAGTTGTTTATTAACTTCGCCAATATGTAATATAACAAATATATTATAAAAGATATATAATATATATATATTTATCAATATATAATATGTATATATTTATCAATATATAACATGTATATATTTATCAATATAATATAATATAATATAATATAATATAATATAATATAATATAATATAATATAATATAATATAATAATATAATATAATATAATATAATATATATGTATATATAATATATATATAATATATATATATATATATATATATATATATATATATATATATATATATATATAGCAACATCCTATTGTCATGAAAAATGCTTCTATAATAATACTTTGCCTATATATAGCTAAGACTTCTATACAGAGTCGAAGCAGAATCTGAAAAATTCACATTTATATAGTTTTGATCAATTGAAATAATAAACTCTATTTTTTTTGTTGAAGTTTCTTGACTTTGATGTATTAAAATATGAATAAGTTCCCTTCAAATGCATATATTTCAAAAATCTTATTTCAATCACAGTATTTAAGTTCTAGCTATATATATTGACGAAGTATTATTACTAAAAAAACATATTTCATAAAAGGAGAATGTTTTGAGAATATGTTATTCTCTTACTTCAGCTTTTGTTAAACATTTCTCATTTAAATATTTTTTCTTTTAATAATATCCTTAAACCATTTTAAAAGTATTATTTGACTGACACTAAATTTCAAAAATAATTATCCATTTATACACTTTTTCTTCAAGACCACGATTCCGAATGCAGTCAGCCACCTTAAAAGACGTATATTCTCACGCACATTTCATTATTAATAGATATAAATTAATTTCAATTATCCCAATACGCTCTATACCTGAGGTAAAATCAACCATGGACATATCTTCTCCAAAGTCGTAATAAGTGATATTATATTTCATCATACATAAAAAAAAAGAATCTAATTTCCCGATCTTTTACGATCCTGCATTTCACATAACCTTCCACCCTTCGATCCTGAATTAGTATTTTAATCAAAGCACGTCATAACTTGCACTATCAAAACAATTCCACCTCAGAGGAGGAGGAGATGAAGAAGAAAAACTCAACACCACAAATCACGGGGAAAGCCGGCGACTTTTAAATACCGATAAATCCGGAGAATTCCGGAACATCCTAAAGGGCGGCGGCACCATTTTATATTCATGCTAGAGTGTCAACAGACGCAGCTGTGGATGACATTTAATTAAGGTGCCTTCCACCCTGCGGCCATAGGTAAAGAATGAGACGCTCTCCTTTTATGCACCCTTGTCGCCTGCTTCCTGGCCTTGTCGAGTCGCTTGGTCCTACGAAAAGGCTTGTGTCGAAAGGTTTTAAGACTTAAGGCGGATGTGGGGCTCTGGAAAGACAATCAGGAGAATAATGGTCTATAGGACTCTCTCTCTTCAGGATTGGGGAAAGGATTGAAATCGTAGTTGGTCAAACCACACTGAAATCGTCCTTACAAAGGGCAGGAAAGGCAGCATTAAATCAGGGATCGGCATCTTATGGCACGCGTGCCACATGTGTCACGCAGTACAATTATCAGTACTCTACAAATTTATCAATATTTGAGTGGATGGGAGTTGATAAATTTATAATGGATCTTAATTAACAAACAGAATTACGATTACTTATTTGACTTCAGAATTATGGACATTCACGGAATTACGAAAAACATCTGAAATATAACTCCAAAAATACATTTACAGCTATTTTGTAAATCATGGAATGTCATTGTTGGAGAGATTTAATTGTTTAAAGAGAGAAAAATTGCATGTATTCTGATTTCGCTTTTGGTTTTATATACCTAAGTAAAAAGATCTTTTATAGGAAAATTATTTCAAGTTCGCAAAGACAGTGTTTAACAACTGAATGCTCAGAATCGTGTGAAATTGAAAGTCACAAATTATACCCCTGATGTTGCGATCTGAGAGTGGTGCAACCGTTAAGCTTGCATTAAAGTTTTTATTTATCTTTTTATTTTTATTTATTTATGTTGTTAATTTCTTATTTTAATAAGTATGTTTGAAAGCCGAAATGTCTTAAGATAATTTGCTTACTGTATAGATTTTTAAAGTTTTATATTGGTACCTCCCTTATTTATATTTGTGTATTTCTACTCTTCCTTTTTATTTTATATATGTTTTTGTCTTAGATGTTTTTTCTGCTTTTTTTTCTCTTTTTTTTCTTCTTTTTTTTATGATATAATTGTGTTAACACTTACGTCTGTAAGCCTCATGTTATGCAATGTGGAACATGAGGAGTTTTGCAAATAAATTAATTAAAAATATATATATATATATATATATATATATATATATATGTTTAAAAATTCTTAATATATGTGCAATTTTAATTTTTAAAAATTTTTGTTGAAGAAATAAGTATATTTTATGCTGTTCATTTTTAAGCTAAAGAATATTTTTAAGTGATGCCAAATTATTACATAATAAAACTATAAACATATATTATTGACTTTTATTCTCTAACTGCTCATGCTTTATCAAGGAAACCAAAATGTTTTAAAAATATTCTATTGTGTGGCACACTGAATGATAGTAATACAATGGTTTGGCACGCCAAAGCTAAAAGGTTGCCGACCTCCGCATTAGATTATTTGTAATTTAACAATGGATGCAATTCCAAATGCGCTAGTTGCCAATACGTATAAATGTTCATAATCTTCTGGAAAAGAAAACTTTAAAATGCGCAATTAAGTTCAAGGTATTTTAATTTTAATCAAATTCACTCTCACAAATATTGAAATAGCCTGTCAAGAGGAAAGACATAAGGAATACTAAGCATCAAAATCAAGGTAGATACTAGGGTGGATCGTATTTACATGAAGAGAAAAAATGCTGTAATTCAGCGTTTTTCAAACTGTGGGCGCGGCCCCCTAGACGGGGGAAGTGATAATCTTACAAGGGGGCGTGAGCAATGGCGCACACAAGAGGGAGGGTCCTGGGGATCTAGACCCCCCCAAAGCCCTTGATTTTTTCCGATTGTCTATAATTCTAAGTATATAGTACGTAAAATTTAATTAATTACTTGTTATTAATGATTAATTTTATTAATTAATGCTAATTATTTATTCAAAAATTAGTTTTTTACTGTATTTTGTTCCCGAAAATCGATGAAATCAAAAGGAGCATGATGCAAGAATGGGGAGCTTTCGACTCCGGACCCCCCCTTGAAAAATTCCTGTGTGTGCTACTGGGCGTGAGCACATAGAAAAGTCCAAAAATAAAAGATTTAAAAAACAAATATACTGAAAGGAAGTAAAACAAAATGCATTCTGACATAATAAAGGTAAAATACACATTTACACTGATATAATGTACTTTTAAATGCATCTGTACGGCGCAATGTATTTAATAATTAATTTATCAATAAGTTAAGCACAAGACTAATAATTACTAGTGACTCCAATGGGCTTGTCATATACAAAATTACATACAAAATTTAATTCTAATTTTGATAATTTGAATGATTTATAATTAAAATCGTATTGTATCTTTAGCGTTGAAGTACATTATTACTGAATTCAATTCGTTGTTATTGTATGGAGGGGGTGCGATAAAAATTTTGATTGAAAATCAGGTCGCAAATATTAAAAGTTCGAGAAGGACTGCTATAACTAACAGGAATCGACCTAAGCGTAAAATATATTCTGGGATGTAGAGACCGTGTAGTGGTACCGTGACGTGACGTGGTATCGTGTAGTGAATAGTAATGTACGTTGCAACATTTTATATAATTCCCGTTCTCTGTCCTCAGAAGCAGACTAAATACGAGCTTTTCTCCGTCTTTCGCTTTATTATACACTGTAACTTTAACAGTAGGTTTTTAAAAAATTTAATACTAAAGAAACTGTTAAATGTTTGCATGTGATGTTTTTCTCTTGCAACTATTTATGTGTCCTCTCATCGCAATAATTGTAAAAAGTACTAAAATACTTGTTTTTCTTTGAACAAAATTACATTTTGACTTTTTACCATAGAAAAGCTCAATACCTAAACTTCCTACCTCTTTTAGAAAAACTTAGCATAAAATTAATTTTTTATTTTATTTTCCCCTTCATTTACATGTGCCAGAGAACATCTTTTAACATAAATTGGTTTTGAAATTCATAAAAAAAAAGTTTTTGATCCACTCTAGTGGACACATTAAATAATATAATATTAGTATCTACGTTGAATTATAAGGTGGTGTTTTCCAGTTTGAAAGACTTCCTTAGGTTTTGTAAGATGTTGGAAAAAAGCGCGCACTTGCGTTTTAAAAAGGGGTCTAGGAGCCTTTGAATCCGGGTCAAGCGTGGCAAAGAAATGTAAAACCAACCATCATCTCTGGTAATTGTTCCTTAAAATTTTCTGCGTAGTGTTCAATTCTGGCAACTGATGATAAGCCCATCGTTTTGTAAAATAAAACTCTGCGTCTTTAGTGCATTTGGAAATGACTATAGAGATAATATCTTGCATCTAAGATAGCGCTTCTCAAACTGTGGGGCGCGCCCTCTAGGGGGTCATGTTAACTCGACGAAGGGGACGCGAGCATATTGAAAAATCGAAAACAAAAGAATATTTAAAAATGATTACAGAAAGTAAACAAACTACATTCTGATATAATAAAATATAAAAACACATTTACACTGATATAGTGCACTTATAATTGTATCAATATTGCACAATGTGTGTGTGTGTATTATATAATTTATTTAACAATACTAAATTAGGAACAAGTTTAATAATTACTAGTGTCCCCATGGCCATTTATATAAAATTAAAAACAAAAATTAGCGTTTATCTTGATCATTTGTACGGTATATAATTAAATTCTTAACTGCCGATTAAAAGTTACGCGATTATCTCCCCAAATGCCACCGTTTTCCACGTAGGTGCGCGTGCATGATGTATAGGAGGGGGGGAGGAATAAATAAGCAACAATTCTCTGAAATAAGTAAATTTTCGTAAACACTGTCAAGGTCCTTTTATTACATTCCAAAGCCTTCGGAATAATTTTATGGATAACAGAGCACAGAAAAAGATCGTACGAAAGACGTATATATGCGTCCGGGCAATTAACGCTTTGGATGAACGAGGCGTTTATACACGCCGGGGGTACTAAAGAGGTTATAGTCGTTTTGTAACTTTAGAGGCAAACTATAGTATTACTGAGTTCAATACATTGTTATTGTATGGAAGGGGGCGCGATGAAAATTATGATTGGATATTGGGTCACGAATACTGAAACTTTGAGAAGCACTGATCTAAGACAGCGTTTCTCAAACTGTGGGGTGAGCCCCCTTGAGGGGCGGGACAACTCTACGAGGGGGGCGCGAGTATGTTAAAAGCCGAAAACAGACGTTTATTTAAAAAAAAATTATTAATTTATTGAAAGTAAACAAACAAAATACATTCTGACATAATAATAAAAAATAAAATATGTACACTTACACCAGTGTTTCTCAAACTGTGCGGAGCCCCCCCCCACTTTTACTCTGATATAATTTATAGGATCGCGACATTAAGTCATCAAAAATAAAAACTTCTTCAATACCTAATTAGCTATCTTTGATCCTATAACCAAATAAAAAAAATTATTTGATTTGCTTTAATCCCATGATGAGAGATTTTTTATTACACTTTCTTTTTAAACCTAACATACTACTCTTTCAGAAAAAAAATTGATCCCAGACCCAGAATCGAAAAAATTTAGAAACATAAAAAAAATCATCACTGTCATTATTTTTGAAATACGGCACATTATAGCTGTAATCTATTTGGCCTTCTAAGTTATTGGTACAGTTAGTTATGACCCCTCTCTTATGTGTTTGTTTCTCATTTAGGGAAGTTTTACGTAATGTATTTCTCAGCTGCGCTTTTTTCCATGCAAAAGAGTTTTATGATATTTGGAAAACCACGGAGAGCACTTTGAAGGATTACTTGGCCAATACTTATTTTTATGAGTATTCTCAAACATATAAAGCATAACGAAAAACGTTTTACACAATTTTTTAGCAGTAACATACACATTATTATAATGATTATACTTTTCACCCGGAAGTGATCGCGCGGGACACACTGATTACGAAATCGTTAATTCTAGCAAAACTGTTTATTTGTTACCAAAGAAAAATGGAAAAGTCCTTGAAAGTAGGTAAATAAACTTTCTCTTAATTAAATTATTCACTGGAATCACGATTTGTATCGTGTACAATAAAATAATAATAATAAAAAGGATTCGGGTGACCCAATAACCCCGCTCGATCGTATCGAGTGCGCCTGCTCCCGGGTTAAAACATGTTGAAGTCTTTTCGCTTTAAATATTAAAAATAATGCAATTATTCTTCATCGGAATTTTATATTATTGTTCATTATTTAACATCAATTATAAATTCTAATTCTGTGAGGCTTAAAATTACAATTCGCTTAAAACTAATTATAATTTGAGCATCCATTTTTAAAAAATAATTTTACATTTGTGTAAACATTTTCGAGCGCTTGGCTTTGCTCTCCTTACAATTCAGCTATTATATCAATGATGTTTTATTTTATTACAAATGAACTCGGGCAAAGAGCGGTCACTTCAGTCGGTATACATTTAATGTATCAGTGCTGCACAGAGTATTTTATAACTAATTAATTAATACTAAATTAAGAGCATGTTTAATAAGTATTAACGACTTTCACATGAGCTTGTCTTGCAAAGCAAAGTTTTTATAAGGAATGCTTATGATTAGAAATTGACCCTCTGAGTTCTTTTTCTATATTTAGCAGATATCTATATTTTGTCTTCTAAGCAGCCACCACATTTTGCAATACGTTCAATTTAAAAATTAGAGAAAGGAAAAATAACACATAATAATTATCCTATTATTTTATTTATTTATTTATTTTACTTAAAAGTAGTATACAATTTTTTTTTTAATACTTATGTTACTAATTTGTATTGTTTATAATTAAGATCGCCTATTGTAGCTTTAGCGTCAAAGTGCATTATTATTGTATTCAGTACATTATTAATGTATAAGGGGCGCACGATAAAAAAATTGTGATTGAAAAGTGGGCGCCGGTATTGAATGTTTGAGAAGCACTGACTTACACTAATATATTACACTTATAAATGTATCAGTGCTACACAATGAATTTGATCATTTATTTAACAATAATAAGTTAAGGACAAGTTTAATAATTACCAGTGACCCCATGGGATTGTCATAAAGAAAATTATATAAAAAATTAGCATTTATCTTGATAATTTGTATGGTTTATAATCAATCCCTTAACTGCCGATTAAAATTTACGCGAATCGTTTCTCAATGCCAACCGTTTTCCACGTAGGCGTGCGTATGTAATGTATTGGGGGATGGAATAAAGAAGCAAATAATCTGAAATAAGTGTATCCTTCGTAAACATTGTTAAGGTCCTTTTGTTGCATTCCAAAGCCTTCGGAATAATTTTATAGTTAGTAGTGAATAAAAAAGATGAAAGACGTGTATATACGTCCGGGGCAATTAACGCACTGACTGAGCGAAACGTTTATATACGCTGGTGGCACTTAAGAGATTAAAGTCGTATCGTAGCTTTAGCATCAAAGTATAGTATTATTGAATTCAATACATTGTTATTGTATGAGAGGAGGGGGCGCGATGAAAATTATGATTGAATATTGGGTCACGAATACTGAAATTTTGAGAAGCGCTGATCGAAGGCCAAAAATGATCATTTTATGAAAAAAATAATGCATGGTAATAAGTATAATATTTCGAGCCATATATATTTAATGTTTTCGGTGTATACTGTTTTTCTTCCAAGGTCAGACATTTAAAAGCCGAGAAAGAATCATAGGTAAGTTGGACACTATATAGACGTACAAAAAATGATGCATTGTTTTATAGTCCATCTAATAAATTATAATATAAAAGCTGTTTGTAAATTTGGATTGTAACGAAAACTGAGGAAGGCTTAGCAATTTTGTGAAAAAAATGGAGTGAAATTACAGAAAAGCTGGAAATCCCGTTGCAATAAGCAATATAGACGTAAATGTAGCACTAATTAGCATTAAGAAGCACAATATGAACCTATGTACCAAACTGTGACTCAATGATTTCATTTGTTAGTCCTAATATTAAAAGCACTAAGAGATATTTCGCTGATAAAGTTGATTTTGAATACAATAGCCCTAGTGTTACTTTAACATTGCGACGTAAATAAACACACTCTTCCTAATTTTCATGAGAACCAATGGATTTGACTAATATCTTCTTCTTTCTTATCCTTTTAAGGTATCTGACTATGTTCGGAACCGTGACTTTGCAAAAGCACATAAATGGATAATTTTCATGATATTTAGTGTCTCTTAGATTAGAATATATGCATAAAATTGTTTTAAGAACATTTTGACAAAAAAAATTATTTAAATACAATATTTTCGCAAAAAATTAACTTAGAATAATCTTTTTTCCAAATGTTCTCCTTTTGTGAAAAATGCTTCCATTATAATAATATTTAGCCTGTATATAGCTCAGACCCTTGTTCAGAGGCTCAACTAGAATTTTTGAAATATATAACTTACAAGTGGATTTATTCATATTTTACGATAACAGAGGGGAGCAATTTTAAGAAAAAACGCCAATAATTATTTCAATTGGTGGTAACTCTGAAAATAATGGGAATTTTTCAAAAATTCTAGTTGAGCCTCTGTAGAGAGGTCTGAGCTATATACAGGCAGAATATCATTATATTAGAACCATTTTTCACAAAAGGAGATTTGCCAATTTGAATTTTGAAGGAGATTTGAATTTTTTGCCAAAATATTATATTTAAATAAATTTTTTTTCTCAAAATGTCCTTAAAACAATTTTATGCATGTATTCTAATCTGAGTGATACTAAATATCATGAAAATTATCCATTTATACTCTTTTATAATCACGGTACCGAACGTAGTCTGATACCTTAATCTGATTCAAATTAGATCCTTGAGTTTGTTCGCCTTCAGCACCTCCCAGTACTACATCAGGTATTTTAGTCATCTTACGTCAAAGCAACTTAACTGAACAGTTGGTCAGACGTGGCTTCACAAATATTGCACTTTGCTTAAACTGCGAAATTTTACAACCACCTGAGTACCTCCTTCTTCCTATGCTCAACAGCCTTTTGCAGGCTGAAGTTGACTCGCTGATCTCCAGTTGACCTCATCAGTCATGATGTCCTTCTATCGGTTGATTCCCATTTGTTTGAAGTCCTTTTCAACACCGTTTAACCATCGTGTAGGTGGTCGTCCTCTATATCTGGTCTCTTCCATTTTCGAAAAAGTTACTTTTTTGGTTGGAAATGCATCGGCATATTTATACAGATGGCTCAGCCACCTAATACGGGATGCTTTTATAGTTCTCACAATGTTAGTTCCGCTATATTTGTCATATTTCCTGTAAATTCAATTATTGTACAGAATTTCATTCATTGTTCTCTTGAATCAGTCCCAAGATTTTTCTTTCAAAAATGAACAACTTTTCTTTCTCTGCTTTATTGAAGATCCAATGTTCACTTCCATTTAGAGCAATAGGCCTGATTAAAGTTTTATATATGCTTAACTTGGGGCTTATAGAAATAAGTTTAGACTTGAATGGGTTTCTGAGGCCATGAAAACTTTTATTTGTCAAACAAATACTATTGTTTATCTCAATTTTCAGATCTTTGCTACATGAGATCAGAGTTCCTAAGTAAGTAAACCGTTTTACAGTTTCAAAAGTATAGTTACATATCTTCATAGGAGACAAATCCGGAGATTTAGTACTTGAAATCAAAAATTTTGTTTTGTCCAGATCAATAACAATGCCCATCTTCTTTGCCGTACTCTCAAGTTTTGATAACAGAGCTTGTTTATCTTCTCATGATACCTATATCATCGGTAAAGGCGACGTTATTATTCACTCATTCATTCACTAATCGGGCGATCATATTACAATTAAAGCACTCACACACAATTTAAGTATATTTCACAAAAAGTATATTTTATAAGTATAAAGTATATGATGTATATTTTAAAGTATAAGTAAGTATATTTTAAAGTGTGTGTACATTAAGTATATTTTAAAGTGTGTGTACATTAAGTATATTTTTAAAAATATTTCAAATATCACAGTGTATCTATTATCTGTATTCGTATAACAATGAGTAACTTAATACGTTGACGCACGTTTCTGAATTTATTTCATTTGTTCAAGATATTTTGATTAAAAAAAAACCCCAAACATTTTCGGCACTCTTTTCTTACAAAGAAGATCTCTGTGAGCTCTTTTAGATCCATTCCTTTTCAATTCAAATACGAACGTAGCAATGCGTATTCTAATTAGCAATTTAAAACGTTTTATTTTTAGTATGTTTTATAAAATAGAAACCGTGACTGTGAATAAAATCTCGCAAAATTACTCTTTGAGAAAAAGAGTTAGGGCTTTTAGCACCGGAAATAGTCTCTTTTGAAAACAGATGACAATTTAAAAGCTCTGGCTTCCTGTCTACTATTCTAATCTTATTTCTGTTTGGGAGAAAAACAAAAAAAAAAAACGGAAAAAAACAACAAAATAGATGCTACAGATCATTTTTTTATTGTTCTTTTTCGTTCGAATTCTTTCGACAGTATTCAATCGCATTTAAACATGTTAAGCTTATTAAATTGTTGCATTTGCTTTTTTAGCTCTAGTTCCTTTTATCTGAGAGATCTCGATCCCTTTTGTTTATGAAAAGATTTCGAGTTTTATTAATAGGGTCATGGCCGTCTCTTTCTCTTTTTTTTGGAAAGAAAAGATAAAAGCAGTAATTGTGAATCAATGATATTTTTTGTGGACTTTTTGCGATGAAAATAAATATCAAAGCAAAGGGATGTAATTATCAATTGTATCGAAACCAAATTAGATTAGTCTTTATATGTTTTACTGCCCAAATCTTCAGAAAATATTCCATTAAATGTATACGCAATGAAGTTCCAAGAAAATCGAGAAATTTGTAATCATCATCATCGTACAAACACGCCAGTGCTTCTCAAACTTTCAATGTTTGCAACCCAATTTTAAGCCATAATTTTCATCTCCCCTCCATACATTAACAATGTACTCAAAACAACAAAAATGTACTTTGATGTAAAGCGACAATACGACATTAATTAAAAACCATATAAATTATCAAGAGATGTATTAAATTTTGTATATGATACGCCCATGAGAAGCACTAGAAATTATTAAACGTGTTTTTTTTATTTAGTATTGATACATTAATTATCAAAGTTCTTATACATTTATAAGTATGTGCAGTACTTATACATTTATAAGTATGCGCAGTATTTATGTGTTATTCCCCCTTTTGGGAGAATATCTCTCGAAGTGTCAGCGTGAGCTAGAGGTGTAGGATTAACGGAAGAACTAGAGGCATACATAATCTTAATATATCTTTATTAAGATTTTCAACTTAAACTTCTAGTAAATTAAATTATAATAATTAATGTGAGAGAATCTACGATGGCAAAATACGCAACACACAATATATATAGATAATAACGACTTAACCTAACTCGGACCACTATCAATAACTGAATCGCCTAAACTCAGTTCTAATACAATCACTGATTCTAATATTAAATAGTCAATCCTAACTTGTTGCAGTCTGAAGAATAAATCACTAATATCACAAAGGCAATCTTGTATTTACTTGTGTGCACTGTTATGCACCTTGGTTCTCTATATCTTTATCACTTATAACTTCTAATCACCGCCACGTAACCTTATCCAAACTTGAACCACGAACTATATTAACATTCCTCTACTTGCCATCAACTGCCACAACTTGCCATCGCGCTTATTCTAACTTCTGATATTTAAAAGGTTCTTAATTTGCATATTTCTTTCACACTTCACTTCTTGGATTTGCTTGGAAAAGAGTTGCCATTAACTTTGGCCTCAAAGAACCCAAAGGACATGTTAAAGAAAAGACGCGTGAGCCCGTCACACTTATACATTTATAAGTATGTGCAGTACTTATACATTTATAAGTACATTATATCAGTGTAAATATGTATTTAATTTTTATTCTGTCAGAATGTATTTTAGTTTGCTTCCTTTCAGTAAATTAATACATATTTTAAGTCTTTATTTTCGACTTTTCTATATGCTCGCTCCCCTGGGGGACGCACCCCACAATTTGAGAAACGCTGAATTCCGTGATTAGTCGACTTTTAAATATATGGAAGGCTTAAGCTATAACAAGCAAGTTCCTTCGTAACAAGTCGAAAATTTACTCTAAAATTCTCCAGCAAATATACAAAAGTTTTCTTACAACAGATATCAAATATCACGCTTACACTGGGAGTTCTGAAACTCAACGTCAAGACAGCTCAAGATGAAAGAGGCAAGCATGGTAGGGGGGAGAGGCTCGCATGTCAATTTTGGAGAAAAATTTTAAAAAAATATGCTATCACTAACCTGACAAGGATATTTTTTGAAAAGTTGAAAATTGACATCCTCCGTCTCATCATTAAGTACTGTGACCACACATTTGCCAATTTTAAAGTGATTTTTTTATTAACATAATCTTACATAGCCGAGCTATTAATCCCAGCTCCAACTTCCAAAAAAACAACTATAGCTGGTTTAGCCAAAATTAACGTAGTTTTCTTGATTTGAGGTTTGACAAAACGATGTGACCTTTTTACTTTCCCCCAAATAAAAGTATAGCATATTACCCTAAGCAAATTGTTTCAAAGATGACGCGTTTAGTTTAGATTCTAAAATGGTACAACACTTGTTATTACCCTTTTTTAAATTCATTAACGCTTTGAAAACATGTCTACTCCAGCAAAAGCAGAGTATAGTTTTTTCCCCAATGAGCTTCATATTAGCAACTAAGACTTTGCAGACATGGTAAGCTCTCTAGAGTGGAAGCCATTTCAATGGTGGTACAATCTAGTGACGGCATTTGTTGAATTTTCTTCAATTGAAACTCTCGTCGAATGCTAAATATTACCACGATTTAATTTCCCCGAGAGTACCAGAGCTAAATTGATACTTTAGTGATATTTTGCATGCCTCATAATCATGTGACATACATGCATACGATTTTTGCATCCCGAAAGTCTATCGACTTTTGCTGGGATGGAACATAAAACCCTGGGCTTAAGAAGCGATCAATCTACCTCTAAGCCACCGGAGCCTACAAAAAATATAAACTAAAAATATGTGCAATGGATGTTTATTTTAAGCGACTTTTCATGGTTTCTTTTTCGAAATGCCAATACTCCATTAAAAGGAGTTACTGATGGCTTTTGCATTCAGATACAATATGATGGTTATTCGCAAAGGATTTCATAAGTTTTAACCATGGTCCGAGTGACACCATACTCTCTAAACCAACGTTACTCAAACTGTGGTGCTCGCCCCTTAGGGGACGTGATATCCTTATGTGGGGGGCGTGAGCATAATGAAAAGTTGAAAATAAAAGATTTAAAATAAGTTTTAATTTACTAAAAGGAAGCAAAACAAAATACATTCTGACATAATAAAAATGAAAGACATTTACACTGATATAAACCAAACTATCGGCGGCCTAAACACTCTGGACCTACAATTAGAGTCATGGTCTGGGGAGCAATTTCCTATGACAGCAGGAACACTCTCGTCGTCTTCCCAAACACATTGACTGCAAATTTGTGCTTCAGTCTGGTAATTCAACATGTAGTACTGCAATTCATTAACAGCATTCAATGGGGAGTTTTCCAACAGGATAACGCTCGCCCTCCCACCACTGTTGTAACGCAACGTGTTGTACAGAGTGTTGACATGTTACCTTGGCTTGCGAGATCGCCAGATCTGGCCCCAATTGAACCCGTATTTTATATAAATGGATGACAATTCCAGAATCTTCCATAGCCAGTGGCAAGTGGCATGTAATTTACGGAGTTACTGTCTCCACAATAGGGACGTACCTCCTCATCAGAGAGAATTAACAGAAAATAATTTCATAAGGATGGAATGACATAAATTAAATGAGAGAGAAATAATAAAAAGATACAATTAATGGGCAGAAACATAAACTGCTAGAAAACAGTGGCGGGCGCCGTCCGCTCGCTTACTGAGGAAAAAAAAACTTCCACAGGCAGCACTGACCGTCTCAGAATAGACACAAGAAGTGTACATGCATGGCACTCTATACCACAAAGTGTCATTCGGCACCTGTATGACACTATGCATACACGACTCCAGGCTTGCATTCAAAATTCTGGAGGTTTCACTGGCTATTAATGTAACAGCATTTAACATTTGAAATTCATTTTCTAGAGCTGAAATTAACCTGTGATCTTGTAAATTTAATTAATTGAATATGTTAACTAGACAATCGCATTGTCCAAATTTCATTACAGTACATTGATTTTTTATTGGTGTTGGGATTTCTTCCCCGTCAGAGTATATATTTATTATACTATTATGATATGCATAGACACACAAAATAAATAATAAAAGCAACGCGAAAGTAATCCGTTTTATTATTTTGCTTACTTGAAATTTACAATATCTGGATTTATTTGGATTAATTAAAAAATTTATTTTAAATAAACATTAAACACTTATTTATCCTTAGTCAGGTTTTTTTTCTGGAGAAAAAAAATGATGTGTAAATGCGGAACCTATATGTATTACTATTGAAGAGTAATTTCCTCCTCATTTGCAGGTTCCAAAAAAAGTAATTTTATTTTTTGGTTAATAAGTTCTCAAAATGTTTTTTTTTTGTTTGCTAAGATGTATCCCGGTTTAATTTTGCCTTGAATTTTTTGAACTCATTTTATTCTGGTATAAAAACAACAATAAAATTTCCCGAAACGGGAAATTCATGTACGGGAAGTGTTGAGAAAAAAAAATATGACTCCAAAGACTGAAAGTAAGGGTGTTGAAGGTAAAGAAAACTTGATTGATTGCAAGTTCTTGCAAAAAAAAAATCTTTGCAAGGAGTTGATTTTAATTGCTCGTTATAAACTTTTTTATTATTATTATTACTTTCTGAGCTCTGGAACATTTGGATTAAGGAGAGAGAATTAAATATTTAAAGAAAACAATTATCTTATTATTTTTTGTGTGAAACATCCTTTTATGATTTTTTTATTCACAAAAAAGAACAATTTTTTCTTTTAAAAATGTTGTTTAATTGTTCAAACGATGGTGCTTAGATTTTGAACTGCCCTATTTTTCGAGCTATTAAAATATATGTGAAGTAACATTTTCTTTAAAAAAAATGAGCTAAATAGTGAATTTACGTGGTGAAGATTAATTGCTTGTAAGAAAAAGCAATTTGCTTTTACCAACCCTTACTAAGAAAAAAAAGTCTTAAAACTTCCATAATTTTTTTACTGCAAGCCTTTCAAATTTACTTCAATTTCAAGAAAAATGTGTTTTTGAATTTATACGAATTTTAAGGGCTATTTTGGTACGCAAACATTTACTGACATTTTATGATATTAAGTTCTGAACAACACTTACCAATAACAGTTCCTTTGCCAATATTTTTATATATTTGTTTATTACATAAGCATTATTTTTTAGAATTTATGATTCTCTCTAGAATTTTGTTAAAAATGGGCAAAAGATATCGATGGGGAAAGTTAAAATTGAATTTCTTATGGAAATCATTTTTGTATAAAAATTCAAAAGTCAAAAAAGAAATTACAGATGATTATTTCATCTTCTTTTTTTAATCAACATTTGATTTATACAAACATCTGTTAAAATAGTCCTTCAAGCCCTTAACCATTATCCTCTATACATTATATTTTACACATTTAACTTTTGAAACTGCTATAATATTCGAGTTTTTTATAAGTATACAATTACAATATTTTCATACCTACATACTTTCAGAAATACTACTTTTAATTAACGTAAATTTTAAGAGTAATTTTTAAAATTCTGCAGTCATTCACATTTTAAAAATTGTCTCCAATTTGATGGAAAGATATAACACAAAAAATATAAGACATTTCACAAATTTAATGTTATAAAGGGTGTTTTTTTTAGAGGTATAGAACTGTAAATTGCAATAAAACAACGATGTATTATTCGATTGACATGAATTTTTTTTATTCGAAAGATAATCTTGTGGCATTACATTTTAAGTATGATTTTTGGCATAGGACTGCCACAGCTGGCTCGGATGTAGTCCAATCTGGACGTCCAATTTTCGATGACTTTTTCCAACATTTGTGGCCGTATATCGGCGATAACACGACGAATGTTGTCTTCCAAATGGTCAAGCGTTTGTGGCTTATAGACCAATGACTTTACATAGCCCCACAGAAATTGTCTAGCGGTGTTAAATCACAAGATCTTGGAGGCCAATTCACAGGTCCAAAACGTGAAATTAGGCGGTCAAACGTGTCTTTCAATAAATCGATCGTGGCACGAGCTGTGTGACATGTTGCACCGTCTTGTTGGAACCACAGCTCCTGGACATCATGATTGTTCAATTCAGGAATGAAAAAGTTAGTAATCATGGCTCTACACCGATCACCATTGACTGTAACGTTGTGGCCTTCATCGTTTTTGAAGAAGTACGGACCAATGATTCCACCAGCCCATAAAGCGCACCAAACAGTCAGTTTTTCTGGATGTAACGGTGTTTCGACATACACTTGTGGATTAGCTTCACTCCAAACGCGGCAGTTTTGTTTGTTGACGTAGCCATTCAACCAGAAGTGCTAAACAAAATTCGCTTATGAAAATCGGGAACAACGGCAATCTCGTTTTGGGCCCATTCGACGAATCTACGCCTTGCTTGATGATCGTTTTGATGAATTGCCAAACCAAACTGAGAATAAATCACTTGACAGCTGTTAAATTGGTCGCCATCTTGGAAAGTAATGCCAACTTAAAGTTCTATACCTGGAAAAAAACACTCTTCATAAGTCAAGTATGTATTACGTTTGTGACTTAAGTAGAGCTTTTTTTTGAGGCCTTGAAATACATATTTTACGTACTATTTTATATGTAAAAAGTTATGAAGAAAAAAATTTAATAGAAATTTTGATGTTCACGATGAAAGCATTTTAAAAGGGAAATGAAAAAAGTCTTGCAGGTTTCCATGATGTGAATGAAAAAAAGGGTATACAAATTTTTTTTGATGGTCATATATATATATATATAACGATACATTACAATTATTTCAAAAATATCTTTTACGAGAGCACAGTTTTAATAATATTTTTTTGTATTTTTGTTTACATGTTAATTGTGATACATTAACTTATTTTCATTTTTCAATTTCTACTATTAGTTCACACTCTCCCTATATAAAACATTTGAAATAACATTTGATCATTGAAATTATTGGAGTCATAATCTTATTGAAGCTAAATAAAAAAAGGAGATGAGACCCTGGGCCCAGTTGGCCCATGCCTTAGGACATCCCTGTATAACCCTGAAATTTATCCATTTTACTTTTAAATGATTTCTACGGAAAAATGTTCTCATTTTAAAAATCAAATAGGACTGTAGAATGGCATTTTAATGTCTCTGTAAATAATAAAATAGTATTAACCAACACGTGTATCTAACATAATCTTTCATGGAAGACATTTATGTTTTATTTTTATGGTCAATGATAGTTGATATATGTATTATAGATGCATTGCTAATTTTAAATGTTAATTTACAAAAAAAAATAAAAAATGCTTGTTATGTGTGACGAGCAAAATTTACAATTTTATAATTGACTGATTCCAGTCTTAAGAGTGCTCAAAGAAGTAACATAAATCCTTTCAAGAAATTCTACCACATTCTTCCTTGAGTAGTTGAAATGCACTGACTGCCTTTCCGTAATTGATGATGTCTGGAGTCAAGGGTGAAGTCAAGGCATCAAGACACGTGACAGGTAGAGTACAAAAAGTGGATGACAAATTCTTTAATCTCAGCATCAAAATGACGCTCTGACGGATGCCTTGCAATGTAAACAATCGTTAGATAAAAATATTCCACGTCTACTGTGCTAATCAGATTGGATGTGGATCGCTTATCAACTGAGGGTGTTCTTCAACCCCCGGGGTTGATGGAAGGGTCTGGCACTTCTCTCAGTTCAGTATGACTTTTAATGTCACTGGAGACTCAAGTCGTTCTATAAATGGTCATGCCGTTTAACTGCCTTTTGGTGTCTAGTTTCTAATTAGAATAGAGCCAAAGGAAAGTCGTTACTCTATAATTGCAAGATTATTTTCATTAAAATAATTCTCAGTATTCAGGGAAAATGCCTTCAGTAAGGTTTAATTGACAGCTATTGATATTCAGTTTCATCGACGGTAAGGGTGGTCTCCCCAACTAAAGGGAATCATTTTTTTTTCATATGTACTTGGAGTATGTATACAAGGTAATTTATTTTTTCATCATATTGATTTTAATTTCATTTTTATACGGAATTCAAAAATCAATGGATTTCTCCCACTGTCGAAAATCACGGGTTGAAGTAGGTGAAAAAAATTGCATTTTTTTGTGAGGGATTAATCAATAAGAAAAAAAATATTGTTCCTCTTGTACAGAAGAGGGTAGGGGAAGAAAAATTATCTTGATAATTATTGAATAATTTTGAAAGAAATGAATGAGAAGTTAATTTTAACTGTCTTAAAGATTTAATCAATGCATATAATCTAGTATAGGTATAATCTATTATAATTTAAGTCAAAAATTACAGCATTTTTAAATTCAATATAACTTTTTAAAATACTTTAATGAGAATAGCAGTTTTTTCTTTTGTAAACTTTCTTCGCTATACATTTTTCATACCTAAAAGTCAACTGATTAAGCTATCTTCATTTAAGAATCATAATATTTCTTCACTTACTTCTCTGGGGATAAGTTTAACTGATAAACAAAATAATTTTTTTAACTCCTGGAATCCCCCAGTTAACTGGGACATAATTTGAAAACCACTGCTCTACACCAGTGGTTTTCGAACTTTTTCGATACATGGAACCCTTAGAACTATAAGGTTGTGACTGGGTTTACTGTGTTTTTCCTACTAATCCTCTTGGGGAATCTTTGGGGCCAGCATTGAGTTATTTCCCAGCCAAGCCTCTCAAGAAGAAACCTTGATATTCAGATTAGTTATTAGATATATAGTGGAGGTTTTAGTAATCGTAGAGGAAGAAGGAGGAAAAGGATGTTGTGATGCTGAACGCCGTGAACTTATAGTAAGGATATAGACTTAGACGTGCAATTATAGAACGGGCTTTAGCTATTCAAATAAAGTAAGGAAGATTGAGATTCATAGGATAACTTTATTTAGAGTTAAGTGGTTAGAATTCCAGGCTCTTATTCACATAAGATTGAGGGTTACGATATATCCCTCCTGATTTCCTTCCTAGAGTAAGACTGTCTTTGATCAATATAATTGGATAATAATAAATTGATTTTATTATGACTATAGCTTGGGTGATCAATTCTTACCTCCCACAAATCTAGGTTCAGTAAATGAAGAGATGGTTCCCCCAAGTAGGGGGGATACCACAAAGTGTTTTCGGGGGACCTCTTCCATACGCACACACTTTCAAGGAGATGTTTTAAAATAATATTTAAAGTAAATTAATACACATGTTAAAGGTATTTTATGTAACAACAGTTGAAAAACGTATTGTATTTGTTATTCAAACATTTTAAAGTAATTTTAATATAATGTAGTCACATATTTTTTTATATTAATTTATGATTCAAGTATCACCTACCCTTGCATTATATTAAGTAACTGAGATATACATGTGCTAGCATTTTTTTTAAAAAAATATTTTACACAGACTGTCGAAATCTAGACCTATAGAAATTATGTGTACAATCGCATTTCATGTTCTACATTTAATTTGCTTTATTTCCTCATACATTAAAATATATTTAACTCAAATACACTGTTCTGAATGTCATTGACTGTTTATAGCTGTGTGAGAAATCTTGTGTATTTTGCATGAATTTGCAATCTAAAATTTAAAAACTGTTCTTGCTTAAATTTCGTTTTTAACGTCCAATCTGTTAAAATATCGATAAGTTGTTCCCTCTTCTTCATTACAGGTGTTTTTTTTTCACTAATGAAAAAGGAGGTGCATTTTGGAAACTATTTAGTTTTGAAAAACATTGTACTAAAGATTATAATATTATTTCATTGGATCCTTGGATTACAAACAATTTAATATGTAGTACATATAAAGAAAATAAAAACGTTTTGAATATTTCATTATAATATGATAGCATTTAAGAAAGTATAACAAAAATAAAGTTGTGTACCAAAAAAATTCAGTTTTAATGACCAGGATGAAGTTTAGACACTTGTGGTTATGCAAATATCAAGGAGAACGTAGATCCATTTTGTATACAAATTTAAAATTTTCTTTTCCATTTTTCATTGTAACTAGTGGAATCCCCGGGTATACGTCGTGGAACCCCAGGGTTCCGTGGAACACAGTTTGAAGACCACTGCTCTACACCATAGGTCCTCGAAATGGTTTCTACAACCCCTGAAGGTCTTTATGACTGCTGGGGGGAGTTGGTGAAAATTAGAATTAATTTAGGGGTGCGTGGACAACGTTAGAGGTCTTTGAAAGGTTTAATATAGAGTAAAATATTTGTAACCCCTTTCCATTATTATATGAAAATCAAAATAAATAAGTAATAATTTTTATGTGCTAAGAACAATAGAGTAAAAATTAAAAATTTTTAGGATAAAATTTTTTAAAATAGGTACATAAACCGTTGCATGGTCCAAGGCGAGCCAATTGCGGGTGCAGCCGTCTATGCTGGTCTAAACAGAAATAGAGTCTAGCTACTACATGCAATAGCTTGCCCAAAATATGGCACTAAAAAGAGTCATGCATCTAATCAACAGTCTAGTTTTGTTTTGTGCATGATTCCGAGGTGTAAAATGGATGCAATAAATATTTCTTAGCTTTGAACAGAGAGTAATATTATTCTTTGTATATTGCTGTAAATTACATTAATTCACCAATCTCATTGAAAAAAAAATGTGTTTCTGTAGTTTAATATACAATTTATAATTTGAATAAATGCTTCAGATATAACACTGTTTTATATATACATTGTTTTTGCGTCAGCATTTACCATTCAGGACATCAACATTAAAATTTATAAATTTCTATTATTCATGGAAATAGTTATTTCTCTTTGGAGTTCATGGTCAAGTTTTTAGTATAAAAGGGGGTTCAAGTTTGGGAACCTCTGGCCAAAGCTCAATGTCAATATGAATTACCCAAAGACGTCTTAAGACTGTTTGTGGCCCTTGCCCCAGAGAAAAGAGTTTTTGAGAGAGAGAGAGAGAGAGAGAGAGAGAGAGAGAGAGAGAGAGAGAGAGAGACCTTGGATCCCTCTTTGAAAAAGTAGGCTCTACTTAAGATCTTTAAAAGTAGATAGAAAGTAATTTGAAACAAATAAATGTGCACCACTTACAATCTCAAAAGCCTAGGCACAAGCCTTTTGAACCGAAGGCCGCTTTTCGACTAAATGAGTTGAATGACTGTTTATGGTATTAGGCTTAGGCATAGACAAAGGTCATCAATCAATAATAGAGTACTTGCCCTTTTACCAGCTGATACGCTGTTTGAAATTCTCTGTTTTCCGGAGAATATATACAGGAATAATATTTGGCCACATTAAAATTATCCGGATCATGATACTATAAAGACAGGGTCGAAAACAAAACGATTCCAGTCGGCCCATGCCTTAAGTTGTCCCTTGAACCCTCCGGTCATTGTAGACTCATAATTTGTAATTTACTTTCTGTCCATTTAAGAAAGCCAGTACGTATGCAGCCACTTGAGCCAGGTTATTTGCAGAGAACATACTCTTAATAACTGACAAGACTGCAAATGACAGTTTTTATCACCTTTCTTCTTTTTTAATTCAAATGTTAAAATAGTTCTCTTAAAGTACACTAATTTGATTGAAATAAAGAAAAAAAATCCCAAAAACATACTTGTTTTTAATTAGCCCTCTACAGTGACGCACACAAGGGGGGTATCCTAGGGGTCCCCCCGAACCCCCCCTGAAAGCCTTTGATTTTCCCCCGATTAATTATAATTTTAAGTACATAATACATAAAATTTAATTAAATATTTGTTTTTAATTATTAATTTTATTAATTAATACTAATTATTTATTCAATAGCTAGTTTTTTACTGTTTTTGTTCCCCAAAATCGACAACATCAAAAGGAGCATGATACAAGAATGGCGGACTTTCAACCATAGACCCCCTTGGAAAACTTCTGTATGCGCTACTGGCCCTCTATGAATCAAATTATTAGTTACAGAGTAATATAAATTTAAGTTTTGTTATATGTAGGATTATAGAGGAAAAATCACATAATGGAAACGTCAAATGAAGCTATTAATTCTTAATTACAATAAGAACATTCTCACAACTTGACAAACCTGAGTGAGCAAACAACTAATTACCGTACTTAACAAATCGTTCCATTAAAAATACTGAATCCACAATCTAAAAGATAAAAAAAAGCGACATGACCTGCAATCGAAGCAGCGCAGATCTCGATTACAATTTGGCGTGGACCAAGCAGTATGCCATTCCAATTGCCGCTTGAGGTACTGAAAAATTCAAGAGCCTCGTCCGAACCATAAAAATCGTCTCTACGGGGGATGGTCACTACCTTCCCCAATGTTACGAGTCAATTATTTGAAAAGCTCGCTCGTCGCCCTCTAGATTCGCTGTAATTTATGGCATCTGTGCGGCGATAGAATGCAGGTTTTGATAAACATTTTACTACCCAAATCAAGCACCGAGAGTTTATGGCACTTTTTACGAGGTTTACCTGAGGTAACTAACTGACAGTAATACCCAGTTTAGGTAACAAACGCTAGTTATGCGCGGAGTTCCCGTCATTACTATTAAGGAAATATATTTAAGTAGCATATTGACGCGGGGTTGCTTATCTTCTACTTGGAGCCACGTTTCTTCTTATTATTTTATGAGGAAAAAAATGAGGGTGTATGTGCTCAAATATACCATTGACTGCACTGCAGATTTATTTATTGATTCATAATTTATTGACGGTGGGGACAAATTCAATCGAAAAACGAGTGAATTAAATATGTAATATTAGTTCAAAGATTAATCAAATCAGCAAGTAGTATGAAAAAAGGTATTTGAAAGAGTTAAATTAAAATATATGATTCGGAAAAGTTTGGCTTTAATGTGCTAGTAAAACCGGTTGTTGGTTGGTTACGGTTAATTCTGCTGTAAATCTTCACGAATATTATCAATGGAAGCCACCTAATTTGAGGTGTTAAAAATTCAAGAGTTTAACTTTTTAAAGATAGAATCTCTTAAACAAAGGTATAGGGTATCCAAAAAGTCTGATTACATTTGCCAAAACTAATTAAAAATAAACAAAAGTTTTCATTTACTGTTTTTTATGTTCCATAAAGAAAAAAAATTGAAGTTTTCTGTTTAATGAAATGCAAATTAGATGGTACAACGACCACTTTTACAACATTATCATTGCAAAATGGCTTCTCCGCGCGGACAAATACAGGTTGTAGCATAGCTTATCGAATTTATATCTACAATACACATGTACAACGTTTATACATGTGAAACTTGGCTCATGTCTCAATCAGATGAGAACATGCTAAGTGTTTACGAAAGGCTTTAAGATTTATTTTTGGAAGAATTCGGGAAAATGGAACGTGATGAAGAAGATCAAACTTTGAGCTCTATCAATCCTATAAAGAATTTGACATTGTTAATTACACAAAAATACAACGAATTAAATGGGCAGGTCATGTTGTAGAGCTGGTTTATAAATTGGGCACTTAGGGTGGGCACCCAGAGGTACGGAAAGGCCCAGAAGGGCCCAGATAAGCTGGACTTAATCACATTTTCTGGTTATAAATTTCGATCTTCTGTACCCAGGGCTCAAATTGAGCTTAAACCGGCCCTGTCACGTTGTCAGAATGGACGAAGACCACACCGCTAAAAAAGTCTTCAATGCCAAACCAATTGGCACACGAAGAAAAGGCAGGCCAAATCTTAGATAGATTGATGGCCTAGAAAAATATCTCCGAGTTTTGAGAACTAAGAATTGGAGGACACTAGCAGGAAAATGCTTCTTGAGAAGATCAAGGCCCACCCTAGGCTGTCGAGCCACAAAGGAAGGAAAGACATGTACAATATAAATTGAACACCACCACATTTGAGTTTGGAAGTGAGCAAGGAAGAGAAAGTGTAATAGCGTGGCCACCTAGATCTCTATATTTAAACCTTTGCACTTCTTCTTGTAGGTGTGTGGGGGGGAAAACGTGCTTATCAATCTTCAATTAGTGACACTGATGGATTGAAAAGTCGAAGTACAAGGGCCATTTAGATCGTTGATCATGCAATGATTGATAGAATGTGGCTAGATATCTCATAGGACTCGGCGTACTGCGCTAACTAATGGTGCGCACATTGAAATAACACAATAGAACATTGGGAAAAACTTTTAATTTTTTCTTTTTATGGAACAAAAACAAACCATAAGTGAATAGTTATTTTCTCTTTTTTTTGTAATTAATGTTTGGATGTGTAATCATACTTTTCAGACACACAGTATATCATTTTTTCATTGAATAAAGAATTCAACAAGAAGTGTAAAAGAGATACTTGAATGAGTTAAATTAAAATATACAATATATATAAGAATAGTTTAGCTTTTATGTGCTAGTAAAACCGGTTGTTGTTTGGTTACACTTAATGTTGTTTTAAACCTACTCAGAAATTATCACTGAAAGCCTCCTAGTTTGATATATTAATAAATTAAATCCAAGAATTTAACGCTTTAAACACATGATATTTTTAATAAAAATATATGTAATTTACAATGTATACATTAAAGCAGTGCTTCTCAAACCTTGAATGTTTGCGACCCAATATTCAATCATAATTTTCATCGCCCCCCATACAATAACAATATTTGAATTCAGTAATACTATACTTTGACGCTAAAGCTACAAAACTTCTTTAACCTCTTAAGAGCCACCGGTGTATATAAATGCCCTGCTCAGGCAATGCAATAGTTATATATACGTCTTTCCGAATTACGATATTTTCTAACACTGCTTTCCGTAAAATTATTCCTAAGGGTTTGGAATGCAAAACAATGGTCTTGATAATTTTTGCAAAGGAATTGCTTAATTATTTCTTTTCTTACTCCCCCCCTCCCCCCTAATACACTTCATACGCTCACCTACAGGGAAAACGGTGATATTATGGGGAGCGAATCGTGTGACTTTTAATCGGCAGTTAAACGATTAATTATAAACCCCTTACAGTTTATCAAAGTAAGTGTTAAATTTTGTATATATAATTTTATGTATGGCAAGCCAATGGCGCGTCACCGGAAATTATTAAACTTGTTCATAACTTAGTCTTGTTAAATTAATTATCAAATACATTATGCAGTACTGATGCATTTAAAAGTGTATTATATCAGTGTAAATGTGTATTTTATTTTTTATTACGTCAGAATTAATTTTGCTTATTTACTTTTAGTAATAATTTAAGTTAATTTAATAATTAATAATTTAAGTTAATTTAATAATTTTTTAAATAATCCTTTGTTTTCAACTTTTCAATAGGCTGGCGTCCCCTTCTTAGGGTTATTACGCCTCCCCTAGGAGTTGCGCCTTACAATTTGAGAAACGCTGCATTAAAGAAAAAACTTTTAATCATACTAATTGGTGTCATTCACTTTATCTATACTCAATCACATAATTCTCTTTCATATAGATCTTATTTTTAGGATATTTGCAATATCCAAGTAAATTAAATGTTGATTCAGTTACAGAAGCAAATGCAAGTAATAAACAGCAATTAAAGGTCCTTTTACTGCAAAAGAAGAACCTTTTCTATAGAAGTTTTTTTTAAAAAAAACACACATTATTCATTGATTTTATAGAAAGGTACTCTTATACATAAAAAATCTGAGAAGGAGAGGGGGGGATTATTTTTTTTATTTTTATTTTTGAGTTATACCAGAGGGGGCTTGCATTACTTCATGGCAAAAAGTCGTCTGCTTGCCGCCGTTTCTAATGGTGGTTTTCTAAAAGATGGCTATGTACTTGACCCTCCCTCTCCCCTCCCTGATCCTCCCTTCTACAGAACATTTTCAACGCTTCCGACTGAAAGATCCAAAACTCATCTTCAAGAAATGCCTTTCCTGGTCCATCGTGTAAATCTTCTGTTCCCGACTAAAAGCTTCCTGTTTATTGAAGGACCTCTAAAGAGAAATAAAAATCCAATAAAAGAGGAACTTGGGTAGCTAAGAGATCATTGGGTTTTTTATTATTTATTTTGATTTAATGATTAGATGCTATAATAGGTTTCGTTCTCTGTGTGTGTGTTATTGCTTGAAGTATATTGATTTTATTTTGAAAACAGAGATCAAAGATTGCTAAGAATTAAAAATGGAGAGAGAAAGAGTGAGATATACTCGCATTAAACAGCATGAAAGGAATGCAAAATAAATGAAGAATTATTAGAGAAAGAATAATTGATGGAATTAGTGTTGGATCCTATTTCAGCACATACATTTCTTTATCGCCTTGGCGAATTATTATCCTCAGATTGGATAGAAATCCAATGCAGAAAACAGAGTTACTGGTGCAATTTGGCATAATTTGTTTTCCACCTTTGCCAATTGATTGATTGATTGAATATTAACGTCGCACTGTTAAGCTACACGAGGGCTTTTTGCGACGGACCTCGTAATTTTGAACCACGGTCAAGTGACGTGGACGACATCTGAGCTGGCACCCCCTCTCCTAACTACCACGCCACACCAACAGGAGGACGTTTCAGCTCTCGACAAATTTAACGTGCATCGCTGCCCTACACGGCGGGTCTTTAGTGGTACTGGGCTCGAACTCGTGACAAGGCAAGCCACGGTCCGATACCTATACCACTCGGCTACCGCGGCCACCCATCTTTGCCAAAGGTGTAGGCAAAAATAAGATTTTACCAAATTAATTTTGAAAGCGTGTTACACACGTTTTAAAAACTGTGTGCATCGGTTCCGACTCACGACTGGAGTTTACTCATTAAGTACTGTTGTCTAGTAGGCAAACAGGGTAAATAAACGCATCTCATATAATACTGAAATCCTGCATGTATTTTCCTTATTCTATTCACATTTATCATATTGATTCGGTAAAATAATATATATATATATATATATATATATATATATATATATATATATAAAGTAATATGCATCAATTATGTTACTTATAGTATACGAGTACATTGTTAAGAAGGTTAATTTACTTCACTATTGATATCTCTTTGAGTATTAATTACATTTTAACATTCTCGCCCTTATTAATCACTATTTCAAGAGGCTTGAGGCAACTAAAGTATGATACGTGAACGTCGGTAGATACGTGATTTACGAATCGTAAAAACATCGCATCAATGGTTGTACCATACTTAATCGTCTCCAGTGCTCTACCAGAAACAAAAACCTAATTAAGCTCCAATTTTAAAAATTGTGTGTACTAATCTCAGTCCTTCATCTTAATTAAAACATTGAAATGGCCACCATGTATGAGGGAAAGTACACGATACTGTTTCTTCAGTAGTTTAGAAAATCCCCTTCCGTATAATATGCTAAAGTTCACATTCATTATATATATATATATATATATATATATATATATATATAAATATACTCTTAGAATTTAAAATAATAAAATAAATTTTAAATTTCATTATGTACACTCATTAAAGAAGAAAAACATTTAAAAAGATATAAATGTTTCAACATTTGGTACTTTAAATTGTTTGTTTCCGTACCTCATAAATTAACAGAATGGTTAATAAACGGAAGGAATTTTTATGGAAAAAAGGAAACGTATCTGATGTAAAAAGTATTATAAAAAACAAATATATTCATTATTTTATAATAATCATTTCCTTCTTGGGATTAGAAATTATAAAATTGATTATTAATGATCATTTTCTAATTTCTCGTGACAACTATTTGCTTAAAGAACGGCACTAAAACAAAAAATTCCAGTTTGTTGAAAACCACAATAATAATAATAATAATAATAATAAATGAATAAAAAAATCAATCAGAAATAAAACCAAATCAAATCAATTATTGTCAAAGGTTTGAGCTCTGATGTGATTTAAAACTCACCTTGTAGGCGAGGGGATTGATGTTGAAGTTAGAAAAGTGAGATAGCAGATAAGGTTTTGCCCACGTCATTTGACTGTGGTTCACAATTACAAACTCAGTCGCCAATAGTCCCGTGTTGTGTTTAGTGAGACGTAATTAATTAATCAATCTTGACTTACAATTTTTAGTATCCAAATCTAAATAAAATATGTATTTCTTAGATAAATCTGAATAAAGTTAAGTTAGAAGCAATGAGGTTTACTTGGATTTAGAGTTATTAGTTACAATATATTTAAGTCGATTAAAATACTTTTTATGAGTAATTTTCGAGGTGTAGGGGGAAAAAGAAATAAAATCTACAAAAATAATAAAACGAAATAAAAATCTTTCACTGCAGATTTTTTACTTTAATCTCCTTGCCTGTGGTTTTATCAGGCTCTAAAAACCAAATCATTACGCTCGGTCGGGATTAAATCACCAAAAACTTTTGACCCAATAAAATCTTCTGCATTTATTCTCCCATCTGATATGCACTGCTGGTCCTGTAAATACCATAAAAAAGACCTGGAGGGTAAGAAAAAAAAATCGGAAAAAATCGGAATCCGTGTCTTAAAATAAACCGGAAAAAACAACAAAGGAAGAGAAAATCTTTCTTCCTTCGAAACAACACTGACCCGAGAGTGGACATAGGCAGATATATAGAAAAAAGTTTTTCAAGCCTTTATAACTCCCTTTGAGGAACTGCCAACAAAAATCGCAGAGCAGACACTAAAAGAGCAAATCACTGCGAGTTTTGGGGGTGCTCATAAAAGATGGGGGGAAGTTCCTTATTCTTTTTTTTCCTTTTGGGTCTTTTCGCTTTTATTCGCTCATAAGCCTAGCGGGCGACCGCTTCATGCCTCATAAACCACACAAAAACAGTCCGGAATGTTCCGTATCTGGACGCCACAGATAAAGTTTGTGAGCCTTGGAAAAGGGAGGTCATCTCTCCCCTAAAAAAACTTTCTATCGGTGGAAAAGGGAAGTCGAAATGACCCACGGGCCTATGAATGGACATACGGTTGAGAAAAAACCAGATCAATTTAAGGTTTCGTGATTGAAAGTATTTGTAAGTAATAAGCTGTGATTCACTCTTCATCCAATTGAGTTCTCTCTCTTTTTCTAGTCTTATTCTATAAAGCCACTGAATGTAGTAATAATAGATGTAAAATAATAATGTTGGTATCGTTTCAGAGATCTTACATCATAATTATTAGGATAAAATTAAAGTCGAATGAGCGAGAGTACGATTTTCTCAATTTTTTCATTTTAAAAGAAAACAAAAAATTGTTTTCTTTTAACTTTATTAAACCATTTTATCGCCTTCCAGAACAGCAACAATAAATTATTTGCTCAGTTTACATGGGGTTTTTAAAAAATTAAGTGAAAAAATATAACTTACACTTTATTATGTTTACTATAGAAATTCGATTCCATCGTATTAAAATAGTTTATGATTGGTGACTGTGATTCATATTCCTAACTAAAACTCTCGGGATAGTGAATATGGCAATATTAAAACACAAGACGGTACCGGGAATTCTTGTTTTAATGTAGTCGCAAGTTTGTTTTCGTTTATGTTACTATAATAGTTAATGTTCTTTTAATATATATTTCCTTTCTACATTAATTTTAATATTCTTATAATTTGTTACCTTTATAGATAGTTTTTATTTCTTTTTAAAAACTGTTTGTTGTTTTTTATAGAGTATGGTTAAATCTTTTTATTTGCTAGCTTAATCGCTAACGTTGAATCTGGCAATACAGTACAGTCCCGATAATCCGAACAATATCGGACCGACCCCTGTTCGGATTACGTGATTGTTCGGATTAGCCGGAGTAACAGCGAAATCACTATTTGAACTGGGAGTACAGGTTATGTTGTACAATTTTTCATACTAAACATTAGTGGTTCTGTTCTGTAGTTTATTCCATTTTAAAATTTGTACCATAACTTGATGTACAGTGCGTGAATATTAAATAAAGAACTGTTTTGAATTAAGGTTTATACTGTTTTATATTGAAAAATTCACCGATTTTTTCGTCCTTAAAATTATAAAAATTTTTCCGCGGAGCCGTTCGGATTAACCGGATGTTCGGATTAGCCGTGTTCGGATTAGCGGGACTGTACTGTACTCTCTTACGAGCAATGACTGAAATCTCGTTCCACGCATGTTTGTTTCGTTTTTGTAGTAGTAGAAAAGATGATTTTAGAATTCATTGTTACTAATTTAGGCTTAGCTAAATGTATTTTAGATATTTGTTGATTTTAAGTTCTGTGTATTTGTATAATTGAAATGACACTTTGATTTTAAACACACTGCTGTTTGTAAAAAAAATGCAACACCATGAAGATATCAGAATTAAATGAACTTTGCACCAAATATCAATTATAGGATGTTACGTAAAATAGTAAAGTTTCAGAGCCACCACGCATGCGGGGCGGGCACAGCGCCCTCTGAACTGATGCTGAAAGCGTATAAATAGAGGGATATTGCAGGAGGTTGAAAATAGTTAAAGATTATTTGTTAGTGGCGAAAGTTTAGTGAGACTTAAGTATGCCTCCACGACGAAATAAGGAGAAATTCCAACAACTTACGAAGCTTGAACGGGGAAAGATTATCGGCCTTCAAGAAGGAGGATTTTCCTATCGTGCAATAAGAGCTCGTGTGCAACGGAACAGTTCCACAGTGATGCGAGTTTGGGAGCAGTGGACCGACGAGCACCGAATAACTCGAAAAACTGGCAATGGACGACGGAAGGTGACGTCAGCGCGCGACGATCGACACCTGCTCTGCATGGCAGTGAATGACAGTACAGCTTCCTCCAGACAATTGGTAGCACGTTGGTCTACTGCTACAGGTGTACTAATGTCGGCTTCGTCATTTCGTTGATGTCTGCTGCACCGTGGATTGCGTGCAAGGGTGCCTTTGTACAGGATCCCCCTCACGGCAAACCATCGACGGTTGCGTCTGCAATGGGCTCATGAGCACAGAGCCTGACAAACTGATTGGAACCACGTTGTCTTTTCAGATGAATCACACTTCAATTTGTGGGATCATAATGATCGCATTCGTGTTAGTCGCCAGGCCGGTGAACGCTACTTTCCAGAGTGCGTTATCGAACGACATAGTGGCCTAAGTTAAGGTTTGGGGTGCGATTTCATATCATGGGCGATCCAATTTGCTACGAATTGAGGGTAATCTCAATAGCAACAAGTACGTCCGTGAAGTGGTGCAGCCCGAAGTCGTTCCCCTCCTTCAAGGCGTCACTGGAGCTATCTTTCAGCAGATAATGCACGCCCACATGTTACAAAGACTGTTCGAGACTTCTATTCAGCCCAACACATGCAGCGTCTTCCTTGGCCTACTTATTCGTCGGATATGTCGCCTATTGAGCACGTGTGGGATTTGGTTGGTCGGAGTTGCACTCGTGATCTGCGTCCTGCAGCTTCAAAAGACGAACTTTTGCTGCGCATACAAGCAAGATGGAATTCTCTTCCACAAGCAGACATTCAAAATCTGTTCGACTTCATGTCACGTCGAATAGAAAAACTTATTGCAGCGCGTGGTGGCTTCACTAAATACTGATTTCAGACATTTAATATTGTTTTTTTTTTTTTTTTTTTTTTGCTTTGAAAATTTCGTCATTTATTTGTACTAATACAAGTCGTTTGTGCATTAAATTTCATTTAATTTGGATGATTCCTTCATGGTGTTGCATTTCTTACAAACAGTAGTATATTAAACTGAAAATATAGCTTTCTCTATTTTTAATGAGAATTATTTTCTGTACGATGAAGAGTAGGTAAACACGCTTGCTTTACCGAATCGAGACACCGTTCTATAAAAGGGGCGTCAGAAAAAGATGTGTGCTATTTTTTTTCTATTCTAATATAAGACTTCATAAAATAATTTGATTTAGCAAAAGTTTTGATAATTTTTTGTGATTGGTTGTTACAGGTCTATTCGCGTACTTCCTGCTAATCATCTTGGGTGAATAACTATTTCTTTAAATATTATTCGATTGAAAACTTTCTCCCGAAGAAGACGTGACTGAAGCAAATCAAGGCTTTTAATTAAACATTAACTTTCAACTTCGAAGGAGAGGAGCTAAAGGATAGCAGGTAATGATTAATGTAAAGCTAGTCAAGAGTAATCCGTAGATTATTTGATTAATATTTAGATTGACTATTTGCGCAATTTGATATTTAAATTGGATTAGTGATGGCTTGAAGTAAATTAACTTAAAACGTTACTTCGATTATTTGGAACGTGTAATGTGTATGGAAGACGTTCGAAGAGTAAGGGATTGAATTTATAATTAAAATATTATATCTATCGTCTTCCTCGCTTTTGCTTCCATATTTATCTAAAGGTGCATTTCCTAACTTGGTTTGTTGAGATTTGTTAGGTTGTTGAGAATTGTTAATAAATTGCATTTGTTTTGACTATGGCTAATCTTCCTTCTAACATTACAAGATAGATAATTTTTTTAATACTTTACGATTATTAAATATTTTTGTTTCCGTTTCATCAACATATATTTTTCATCGAAATAAAAAATATAAAACCATTGTTCAGGGTTTATTAATTCTCATTAAAGTAATTGATTTTATATGCGTATTGTAAAGAAAAGTATTTTATCAATTTCCAACAGAAGTCGATCATTGGAAATTCTTTTGTTCTTTTTTTCCGAATCCGAAATCAAGGTATTTGACTATGTTCAGACCCGTGATTTTAAAAAAGCGTGTTGATGAATATATGTTTCAAAATTTAGTGCCATTTGAATTAGAATACAAAGTCTGTTCAAGAACTATCCGACTTTGAATTTTCCTGCGCACACTTTATATGCTAAAACGGCGCCACTGTGCACAGTAGAGGATGACATCTTAGTGCACATACATCGACTTACGCTACACCGAATAAAGTGAGTTTGGAGTTACATGCTTTTCAAATATCGTAGATCCGTCTTTTTTTCATCTCTGAAATGCAGGTGGAATTATTGCCAGAGCCTGATGAAATTTGTAAAGTGATTAAAGAAGTTGTTGATCTTGTCAGGCAAATAAAGTTATAAGTGGATAGCAGTGGCAAACACAGGAATTTTTCAAGGGGGGGTCCGGGGTCGAAAGTTCACCATTCTTGTATCATGCTCCGTTTGATTTTGTCGATTTTCGGGAACAAAACACAGTAAAAAACTAGTTTTTGAATAAATAATTAGCATTAATTAATAAAATTAATCATTAATAGCAAGTAATTAATTAAATTTTACGTATTATATACTTAGAATTATAATCAATCGGAAAAAAAATCAAGGGCTTTGGGGGAGTCTGGACCCCAGGACCCCCCTTGTGTGCGCCACTGGTGGATAGTGAAGATGTTCAAGAACTGCTGGATTCCCACAATCAGGAAATGACAATTGATGAGCTCATAGAAATGCATGAGCAAGGGCAAAACAATGAAGAATTTAAGGCATTAGACCCAGTTCAATCAGAAGATCGAATTACGGTTGGGAACTTAACAGAAAGCTTCATTTTAATTGAAAAAGGATTACAAGTTTTAGAAAATGTAGACTCCAATGAAGAGCTTATTTTTGCCCAAAACGATGAATAAAAAGAAATATTAGCATATCATTGATGATGCTTGATGCCTCATGATAGAGTTCCGGCACATTTCTGTAATCTTGTTCATGATTTGCTGAATATTGCATACCCAGTTACTGGATCGGAAATGGAGGTCCTATTCTATGGCCACCACGATTACCATAGCTCACACTATTGAATGTTTCCTACTGGGCCATCTCAAGGTTTTGGTGTATGGAGAAGCAGTGACTACTCAAACGGACTTTGTTGCTTGTCTGCATGCTGCTTGTATTTTGGTCAACACTGCGTTGCTGCTGCGACGTATGCATTCATCCGTTCCAATGCGCGCTCCAGCCTACTTCGATATACTTGGAGGACTCGAATATTTGCCTTTATAAATATTTGAAAATACTTTTGTTGATGTGTCTAGTATGGCTGTGACACCATACTTTGTTTTTCTCGTAAACTATGGCTCGTGTACAGGTATAGTTCTTTGTGTACTTTCCAGGATGAATTTGTATGGGAAGATTTTGGGCGATATTTTTGGGACCCCTGTATTAAAAAAAGGTTCACTCATACAAAATAAAACGTGTTCAAGTGGGGAATGCAATGTTAATGTTTTTTAATCTGAAAAGGCTATATTGAATTTATGTCTATCATCTAACTTTATGACGGCTCTATCCACGACCTTCTCACTAACAAATCCTCTTGGGGAATCTTTGGTCCTTAAAAACTATTTCATTAGAACGCTTCCTCAGAAAGAGAGAACGCAAACATGTAAATTAAGTCTACTATTTAAATTTTAGGCTTTCAATTAAGAGAGAGAGACAGAGATAGGATAGGCTGCTAGCGGAATAGTGATTAATCATATTTATAGTGTAACTCAGATATTTAGTATTTGATAATTGTAATAATTGAAGTGACGATTTGTCACTGGAGATTGAATACAAATTAGATAGCTATGAAGGCAGTGTACTTAAATTGAAGTGTTACTTGTAATTAAAGTCTTCTCATACTTCGTGTACCTCGTTAATTCACTTCATAATGCTTCACTTGGGTACATGTCTTAGTTTGGATTCATCGAACTTCTGTTGTTGTTTGTTTTACAAATAAATAAAGTATTTTTGAACATGGATAGTGTTCTTTCCCTTTCTCCCACATCTCTAAGTGTGGATTGATTGATTGAACATTAACGTCGCACTGTTCAGCTACACGAGGGCTTTTGGAGACGGACCACGTAATTTTGAACCATGGACAAGTGACATGGACGACACCTGAGCTGGCACCCCCCTCTCCTAACTACCACACCACACCAACGGGAGGACGTTTCAGCTCTCGACAGATTTAACGAGCATCGCTGCCCTACACGGCGGGACTTTAGGGGTACAGGGTTCAAACCCGTGACAAAGCAAGCCACGGTCCGATACCTATACCACTCGGCTACCGCGGCCCTCTAAGTGTGGAGGTGAGAGATCCTTACATTTTAAACCTAAGACAGTTCAGTTAGGGATACAGAAGTAATAAAAAAAGAGTGACTCATAAAACTTATAAATAACAACGGCACCCCAATTCGTATGCGGCTTATTTTCAAGTAGCATGAGCTTAAGTCCCATTGAATATGTATTGTCTATATATAAGAAGAAAAATTCTTAAAAATGGAAAATAACTCCACTTTTTATACCTGCCAACCTCTATTTATACTACATTCAAAGCTTGCTCCTCTTTTTTTTTTTTTAAAAAAAATGTTTGCGACCAAACATCGGAACGAAATCATTCACCATAATCAAACGAGCCCCCCGTCACAAAGAAATTTTAGGAAAAAAAAATAGCTTTAATCTGACTCAAGATGTAGTACTATTCTGCTTCTTTGATTGTAGAACGACAAAGGTATTGGAAAACTCCAAAGAAGTCGGCTTCTTTTGCAGAAAGAAAAGAAAATACAGCATTAGCTCCACTTGCATATTTTATATCGTCGGAGAATGAAGTTTTGGACTTTACGGTGGAATGTTTTGTGAGTTTTTCAGCTAGTAGTTCCGCCATTTTCTGTCATTACAGTTGTTAGGACAAGGTAAGTACGCTAGTTTTTGGTGTCTGACTTTTCTTTCTTTTCTTTTATTTTTTTCATCAAACTTTTCTTGTCGGAAACAACCGGCAAACAATGAAGTTTCTTCTTTTTTCCCCCGTTATCCGGAAAACATAGAATAAGATATGAGTGGATTTTTTTATTGCGTGCATGAGTTCGAACTCCTGTTAACATTTGTTTTAAACACATCTAATGGCACATTTAAGGAATTGTGTGTTTATTTTTTTTAAAAAAAATGTTATTTAAATAAAAAAAATATCCTCACCCCTCTATTCCTTTACAGGAGAGAAAAGTTGATAATATTAGGGTAATAGGTTTTTTCCCGCATTTATTTATGATGAATGTAAAAAATATATTAAAGAAGGGGTCACAGGGGTGTTAAATTTCTCTAGAGGTCTGAAAATATAAACATTTTTCAAACATGTATAATTTCTTTAAATTTAAGTTAAATAATTCGAATCTTTTACACATTACTTATAAAGGAATGGGACTTCAGAAAAATATAAAATGTTCAAAATATAATTATAATTTTAAAAATTATAAGCATACGAAAATAAGGCACTTTTCTATAAGAAATATTTATTAAGTTTTACGTCGCGCATGCTATTTTCTAAAAGAGTAGGTTTAATTACTAACTATAAGTTGATTTATAAAGACAAATGTATTCTTAATACTTTGTAGCTACTTTTATATAAATAGAATAATAACTTACATATTTTAATAAATAAAAAAAATACATTTTTAAAAAATATTTAAAAAATTGCAATATTTTACAAATATTCTGAAATACAAAAGACATATAATACTAAAATTAGGTAGGGTTTAAAGAGTATGATGCATTGTGTATAATTCTATATAGTTTCATACATCAGAGGCTAATATTTTAGAAAATAGAATGCACAAAGCAAAAAATACTTAATATTTATTATAGAATTTTCATATGCTTGTGACTTTTAAAATTATTATTATATTTTAAACATTTTATACTTTTCTAAAGCCCCATTCTATTTTAAATAATAGGTAAAAGACTCGAATCATTTAATTTATATTTAAAAGAATTATACCTGTTTGAAAATCGTTTATATTTTCAGACCCCTAGAGAAATTTAACACCCCTGAGACCCAGAATTAAAAAAGTATACCTAGATTTTTTTTCTGGATTTTTATTTCTTAGAAAAAAATTTAAAAAAAGTATTTTTAGGTACAAATATTGCAGCATCATTGTCTAAAAGAACTATAAGAACTCTAATAAATTAATTTTTTTTCTGAAAATTGAAAATAACACACACACACTGCAGGTCATTAGGCAGGACATCAGGCAGGTGAGCTAGCATGATTATAAGCAAAAAAAGATTTACTTATTTTCCATATTTACTAAAATTATTGACAGTATTGGTGTTGAAAACTTTGTGCACATAACTGCCACCTCTGGCAGCTAAAGCGGTTCACCATCAAGTCAAAAACTGGGCTTAAATGACATATAAGGACAGTCATTCCATGATACTTCAAGTCCATATGCCACATTTTAAAACTCCTAAAGGCTAGAAAGCAGTGGCAGCATAGTCTTTCAGCAACCTGTGATCAGATGTTTTCAAAGGGTGAGTGATACAGAGTGACCATCCTCTGCGTCATGGTAAAGGGTGTTTTTTTGAGAGGTATAGAACTTTAAATTGCAATAAAACAACGATGTATTATTCGATTGACATGAATTTTTTTGTATTCGAAAGATAATCTTGTGACATTACATTTTAAATATGATTTCTGGCATATGACTGCCACGGCTGGCTCGGATGTAGTCCAATCTGGGCGTCCAATTTTCGATGACTTTTTCTAACATTTGTGGCCGTATATCGGCAATAACACGGCGAATGTTGTCTTCCAAAGGGTCAAGCGTTTGTGGCTTATCCGCATAGATCAATGACTTTACATAGCCCCACAGAAAATAGTCTAGCGGTGTTAAATCACAAGATCTTGGAGGCCAATTCACAGGTCCAAAGCGGGAAATTAGGCGGTCACCAAACGTGTCTTTCAATAAATCGATTGTGGCACAAGCTGTATGACATGTTGCACCGTCTTGTTGGAACCACAGCTCCTGGACATCATGATTGCTCAATTCAGGAATGAAAAAGTTAGTAATCATGGCTCTATACCGATCACCATTGACTGTAACGTTGTGGCCTTCATCGTTTTTGAAGAAGTACGGACCAATGATTCCACCAGCCCATAAAGCGCACCAAACAGTCAGTTTTTCTGGATGTAACGGTGTTTCGACATACTCTTGTGGATTAGCTTCACTCCAAATGCGGCAGTTTTGTTTGTTGACGTAGCCATTCAACCAGAAGTGCGCTTCATCGCTAAACAAAATTCGCTTATGAAAATTGACCATTATTTTCGAAATAAAATTGCACAATTTGAAAGCGTTGTTCAGGCGTGAGTCTATTCATGATGAATTGCCAAACCAAACTGAGGATAAATCCCTTGACAGCTGTTAAATCGGTCGCCATCTTGGAAAGTAATGCCAACTTAAACTTCTATACCTGGAAAAAAAAACACTCTGTAGGTCTGGACAGAACGGGCAGCAAGTGATCTGATGTTATCTTGTAGAAAGATGACGTCTCCGAGACTTTGAAGATAGGGCACAGCCATATAACCTAAAGATATTAGAAGTGTAACGCTGGCTGTTCAGATTACTGACGACACAAACGGAAGGTGTTCATGTCATGTACCTAATTTCTGCTTTTACTATCGCAACAAATGCAGGGCTCGAATGACAATATGGAATACTATCAGGTCACGTGCGTCTTCTACGTTGTTTACAGACACAGATATATCCGTCGTGATACTTTACGCAAAACCGGGACTTGTCGGAAAAGCAGGTGGGGTGGTATTCCTGTATCCGTTTGTGACATTGGGTGTACCACTGTCGCTACGCGTGTTTATGCTGCAGTGTTGAGGGAAGCCTTGATAATGCACACTATTTTTAGGATACGATCCTGCGGGATTAGGACGGCCGTGGTAGCCGAGTGGTATAGGTATCGGATCGTGTCTTGCCTTGTAACGAGTTCGAGTCCAGTACCACTAAAGACCCGCCGTGTAGGGCAGCGATGCACGTTAAATCTGTCCAGAGCTGAAACGTCCTCCAGTTGGTGTGATGTGGTAGTTAGGAGACGGGGGTGCCAGCTCAGGTGTCGTCCACGTCACTTGACCATGGTTCAAAATTACGTGGTCCGTCGCCAAAAGCCCTCGTGTAGCTGAACAGTGTGACGTTAATATTCAATCAATCAACCAACCTGCCAGATTAGGATCAAATCCCGAAAAGTGATGGTAACCATTTTTTTTTCTTAAACGAGGTGCGACACGATCTTCATGTAAATAATGCACATTCAAATGTGATTTCCGATGGAGAAACCTTTCCTTCTTCAGAGAGTTTAAAATTTCGTTTCTCCCTTTTGCGTCTTTTGATTGCGTTTAAAAAGCTAATCATTTTTGAATAAATATATACTCACCTTCTTCTTCATTTCGTACGAATTTGGCATTTGTTTCGTACTTTGTTCATGTTGTTGCAATTTTTCGTCTTTGGAATTAATTCTTTGCATATTTTTGTTTCGACAAGTTTTAACATATTTCTTAAAAATGTGAAATAAAAATAATTTGTAACATTAAAATAGTAGTATAAGATGATGATTCTTATCCAATTAAACGATGTATCTTTTCTTTAATATTGTAGCATGTAAGTCATTATTATTTATATATAAGTAATATCCAATCTTACTGTAAGTCGAATCTAAATTGCTATTTACATAATAGTTTCATTGCTGGAACAAGAGCAACACAAATGCATTTTTTTCCAAAAGTATATTGAAATGTTATCTTTAACTTAAGTTAAACACAATTTTTCGTGATATGATAAAAAAAACTCTGAATACGTAAACTTTATAATTAAGGTATATATTTTTTCGCGCGCGCGCGTAATCCTTGAAAGAATATTTAATTTCTTTTAATAATTTCTTCCGTGACACAGACTTCATATCATGTCAAATTTAAGTCTGTAATAATAATAATAATAAAAAAGAAAGAAAGAGGGGAAAAAAGAGACTATGTGATAATTTTAATTAACTCCGCAGGCCACCAATTTATTTGGTACAAAATTATTAAACTTGATGTATCTTTATTATGAATTAAAATTATATTTAAGAGAATAAAAATCAGTTGAATCGCTTATGAAATATAAATTTAAGCAAAGGATCTCAAGAAGATAGCTAGAATGCGACTCGCATATTTTTTCATGGAATAATAAAGGACAAAATGATTGTAACGTGATGAAAAACTTCAAAAAGAACCGCTAACGACTTTCTTAATGGCCTAAAATGAGACGAAAACCTACAAAGTGTCTTCTAACAAGAATAAATGCGGTGTCGTTTCTCCTGTCATTGACTTTAATCATACGTGTAATAAATAACAAGTTAAACTCACAATAAAGAATATGGAATACATTATCCAATTTCCTTTTTCAAGACACGAGAAAAATATCTTTCATTTAAATAATTTTTAAAAAAGTGCGTATCACGATTGTTTGAATTTTGAATAATTTTTTTGCACTCACCTTAATCAGTGTCAGTTATAACTTTAATATTACTCGATATGCTAGTAATTTGTATGAAACGTTATACTTCCAGAGTGTGTAGGTAGCTGTATCCGTAAAGGAGGAAGTATTTATTAATATTGCTCTTTCTCTTTATACACTACTGGCCATTAAAATTGCTACACCAGGAAGAAAGGCAAATAACAAAATGATAATTATTGAACAACATATTATACTAGAAATAGCAAGTTAGTAAATTTTCAAGAAATTTGAGTGCATAGATTCTGAGAAATCAGTACCAAAAACACCCACCTTTGGCAGTAATAACAGCACTTACACGCCTGGGTACTGAGTCAAACAGAGATTGGATGGTATGCAGATGATCATGCAGCTTCAACACGATACCCAGCTCATCAACTGAAGTGGCTGGCGTATGGTGACGAACCGGTCACTCGGCAACCATAGACTGGACGTTTTCTATAGGTGAAAGATCTGGTGAACGTGCATGCCAGGGCAACAGACGAACATTTTCAGTATCAAGGAATTTCCGTACAATACCTGCGACATGTAGTCGTGCATTATCCTGCTTAATCGTAGGGTTTCGCTGGACTAGAATAAAGGGTAAAGCCACGGGTCGTAACACACCAGAAATGTAACGTGCACTGTTCAAAGTGCCATCAATGCTAAAAAGAGGTGACCGAGATTTTTATCCAATAGCACCCCATACCATCATGTCAAGCGATAGGTCAATATGACGATGACGAATGCACGGTGCCAATGTGAGTTCACCACGATGCCCCACACACCGAACAAGGATGCGACGATCTTGATGCTGTAAACAGAACTTGGATTCATCTGAAAAAATGAGGTGTCGCCATTCGTGCACCAGGTTCGTTGTTGATCACACGATTGAAGACGCTCCTATCTGTGATACAGAGTTAGTGTAGCCGCAGCCATGGTCTCCGAGCTGAGAGTCCATACTTCAGTAAACGTCGTCGAACTGTTCGTGCAGACACTTGTTGTTTTGCAAACGACTCCAATTCTTGACTCAGAGCTCGTGACATAACTGCTCTATCCATTAAGTCCATGCGGGTAACATGCCTGTCTTCTCGCTTGCTTGTGATCCTGCAAGGCCTTCCATTTTACCATCCTGATCCCTTTGATTCCATATTCCACTAACAGTCATTGGATCTCGAACGATGCAAGCAGCAGTACTCTGATACGATAAACCGTACAATTGCGGTACGATACAATTCAACCTTTATCAAAATAAGAAACGTGCTGGTACGCATTTCTGCTTTTTACACGAGACATCATAACTTTTCACCAGGTAACAACATTCAAATGCAATTCGTGTTTGAGAAACTGGCTGAACAATTTCCTCAGTTAAACACATTGTAGGTGTTACCACAGGCGCCTGATTTGTTTGAATGTTCTGAAAAGCTAAGTAGTTGCATATCACAGCACTTTCTTCCTGCCTTTTAAATTTCACGTCTGTGGCACTTCATCTTGGTGTAAAAACTTAAATGACCAGTAGTGTATTTTACTAAGAGCACACTTCAGTTTGAAATGAAATGAATAAAAAAAATTTAACTGAAAAAAGAAAGATGTGTAAATTATGTTACTGAAATTCGCTAAGTTAAATGTTTCCATACTCTATATCTATGCACTCCAGTTTGTCACCTTTGTAGAATAATAACAATCATAAACACACGCGTGATATTCTAAAAAGTACGTAAGGGTTTTAAAAAAATGATACAAATTCACACGATTTTCTGCTCGAGAGCTCTTGTTTGATTGATTGTTTATTAACGTCACATTTTGTGGACTGTTGGTGAAGGACCACGTATATATATATATATATATATAAATATATAAATATATATATATATATATATATATATAAATATATATATATATATATATATAAATATATAAATATATAAATATATAAATATATAAATATATATATATAAATATATAAATATATAAATATATATATATATATATATATATATATATATATATATATATATATATATATATATATATATATATATATAAATTTGACCCTTAGTTAAACGAAGAGGACGACACATGAGCTGCTTACTCACTCTCTAAACTTCAACACCCCGCCAATGGGGAACATTGAATCTTGAGAGATACATCAGCCATCAGCCCTTTTACATGATATTAGAGACGCACTAGGAATCGAACTCATGTCTGGACGGAAACAGCACCGACCACGAGTAAACGACAATAACCATTTGGCCCTCATGGACGTGAAACCCCTGCATAAGGTAAGTACGGTAATAGAACAACTTTTGCAACCCAAAATTAAAAATATACTCTAGTTTAAAGTTACCTTCTGTAAGTTGAATTTATCTAAACCTACATTCATGTGCAAATTAAGGTCATAAGCATGTTTTTCGATATAATTCTAAATTTCTTCCAGTAAAACAGATTGAATATGTATTTTATATATTTTGAACAGCATATATAGCATAATATCTACCTCAGGCTTAGGAAAAGAAGTTGTTTAGCATTAGTATTTCCAGAATTAATGGACTGAGACCGTGTAAGCATATGAGATTTTTGTCTGCAGTTTTATGAATATTGTATTAAAACAAATAAGTTAGCCTGTTTGCAATGCAAAGGACTTCTCATAAACGTTTAAATAATTTCTAGAAATGGAGGACCATCGGCAGACTTGAAGATGGCCAGTTTCAAGTAGAGGTATAGTTACAAATGGCGTCGAAAGTGTTCCGGCTGTGGAATAAATTCTAAACAAGCTGTGCTGTAACCAGGAAGGTCGGCCAAGGCCACCACAGAGAAGCGACAACTGCACAGAGCTGCTACTTGGCTTTAAGCGCACGATGGCATAGGCGGACAACGGCTCCTCAACTTGCTCGTGACCTTTCTGCTGTGTCTATAGGAAGAATTTGAAAGTAAACTGTCTATAGACGTCTAGCAGAGACTGACCTTTACGCCTGGCGTCCAGTCTTGTGTGTTTCTTTGAGTGTATACAACAGGAAAGCCCTCTTATTGTTATTGTGGAGCCGAAAATATCCATCGGAGGCATTAAAAAAATGGGGGTGTGCTCTTTTCAGTGAAGAGTCGAAATTCACTTGACAAAGTTATTCTCGTGTTCTGGAGAGAAACCCATTCTGTTTTACAAAAAATAAAATACATATTTACACTGACATAATACACTTATCAATGTATCAGTACTGCACGATGTATTTTAAGATTAGTTTAACAATTCTAAGTTAAGAACTAGTTTAATAATTACCAGTGACCCCATGTTTTTGTCATATTAAAATTATATACAAAAATTAACAATTACCTTAATAATTTGTGTACTGTTTATATTTAACCTCTTAACAGCTGATTAAAAGTTACGCAGTTCACCCTCCAATGACACCTTTTTCCACGCAGACGCACTAAGTGCGCATGTGATGTATTGGAAGGCTGGGGGGAGGGAAAGAAAAAGGAATAAATAAGCAAATCCTCTGAAATAAGTAAATTCTTTGCAAACTCTGTCAAAGTCCTTTTATTGCATTACAAAGCCTTTGGAATAATTTTATTTATAGCAATGCGCAGAAAAGATCGTAATTCGAAATGGCGTATATATACGCCCAGGACATGTTAAACGAGACGTATATATACGCCAGTGACACTTAAAAGGTTAAAATCGTATTGTAGCTTTAGAGTCAAAATATAGTATTGTTGAATTCAAAAACATCGTTATTGTATGGAAGAGGGGCGATATGGAAATTCTGATTGAATATTGGGTCGCAAGTAAAGAAAGTTTGAGAAGCACTGATGTAGCTCGTTTTCATCCCTCCTATGTAACAAAAATCGACAGATTTGATGACAAAATAATCCTTGTGTGGGCAAAATGTTGGGCAGTCGTGTTGTAGTTGTTTCATGCCCCTCTGTGGTTCAAATACTTAGACCAGACCCATGATAACATGTAACTCTTATAATGCCACAAGTCCATTCTCCTCCTCATTCTTGCACAGGCTCCAATACTGTTAATTGTATGAGTGGGAGAAGCAGGACAGGAACACAGGAAAGATGAAAAGTCTTTTCCCTGTTGACAAATTTCAAACTTCTGATGTTACAACTACTCAGCATGATCAATTGGGCAGTCGTACGTCACTGTACGTCTTTGAAATAACGAATGTCATTTGAATGTCAAATTCCAGAGCTATATGGATGAAGTCTTTGAAGCCTATGAAAGATTCTTCTGGGTATTATGGGCTCGGACTTCATTTTTATAGACGATAAAGCGCGGCCACATAGAGCTCATATTACTGATGAATCTCATGACGATGAGGATACTCGCCGTATGGGTTGGCTTTTGAGGTCTTCGGATGTGAATCCTTTTAAACATGCTTGGGATGGTCATGGAAGAGCCATTTCTCAGTGTAGCCCTCCTGTATGGTGGAATATACTTCGCATTTGCCGGAATTCTGAGTCGGCGTAACCATTGTAAAGATGTTCTTCTTGAACTATATTTAGAACTGGAATGGCAAATGAGCATGAAAGGAATAAGAAAGATTACAGGTTAAAGCCAATATTGTCAATGCGCTCACCAAAACATTTCATTTCCTTCTCTACTTAATGTATTTCTTTAAGTTTCTCTCTCAATACCGCCTCGTATCTCTTTATCTAATTAACGGTTCAAGAATTTAATACATAAAACAACACAATTCTTTTAAATCATAATTTTATGCTAATCGTGAAAAGTATTTCTAAAAGTACGTAAGGGAATTTACCTTGCGAGCGCCACACAAGGTACCCTCCCCCCACCTTGTAGGTGCCACTGGTTGAATCAAATATAGTTTGACATCTCTTCACAAATATAATTTGAAAATTATAAAGAGGAAACATTACTAAACTATTATTATTATTTCGATAATATAAAAGATTTAAAGCATTTCGTTCATTAAATATCACCATCACTATTAAAGCAAGCCCTTTATCACATGATACAAAACGAGTAATATACAATTTTTAAGTCAATTCTTATTTAGGTCAACCAAAAATTTTTTTATTTTAGTTACTTTTTATTAAATGGTTACAATTAATTTCAATGTGCATATACACATGACAGAATCAAATATTAAGTGACAAAAGTAGAAAACGATTTTTCTTGCAGTTTTACATTTTCCTTTCTATATAGGGTGTTGGACTATTTTTTTTTGCTACTATTTATTCATTCATCTAATTTAATTATTCTAATAAAATAGTATAGTAAAAAAGAAAGCACATTCTCAGAAATTAAGCCATTCCAGGTGGGATTCGAGCCTACGCCCATTGGATTAGAAGACCAACGCACTATCCATTGTGCTACAGAGACCAAACGAACAGCTTTCCTTTCTATATATGCTGTTGGACTATTATTTTTGTTTGTTACTACTTATTAATTTTTAGTTTGTTTAATGAATTAATATTTGAAATTTTTTTATTAACATCAAGAGTCATTCACTACAGGTTTAAAAAAGTGTTTGAATAGAAAGTATTTTATTACTAACGATTGAAAATTTGAACAAGATATATATATATATATATATATCTTGTTCAAGTTATTATTATTTATTGGTTTGAATAAAATACTTTCATTCAAACTATATATATATATATATATAGATATATATAGTAAGAGAGCGAACTAATAGTAGGAATTGAAATACATTTATACTACAATAGAAGCCAATGTCCAAGAAGAAATTCCCGATCATGGTCTTGTACAACAGCATCCTATGAGGTCCATTGACAGCATCTTCCGCCAAGATGGGTTTCCTCCGATGTCTTGAAGGCTGAGAGAGTTGAAGGACAGACGGAAAGACAAAAGGGGAGAGTCGAAGTGACAGCGCCCGAGTTGCATGTTCCCAGCAATTATCCACCACCTCCTAATCCACCCAAGATTAGGCGGGAAGGACCCAGGATATTCAATTGCACTACCCGCTCGATAAATCAATTATTATTTTCCTTCCGCTCCCCCTGAGGGGTATATCGTTTGGAGTTGTTGATTAAACGCGTCACCTTCTGCTAGAAGACACTGCGAGAAAAGAGAATGGGGTTTAGGTGACTGGTTCTCAGCACCATTTAACTCGTTCGCCTTTAATGGAAGGGATAGGGTGATAGTGGTTGGGACGTGAGAAGAGATTGAAGCGTATGATTAGGTATCGTTTTAGAACGCGTTCACTGTTGGTTCGAGAGTTGTTTTCCTAAGAATGGAGTGTTGAAAACTTTCTGAGCTTCAGCACTGAATGCTGTTTAAGGAGGTAATTTATTAATTATATTGTCTGTATATTTGATTCAAGAAAATAGAACTTATTTCAATTATTGGAACGTTTTTGAATTGGTGCCTCCTTAAAGAATTGCACCAATCGTAATGTTCATACATTTTGGCATCACAAATCGAAGTCCAGTAAAGAGAATATTTAAGGACGAGAGGGTTTGTAATGGATTCACAAAACGTGTGCGTTCTCCGGTGTGAAGCTCTTTAATTTTATCAAGACCCCATTTCAATGAAAGAATTACAATACATACACATGAGCGTTTCTCAGATTGAGGGGTGAGATAACTCTACGAGGTGGGCGCGAGCATATTGAAAAGTCGTAAAAAAAAAAGATTATTTAAGAAAATTATTAACTTAGTGAAAGTAACCAAACAAAATACATTCTGACAAAACAAAATACACATTTACTTTGATATAATAAACTTAAAAATATATCAGTACTGAAAAATGCATTTCATAATTAGTTTAATAATACTATAAAAACAAGTTTAATAATTACTAGTGACCCCAAGGGTTAATCATGTATGAAATTATATACAAAAACTAACGCTTATCCTGATAATTTGTACGGTTTATAATTAATCCCTTAACTGCCGATAAAAAGTTACGCGATTCACTCCCCAGTACCAGCCACCGTTTTCCACCTAAGCACGCTTATGTGATGGGGGGTTAAGAAAAGGAATAAAAAAAATCAAATTCTCTGAAATAAGTAAATCCTTCACAAACACAGTCAAGGTCCTTTTATTGCATTTCAAAGTTTTCAGCATAATTTTATGGATAGCAGTGGGCAGAAAAGATCATGTTTCGGAAAGACGTATATACATGTCCGGGGCAATTAACACTAATTAATGAGGGAAACGTTTATATACGCCAGTGACCCTTAAGAAATTTAAGTCGTATTGTAACTGTAGTGTCAAGTAAAGTATTACTGAATTCAGAACATTGTTATTGTAAGGAAGGGAGACGCGATGTGAAAATTATGATTGAATAATTGGGTCACGAATATTGAATGTTTGAGAAGCACTGCAGGAAAGAGAATATCACGTAAAAAGGGATTCTTTACTTTCTTGAATTCTACATCAGGCTTTTTAATGGATTCACAAAACGCGTTAGTCCTCTGGAGAGAAGCTTTTGACTATTATCAAGGCTCCATTTGAATGGAGGAATTAAAAAATATATATACATATCTCTAAAGAGAGCGAATTTGTCAAAAAGAAATTCATGTTGTTAAGCGGAAATTTTTGAAAAAAAAAGATTATTTTAAATAAATTGAAACATGTCATAGGATAATTTAAGTAATAATAATGTGAATATAAATGGACGAATAAAAGAGAATAATATTAAGTTCAGATAAGAACTAAAGAAGAAATAAGTGTAAATTTTACTTGAAAGAAATTTCTAAAATTTTTTATTTGAAAAAAGAGGATAGTTTGACATTTGTCAACTTTTTCTTATTTTTGACTAATGTATTTATTGCTTACAAAAGTGACAATTCTTCGAAGAGGAATTGCCCTTATATATAAAATGTATTTCTCTCTCTCTCTCTTTTTAGGATTGATTTGGGTTCTTTCTTAAAAATTATTTTAGAGGAAAAAAATAAAGAAAGAATATAACGACAATTTATTTAAAAAGTTAGATATGTTTTTTCTTGGATGAAATCGTTTTAGCTAGGACGTAAATATTCGTTTTAAATGAATGAATTTTATTACATAAATAATTGAGATTGATTTGTGATAAAAATGCAAAAACTAATTTAAACGAGAGCCTAAGTTAATTTTATTAAGGAAAATATTTGGCAAAGTGCATCATTTGCTAGTTAATTTACCAGTAATTAAGAATAGTATGCAAATAATTATTATTAATATGTATCTGCCATTCATATTTAAAGTTTAAGTAGGAAGAAGATCAGTATTAAGATATCCGACTACGTTCGGAACCGTAATTTTATAAAAGCGCATAAATGAATAATTTTCATGGTATTTAGCGTCACTTAGATTAGAATACATGTATAAATTTTTTTTAAGGACATTGTGACAAAAAATTATTTAAATACAATATTTCGGCAAAAAATTAACTTAGAATAACCTTTTTTCAAAATGTTCACCTTTTGAGAAAAGTGCTTCTATTATAATATTATTTTGCTTGCATATAGCTCAGACCTCTGTCCAGAGGCTCGACTACGATTTTTGAAAAATTCACATTATTTTCAGAGTTACAACCCATTCAAATAATTATCGGCGTTTTTTTCTTAAAATTGCTCCCCTCTGTTGTCGTAAAACATGGATAAACCCACTTCTAAGTTACATATTTGAAAAATTCTAGTTCAGCCTCTGTACAGAGGTCTGAGCTACATATATACAGGCGAAATATTATTATAATAGAAGCATTTTTCACAAAAGGAGAATATTTTGAAAATGGGTCATTCTATGTTCATTTTTTGTCAAAATCTTGTACTTAAATAATTTTTATTGTAATAATATTCTTGAAACAATTTTATATACGTTTTCTAATCTAAGAGACACTAAATATCATAAATATTATCTATTTATACACTTTTGAAAAATCATGGTTCTGAACGTAGTCGGATACCTTAATTGGAAAAATGTCAAAAACAGAGAAAGATCGCTAGGACATCCTGGAGACACGCCACATGTGTTTACAAAAAAGTGAACTCTATGTTAGATCATTAAGTGAGAGACATAATTTTCACTGGAAGTATTTGCGATTTTCAAAGCCTCCACCTACATTGTATTTATAAGTGTAATATTAATATTACAAAATGCGCAATTACCTTTTTATTGCATCCAAAAGGAAAAGAAAATCAAGGAATGATATTCTTTGCATTCTTCCTTCCATTTCGAAAAAAATTTATGTCTGCTTTGTTAATTCATTTGCATGCTTGCAAAGTTTTAAGAAACAAATTACAAAGCATATTTTTTAATCTTTTGATAAAGGTAGTCTCATAGAAATTTTATTTATTCTTCCAAATTCTTTTATTCCATTTTAATTAATACAGAAAACGGTAAAGGCAAAACTAAAATCTCATTTTTTGACTATTTGAGATTTTTACATCTTAAAATTATATAGATTTTAACCGTTCTAAAAATACCTTACTTTAACCTCTAGGGTAATTAGAAACCCTTAAAACATATTTTTAAATAATCGTTGAAACTGGGCAACGCTCATTTGAATGGTGGCAAATATAAACAAAATTCTTCGTTTTTGCTTAAAAGTTGAACGTCTGATTAAAACAAAACATGTATCTTTTAATGTAAATTGAGCCTTTTTATTTCTTTTATTTACTAGCCGATTAGAAGCCTCTCACTGTATACATTAAAATCAATTTATCTCAAAATTTAAATTTTGATGTTTGATGTACCTGTAACTGCTGTTCACAGGTATGCATAAGTTTGTTCAGATATATTTATAATGATATTTAATATATGTATACATATACTAAAATGAACTTTTTGTAAAAAACTCAAAAATTTATTTCTTACAAATTTTTTATGTGAAAAATGGGTCAATTTTTCCAATGTTTGACAAAATATTTCATAAATTATGAAAAAATTAAAAATTAGCTAAAAGCTTATTTCAGTATAAGGAAAAAGATGTACTTTAATTATATGAAAAATTTCAAGCATATACATATAAACATATTTTGAGAAAAAGTACAATCGAAAACAGCCAATTTAACATTGTTAGTATAGAGAGACAGGTTTCCAACTCCTCTCAAAAAATTATTTAAAATTGTACAAGACTATTTTTATGTTGAAGAGTAGATAAGAGTCTTAATCCTTTGACTGGAGCATCCGTCTCTCAGACGGAGATTATTTGCTTTGATGCCTGTAGATAACGCCGTGGTGTGATTTTGGGATGGGCTGCCTTGACATCTTCAGCTGGAGAGGATGTGAGAGGATCACGTAGTGGTACTTGGCGATTTTCACGATATTCAATTCACGATATGTGCTATTTTTCATTTTTCTTATCTATCATTCGGATATTCCTGTAGATTTTTCCTTTTTGGTATTATTATTTTTAATTATTTTTACATGAATATAAATAATTTCTAATCAGTTCTTATAAAAATACTAGTCATAATTCTCGTGATAAAAATATATTAATATAGTGTGCCTCATAAAGACTTAAATATTAAAAATTCTACTCAATTTTATGAGTGATAAGGACATTTGAAACAATCCTTAAGGTAATAAAATTAAAAAAAATTGTGTACCCGTCTGTCAGAGAGAGACGGAGAGACTAAGAGCGGCAAAAAAATTCATGTTCCGGCCAGAAGGTCAAGACTGTCTTTGGTTAATATTAAAGAATAGGACCCGAATTCGGAATATGTTTCCAGATATAAAACTGCTCCAACATTAATATTTTATTCGGTCTTTAATATCCTGTATAGGGTCTCTTACTTAATCGTATTACTTATTTTAACCTAGTTGACACATTTATTATTTTATAAAATGTGCTTCGCATCTTTTTCTCCTATATCGTAATGCTAAATGAGCCATCCCTTTACATGTTAAAAGGAAAAATTAATTATTTATGGAACATTTTGAAATTTCAAAATCTCTATATGATAAACAAATTACAATGTTACAAATTTTTATGATAATAGAGGCATTTCTCTGTCCGAAAATGTTTTTTATAATCAAACGCTTATCTTCGGCATCTCGGCCTATAGTCGACTAGCAGCTCAATAAAATGATGACGAAACATAAAAAGAATTAAAATTTACCTCTGTAGAATTGTCTACAAAAAACTTTAAAACAATAGGGTGGTGTCTATTGTGGTCACCATCTATTTCACCCTGGTGGCACAGAGGGCAACAACCCGAATCCCTAAATCCAATGTAATGTAAATAATCGTATCCAGTAAGTAAACGAAAGCACGCAACTCCAACAGATCGAGCCTGGGAAGTGGGGGCTATACCACTTTTGTTAAGCAAGATATTCCACCTTTTACCAGCAGATGCATCCCCATACCGGGAGGATCTATTAATTTGCAGTTTACTATAAATGATTCTTTTGATGTTACGCATAGACAAAGGAGAGTCAGGTTGTGATAGTGCTTCTCAAGTTTCGAATATTTGCGACCCAATATTCAATCATAGATTTCGTCACGCCCCCCTCCATACAATAACAATTTATTGAATTAAATAATACTATACTTTTATATTTAAGTGACAACTATACGACTTTAACCTCTGAAGTTCTGCCGACGTATGAAAACGTTTCACTCAGCCAGTGCGTTAATTGCCCTGGACGTATATAAAGGTCTCTCCAAAGTACGATCTTTTCTGGGCAGTGCTGTCCATAACATTTTTTCGAAGGCTTCGGAATGCAATAAAAGGATCTTGACAATGTTTGCGAAGGATTTGCTTTTGTTTATTCCTTTTCTATCCCCCCCCTCGCAATACACAAAATACGCTCGCCTGTATTTTAAACGGTGAAATTGGGGAGTGAATCGCCTAATTTTTAATCGTCATTTAATGGATTAATTATACACTATATAAACTATCAAGATATGTTAATTTTTGCATATAATTTATATATAAGCATATAATTTATATGTAATTTATATATTTTGCATATGACAAGCCCATGGGGTCACTGGTAGTTAATAAACTTCTTCTTAACTTAGTGTTGTTAAATTAATTATAAAATACATTGCGCAATGCTGATACATTTATAAGGGTATTATATCAGTGTAGATGTGCACTTTATTTTTTATTATGTCAGAATGTATTTTGTCTGTTTATTTTCAATGAATTATTTTTTAAATAATCTTTTGTTTTCGACTTTTCAATATGCTCGTGTCCCTCTCCTTAACAGTTATCAGGCCCCCTTAGGGGGCACGCCCCACAGTTTGAGAAACAGTGGGTTGGGACATGAGATCCCGCTTTAACAAGGCTATCTGTTTTCTCATTTTCAGAAATGTTTCAATGGCTAGGAATACACTGGAGAGTAATGCTTTCTTTAGACTTCCCCCAAGTTCAATTAACTATAGGAATGAACTAGTGCGTTTTCTTTACATCTAGAGTTTATTTGACATAAAATAGCAGCTTGAGAATCGATAAAAACACAATATTGCGTTCAGAACAGCTTACCAATTTATCAATCGAAAATTATAGTGTCGCTATCTCACCATTAAAATTGTCGCAACACTTTACAACAGTATAACTAATATTCAAAGCACTTGAATAGGCTCAGAGTCAGAAATGTTTAGTTGAATCTCGCGCACTTGACGAAAACAACCTTAATTTACTTTGTAGATAATCACCACACCCAGGAAAACTTAAGATTCGTGCCAAAAGTGAAATTTTCTATTAACCACAAAAATGTCCCTGGAGTTGTGCACAGCGCTTAGTCACTGCAAAAAAAAACACGCCACGAGAAGACGGTTTATTTCGCTAATGCGTTTGCAATGACCGTTCCCAGCATTAAAACGGAATTTCCTCCACCTAATATCACGAAAGATGTGCAAACGTTTCGAATGGAAACTACTCTCATTACTCAACTTGCCAAAGAGGCAGCTAAAACACAATCCCAGAAAAAGCAAAAGGCGAAATAAATAAACAAAGGAGGAGAGAAAGAGAAAAAAAAGAAGAATGAGTTGAAATGGTAGGTGGAAACAAACTAAGAAAAACGCAAAGAAACGAAACAAAAGTCCCGCTCGAAAGTAACTCTCCAAACATTCATTTTAATGGAATGAAATAATTCCCCGATGTTTTAAAGCGCTGAATTTCCCTCTGTGTATCCCGCGCCGGAACTTAGGAACAGATTTCCTAGTGGAGTTTTCAGTTGTTCTGGTGAGGGCAACTATGGGGAGGGAGGAGCAAAAAGAGGGGTCTTCTCGTAGGCTGATTGAGTTTTCGAGTGCGAATGTGTTAAGTTAAAAAGAAAATAAAACAAAACAACTACTGTGTGTTTGGTTCACGAACATTTGGGGGAGTGAACCGTTTGATGGACAGCAACTCCTAAATAAAAGTTGGGTAATGTATCATTCTTCTTAAGTATTACTGAAAAGTAATGCATCTTTTTGTTTGTGCTTTTCCTCGTAGAATGCAAAAGTTTTATTTTGGTCTTCGCTGGGTAAAGTTGTTCGTAATATGAGCTGCGATATGATTTTTGCTGTGGAGTTCACGTCAGAAACTGAACAGAACATTTTAAGAAAAGTTGGTATGCTCTATTCCATTGGACAAATTTGGCAAAAGAAACAATAACGAATGTGGCTCTGAAAACAATGAAAATTTTCTAGACAAGTGGAGGAATCAAGGTACAATTTCATTTCATCAATACAAATATAAACGGGAAGTTTTGTAAAAGAAATTAAAATGCTTTCCAAGATGTTTCGAATATGTTTGACTTTCCGAAGCTCAACATTATGCAAAAGGATTGGTATAAAAGAAGAAAAAGACAACTAAGTTCTGTGAAAATGATGCAACGTTTCTTTTTGCTATAAATCTATACACACAGTTATTAATAAAAATATGCAATACATATTATTTTAATTACATAAACTAATTTGTTACTTCGTTAACTAAAGGATACACAGGAGGATTAATCATGCTATAATGAAGGCACAAAATAAAAATGATAAATAATTAAATTAGTTTCGTACATTTGAACAAGAAGTACTACAATTTCTCAGTGTAATGCCCTGGAAAACGTTAGTGCTGGGGGGGGGTGAGCAAAGATCCCCCATAGCAACTTTAACACTATTTTATTACTTTTTTTACTTAATCGACCAACAGAATTAAAGGGAGGGAGTGCACTCAATATTAAACCCGGAAGAGCAATCGCGTAGGATTAATTCAACTAACATATAAATAAAAGTACTTAACTGAATGCTGGAGCGCTCTTATGTTTGAATTCTCTTTAGATACCTTGCAAAACTATACGAACTCCGGTAGTAATCTTATTCCTAAGTCAATCTCAATTTTCAAACGTCAACTATCAACCACCGACCATCATTGTCTACTTTAATGCCAACGTTTAAATATAAGTACTCATTTGCCTAAATCTCGTCTTCTTCACCGAGAAAGGTTTTCAACTGGACTCAGTTAAAAAGAATAATTTTACCCAAGAGGATTAGTGGAAGATTCGCGGATAGACCCGTTACATCAGCTTTCAGGTAGGATGATAAAATAAGCTTTTACTTAAAGAAAGCAAGTAATAGGTAATAACAGAAGCGAAGAATTAAATTAATAAACGAAATGATAAAAAATTCTAAGTACATAAATGCATATTCGACGCATCTCAATTCAGTTGAATGTAGGCTTCGATAAAGGAAACTCAATAATTTCCTCCCTTAAGTCATAAAATAAATTTTTTATATGTTTCCTTTAATTACTTTCTAATGACTTCTAAGAGTCTTGTAATACTAAAACTAAAATACTCAATTCACTTAAGTTTTGACATATTTGCATAAACTAATTTCAAGAAATGAAAATGAGTTCATTTAAAGAAGATGCCATGGAACAAAATAAAATCACGTTATATGAAGGAATATAAGAATGAGTATTGCGCAGTTATTTAGGTATTATTAGTAGTACTTATATATAATAACATTTGCCTTTTTTTATTTTAATGCAAGTTTATACAACCTCTGACAGTAAAGTTCGGCGAATGAAGTCAGAACGGCCGATCTAGCAACACTGGCGAATCAAAACGCTACACATGCGCAGTGGTAGGTGTTGACTAGCTACCCCCTGTTGTTCAGTTGAGATTCATTTGTGTCTCGTGTAAGATTTGTTTTACAAAGCGCTTGTTTAACACGTTGGTCCTTAACTGAGAACAGAAAAATGAACGGACAAAAGATTAATTTAAAAAATTATTTTAAACTTGGCAAGACACCAAAGGTAACTTATGCGATGATGGCACGTATTTATGAAGATAAAGCACTGTCCATGAAATGTGTGCACGATTGGTTCGTCCGTTTTCGAAAAGAAGGGAAAGTTCTCCTGACAACCTCCGTAGCTGAAGACTGGCGACCTCCGTCACTAAAGATTGTCAATAAACTGTGCGTATGATAGCTGATGAACAGTGCCGGTTTATCCATTGGGCGCTTGGATCAGGTGTCCAGGGGCCCAAAAGGGCCTGAATAAGCTGCACTTAACCAGATTTTCTGGTTATAAATTTCGATTTTCCAATGCTGATGGGGCCTGTAGATCTTCTGCTCCCAGAGTTTGAAATGAGTTTAAATCGGCACTGATGATGAACTACATAATAACCATGAATCCGTGGGACAAATGGTTACACAGAATTTAGGGATGAGAAAACTACATGTTATCGATATTGACGATATTATTGTTGACAATATTTCTAACATCCAACGAAACGTGACAAGGCTTTTGAGCTCCATCCCCAAAAAAAGACTTCTTGCAAAGTTTCCAGGATATTTACAGAAGATCTTAGCGGTGGATAGTTATGTGAGGTGACTACTTCGAAGAACAGTAAGGTATTTTTCGTTAATATTTCATCTGCGTTATTTTTACAGGGCTATTCACCGACCTTCATTACCCGAGGTTGTATTTTATTTTATATGCACACACATGTAAGTGTATCATTACATTAAATAACTAAGAATCCTAGAGTATATATTCTTTTGGTATGAAGTATTGCAAAGGCCAGTATTTTAAGTTTTATGCGTGAATTCATAAGATATGAACATTTGGTAAAACTAAAAAAAATTTAACTATTTTGCGTTTTGTATTGAAGAAGTTTGTATAAGCCTTTCATCCCTCCAAGGTGTCGATGAATTAGTACCAAGCTTGATTGGGAACCAAAAACTGGGGGTTTTCACGTCAAAATGACCACCTGACCGAAACATCTGCTCTTATACACCTCACCTCTCATATACATTATCATAAAGCAGAAGATAATGATGATTTGGTAGTAGTAAATATATGCTACAATCAGAATGAGACAAAATTCTGAATATTAGAACCCAGAACATGAAATCTCTTTAAGGAAAAAGTCAACGGACACAAATGCAAAGCTATTAGGATTTTTAAAGTCATCACTGACTTAGGGCAGTGATATAGGGTTAAGCTTGTATATTTCAAAAGGGTATTTAATTTTGATGCTCTTAAGTTGTTTGATCTTCTTGTGATTGTTTATTGGAATACAATTTTAATAAGATCTTATAAATCATTATGTGTGCATGTGTATGTGTGCTAATCTTAAATAAATTGTTAAATATTTTCTAAAACAAATATCGACTCTTTTTGAAATGTTTTAATGAATGTTTATTTATTTTGAAATAACTGAATAAACAGTAAGCTTACCACATTCACTTCGAATTGATTAAAAATAAATTGGCAGCAGTAATAAAATATCATTTTAAGGAGTTTATATTTTTAAAATTAAATGTGATAGTTCTTATTAAAAAATTATCTTTTGGTTACGCAATGATATTTAATCACAAAGAAAATTTGCAACCAGATTAGAGCAATTGGAAAATAAGTATGAATGTTCATAGATTGGAACCGAATTTATTTTTAGAAAATTCTTAAATTCTCCGACGGAAAAAATAACATAAATATCCATAATTTTTTTAAAAAATATGTTATCAAAATAAATATCTTTATTACTCGAGCAATAACTACATAGTCAATGGTAAGTCGAGTCAATGGCTCGAGTCTTATTTTCACTGAAGGCCCATCGTGTAAAAGCAGAGGTGGACTGACTTTTACATGGCACGGTCTACTTTTAATTTTTTCAAGGTGTCGCAGTCCACCATGTGACGTAGTTGTGATAAACAAAAAAAAACTCAACACAATATTTGTATTACAACAATAATAAATACAGAATGTGTATACTTACCTACATAACTACAGCAGGAAAACAAAACTTACTCTTTTAAAACTACGTTTTAAGTAAAACGCAAAATACAAACATAATAATTATACCTTTAAATTTAATATCAAATGATGCATTTTCAAACAATTCACAATACATCACAAATTAAGTAATTTTTCTTTAAAATTAGTTTTTATAGCAATAGTCTCAATAGACGACTTAGTCTTCGTATTATCTGCCCCAATCTTGAATGCCTCGGTATATTATTACTAACTGCTAATCTTACACTGGATTCTAAGTCGTCGTCTGGGAAACAGGAATATGTTGTCTTAATTATATTATTCGTTGAGAAAATGTATATTCTCATAGGTAGGTAGAGCGAAAGAACGATGTTAAATGAATTGCAGCTTTTTTAAAATTGGGATACTTTACTTCGACCAATAGATTACAAAAGTTATTCTTTACAAATTACGTCCTTTTGAAAGAGAAAAGCTTCGGTTTCTTCGAGAGATAAAGAAAACACACATGTAACATACACTTGCTAGAAAATGTCTGCGTTCACCCATAAGAAATCATATAGCAAAAGTAAAATTTAATAGAAGTATAATTTTTTTCTAACAAAATTTCACGAATTTGTTTACTATTATTTAAATATTGAGCATGCAAGAACTCGTTAATTTTGAAATAAAACTACTTAGGATAACGGGAGTTTTGTTGCAAAATACACAAATAGTATGCAGAAAAAGTCTGCGTTAACTATTTGAATATTATTGGTTCTTGGAATTTTTTATCAACAGGCAACAGAGTTTTTGCATTTAGTTATCAAGTAAAATAGCCTACTATTTAGTTATCAAGAAAATAAAAAGAAGGGAATTTTAGTACCAGTGAGCGTAAAATCAATGTGAAAATGTGAAAAGATGGAAAAAGTCGTCGGGATATAGCCAGATCCGTTGGACGGCAGTATTCATCTATGCAGCATGTTATTTATAACTTTAAATCTACAAGAGTTTACGCATCCAAACATCTTTTAAGTCGTCTATCTAAACTCACAATCAGAGAAAAACGAAGTATGACATCAATAGTGGAAAAAAAATCCGTGTTTGTCTGCAACTTAAATAGCAACAGACATTCACGAGCAGTTTAACAAAAATATTTGGGTGGATACTGCAAGAAAAATCTTGAAAAAGGCCGGATACCATAGTCGAGTGGTTCGCAGAAAGCCTTATATTTCAATGACCAACGGGCTTAAGCGGATAGCTTTTGAAAAATATCATATACATATGCCTCTTGAGTTCTGGAGGACTGTGATATTCTTTGACGAGGGCAAATTTTGTATCTTCGGCATAAAAGGATGTAAATTATTCTGGAGAAAACCTTGCACAGCGCTTCAAAAAAAGCATTTAGTACCAACGGTAAAGTACGGCGGCGGTGGAGTCATGGTGTGGGGGTGCATGGCGAGCAATGATGTTGGCAAGTTGGAGTATATATAATCAATTATGAACAAATACGATTACTTTGATGTCCTAAAAAAACAATTTAAAGGAAAGTGCCATCAAACTTGGTTTAGGATAATCGTTTCGTTTTCAACACGACAACGATCCTAAGCACACCGCTGAGATTGTGAAACTTTGTCTCTTGTATAATGTCCCAAATCAACTGCACATGGCCCCACAGTCATCTGATCTGAATCCTACAGAACACCTATGAGAACACCTATGGAACGCAGGATTCGTAAACACAATGTATCTAGCAAGGATATGCTGAAGAGTGTTCTTAAGGACCAACAGGAAAAGATAAGAGCTGAAAAAACCCCAAGATTTGTTAGTTCAATGCCGAAATGACTTCAGGAGGTTCACAAATGATGAAATTAACCAACCAGTTACTAAATAGCTCATTATTCTCCTTTTAAATAATTTTTATAGATGCTACTAAAACAGTGAACGCAGACTTTTTCTACTTGATTTTTGTTATTATCGTTACAAACCTGTCTTTATTTTAAAATCTATGAAGGCAAACCAAATTTACCTTTGTTATTATGAATATTTAAAATGAACTAAATAAAATTTAATCAAAATTTGTTTTTACATCACGTTGCATTGTTCATGTAAGCAATAGTACGTGAACGCAGACTTTTTCTAGCTAGTGTATATTTAGTTATATTTTTCACATCAACATTGCCAAATGAATAACCCATGAATGCAACTTTTGTGAGATTCTAGTTTAGTAAATTCCTGAAAACGTCTCACAAATTTGGTTTGGAGTTTTATTCACGGGTGATTTCATTATCTTGGTAATCATCTGTGTTTCTTTTAGTACGCGCGTCTAAGATTTTATGTGAAGGCGGTCACCCCAAAATGTCTTGTCGGTCCACCGGTCAATCGCGATCGTCTTAATGCTCACCCCGGGTGTAAAAGGATTATGTATGTTAAATCTGTCAAGGTTTAAAGTCTTCACGTTGGCTTGGGGAAAAATTTGGTGAGGAAAAATTTGTCGTCGTCATTTGACCGTCATTCAAAAGTATGATATACATTACCAAAAGCTCTTGCTTCAAAGTGAGACGTTAATTAACAATAAATAAATGAAAAATATTTTATGTCTTCCTAAGTTATCTCTTAAGGAGTTCACCCATGTGACGGCCTGTTTCTTAAGCATTCTTAGAGAATTTTTTTGACGACCAGCAAAAAGATAGAGAATTTTAAGTTTTTTTAAATAATTTATTTACATGTATTTCAAGAGTATGCATATAATTTTTTAGCGAAAAATATCCAATAGAACATGAGTTATAGTGCTCTGAACACAACCACCTCGAAAAAGTGGACGCTCACTTCTTCTACGATTACGGCATATTGGCTTTTCTGAAGTAAAAAAAAATTAACGGTGTTTTAATCTATAAGCTTAAATGCACAGAATAAAATATACTCAATTGAAAATTTCAAAAATTGGATTTTTGGCAGACCTTTCAACAAAAAGTTTCGAATTGCATGGTTTTTTTTGTTATGTTTTTGCTATAAAAATAGAAATATATTTTGAATTTTAGAATGATAGTAGTTCATTTGGTGCGTATATATGTGCTGAGTCTATCCTATAAATTTGAAGTCATTCGGTCAAACCGTTCCTGAGATAGGATGAAGGAAAGTTTGAAAAACACAGTTTTGAGAAAAACGCACTTAAAGTTTCGAGTCCGATTAAAACAACGAAATTAATGCCTCGAACAGCTGCTCTTTTTTCTCCTGCTTCTTTATAACGACTTCCAATTTTAAAAAATCCCTTTATCGCCGTATTCTAGACAGGTTAGGAAGCAATTTATGAAAAATATTTTTTGATGTTTTAAACACATTACATGGGTGAGCCCCCCCTCCCCCCCTTAAGCCGATTAACGTCCCAAAACCAAAAGGAAGAATTTCAGTTCTATATAAATTAAAATTAATCGAAGAATCTAAGAAATTTAAACTTTGAAAATACTGTTTTCAATTGTAAGCAATTGATAACTCCAACAAAAATGTCTGATAAAAAAAATCTCATTATAGAGCCTGTTTCATTATTGTATGATAATAACGAAACTAATTGGAATCTCAAATGTTCATTTTGAACTTTTTAAGGTATCCGAACACGTTCGGAGCACTTTTTAACAAAATAACATATTTAAACATTATAAAGGCTTTTTTATAGGACTCAATACCAATAAATACTAATATTTAACTAACGATATTTAAAATAAATTGCCTAAATTTCACAGAAATCACAATTATAAGTGAAATTTAGCAACATTTTTGTAAAACTTCAAAGCAATTAAAGAAAAAAGTAATATACTTATATTAGTAAAAATATTACCAAAACAATCTAGATGCATTTATCTAGAGAATGTACTAAAATTTTAATGTTTTATTAAAATTTGAAAATTTTAGAGTTGATTGAGTAAACATTATAAGAAAAATCACATTCTTTATGAGACCATTATTTAAATAACAAGCCCTAACTCAAAAAATATTCATACAATAAGCAATATTTTAGAACATTCTCTAGAAAATAGCATAAATATCAGGTTCAAAAAGTTTTATAGAAATACATATGTAATATTTTGAGTAATCAGACTCGCCATGATAGATTTCGAGTAATTTAAATGCCCACTTCTGTAGATCAAAGTCCCAATTCCGGTTTTTTCTAACTTAATAAAATTGATTGTAGCTTGGCCTCTAGGTAGAGTAGAAACAAAACAAAATATGTTTTGTAAAGCCAAAAGATGGCTCTATTCAATAAAAGAGAAAACAAAAATATCTGTCTTGACCGAATTTCGTCATTTTCAACGAGTTCGGATACCTTAAGATACAGAAATAATATAATTAATTTTAATTGAATGAAAAAGCAAAATAATTTAATTGAAGTTGAGGACACACTGAGAAATACTTCTTGATTGCAGAATTTAAGCTTTTGTTGTTACAAGAAAAAGACCAATAAATATTCGTCAAGTGCTTATAAAAATTAAGTAATGCTTTGATAAAAATTAATTAAATATTATTTGTCAAATGAATTTTTTTTCGCATAATGGATGTTCTTTTACATATATATATAACAGTTTATTATTACTTAGCTTTTAAAGATTTCTAAAAGGATTGGACGAGATATGGAAAATTGTTTTATTTCTTGATATCGTAAGTAACAAATATAAACTATTATATGCATATTTGATAAAAAAAAATCGAGAATTCATGCTAATTATTGAATTTTTAAGCTTAGCTGAATACAGAAAAGATTTATATCATCATTTACCACCATGATATGTTTTTAATTAATTTTAAAATTATTTTTTGATGGAGACAAAAGAAGCAATTTTTCCCATTTATGCATGAGCTTTGGAGATGAAAAATAACTTTAATAGCATAATATAAATAATTAAATTTTTATAGAAGAAAAAATTTCTTAATTATATATTCCTTTCCCATGAATGATAACTTTTGATTTTAAATCATTGTTTCCATAAAATTAGATTTAATAAAAAGTATGGTGAAAACCTCCCACAAGAATCCTTAAAACATACAAAGCAGAATCCTTTATTTCATTAATAATTAATTACACTGCTATATTGTACTTTTGAAAATGTTTTTTTAAATTTCTGAAGAGAGAGAAAAATTTTAACGATTATGTAAAAAGAGTAATGAATATTTTATCCAGTTTCTTTAATAACAATAATAAATATGTATTTTTTCATTTTAATTTTTAAACTTCAGTAAAATAAAATCTTTAATCTTTTAAGGAACTGAATTATATTTCTTACTTTTGTAATAAAACCTAATTATTGTATTAATGAATTTAATTGTCTCTACAAGAAATACAAATCTAATTGTAGGCATTAAATAATTTTTGGATTTTTTTATAGGAAAAAGTATATTGCTAATCAAAGTAAGTGGTTGAAAGAATTCTTCAATTTATTTAAAATTATTTATAATTACTAAAATATTTTCAAAAGTAATATAGAAAAATAGATATTTAATGAACTTTTAATTTATTAACTCTCCTTTATTTTTAATGAATTTTTCAGATTGTTCGAAACATTCTTTTTCTTACTACATGAAAATTTTTAAATAATAATAAATTCTTAGAATTTCTTAGATTTATGCATAATTAAAGTCTTTAATAATCAACTAGTATTTAAAAATAAAGGAATTTGTCGAAGTGGAAATAAAAAACTAATTACCAGAAAATAAGTTTTGTTGTTACAATATACCACATAATTAATATTATAATAATTCGATTTAAAATGTTCCACGGGAGAAAAAGCTATTTTTAGGGAAAACTATACGGATTCTAATGGCAATATGCTATTAGCAATAATTAATAATGGAAAGTACTTTATAATTATCCGTTTCTAAAAAGAATTACAGTGAAAATACTAAATTTTCATCTGCATTTAATGAGAATGCTCATTACAATTTTAATAAAAATACAACTCGTATTCTATCGAAAATTTCTAACAATTATTAAAAAGGCATACAATGTACAAAATTAATTAATACTAATACTAATGCATTATGCAAATAATTATAATGTATTAAATAGGCACTATACTATTATTACTTTTTATTTAAAACAAGGCTATAAATTTTTAAAGAATAATAATTTATTAAAGAAACTAATAACCTAAACAATACAGTTCTATTTTTGTTCTCATGCTCTTTGGATATATATCTTCATTTATTGCTCAAAACCGGAGCAAAATTAATAAATGAAAGACTGGGAAAAGATGAAACTAAAAAAAAATCCCTTTTTCAAATAATTCCTCTTTCAAAACGTTTTATTTTCTTTCTAATCCAAACATCTCTTGGTTCGCAAAAGAAAAAGAGTTAATTAGAGGCAGAAAATCCATGCTTCTGTGAAAAGGATGTCTTTTCTCGATGAATAGAGCTATGGATGTATCGACAGAGTGCGTAAATAGAGTGGAAGTTGGCGGAGAGTAGGGGGAAAAGCTGTTTTCACGCTTGGCGAAATATCGCCATCTGTTTGGCTTCTACTTTAGTGTGGAAATATCTTAGTGTGCCTCTCATATTAAAATGTAATTCATTATTAATATTTCTAAGAATTTGCAAGCACAGTTAATAACAGTTAGAAGAGAAGTAACACTTTTTATTCATGACTGAATGTAAAGGAAATTTAAGCCGATCTTATAAGTTTTGCAATTTATTTGTGTTTGGATTCCAAAAATGTTTTTCCCCTTTTAGATACTAAGAATATTAATATGAAACAGATTTTTAAGTGATGCAAACTTTTGAAACTTTATTTAAAAAAATGTTAACGGTGGACTTTATTTTGTTTGTTAAATAAGTGATTAAGGAAATTGAAAAAATAGTGTTAAGTTCGAAAAATATTGTGAATATTTAACTAATATATATCGAGCTTTTTACAGTCATTAACATTGTCGTTAAATCTGAGCTATTTTCATAGGAATTTCAATAGCTATATGAGAGAGTATACAAAGAATGGATTATGCCTCACCTTAATGAATACATTTTGAAATTACGTGGATTGTACCGTCTCCTGCACAGAGCTAAGAGCTAAGGCTAACGACTAGCGTAAAAATCTAGCCCTTAGCCGCGATGAATTTCGTGGACCTAGATCCGATGTTACTGTTCATCAGAAGGATAAGTAACAAGACGTTAACAGCTTCGCAATTATGCTCGACAACCTAACCTTTTTCATTCCCAAGTCATCAAATAGTAGGAATTGATTAATCAGTTGATTGATTGTTTAATGGCATCACGCAAAGAAACGATACGGGACCAACAATCCCCTGTCAAGTGAGGGAGACTACATTTGAAATTGTATCCCACTCCAAACTTTTGCACCACGTTAATGTGAAGAATTGGTTCCTAAACAGATTTAACATGCACCATACCTGTTACTTAACAGGATTTTAGTGGAGTCAAGTGAGTGATTGTGAGAGTGTTTATTAACATCTCTCTCTCTCAAAAGAAACCATCACGAGGGCTATTTGGGACGGATCTCGTAATTTTGAACAATGGTCAAGTGCTGTAGGTCAGTGCTCCGCAATCTTTTATCGCTGTGGACCGGTCAACGTTTGATAATTTTAACGCAGCCCGCTGAGGGTGGAACACGTTGATTGTTTTGATTTAACAAATTTAATTTAGTTACATTTAAATATGCCTTCAGAATAAAATATAGTCACACCAAAAAGGAATAAAAGTGATTTAACGTGGAATTTAAAGTGATTTTCGTCAAAAGTTGCGCAAATCCGAGAGAAATGCACCCCTTTAAATAAAATAGCACTAGTTTAATGTTCTTTAGACGGCCCGGCACCATTTGATCCGCGGACCGGTACCGGTCCGCGGACTGGGGGTTGCGGATTACTGCTGTAGGTGACAACTGAGCTGGCATACCTCTCTCCAAACTATCACGCCATGCCAACGGAAGGACTTTCAGCCATGGCAGATTTGACGTGCATTAGCCAAGACTACATGGCGGGTCTTCAGTGGCATTAGGGTTCGAACATATGACGCGCCAGTCACGAGTTTAGTACCATAACCACTTGGCTACTGTGGCTAAGACTTGAACCTACTATTCAACTGTAACAACACCATTCAATAGCGCATGATTACGACCAGTGCTCTTACGCGATATCGCACAGAATGAAAAAGATTCGGTAATCATTAAAGATTTTAAATCATATTCCTCTTACAGATTTATAATGCGACGTTAATATAACCCTCAATCTCACTCTCGCCAAAGTCGTTAATCAGTAATCTCATTAACAGTACAAGAGCACCTTATGATGCTTGTATAGATGCAAAAGGTGGCCACTTGTCTTATTGAACGAGCTATACAGAGTTTCTTTTTGACCAAATTCTTTTTCTTATATTAAACGTCTATGCAATTTTTTTCTTGTCATTTCTTGTTTTACATTGTAAAAGGTATTAGTATAAGAAATTTATATGCATTTAACCAAATTTGTGGAAATATTTCATTTATTATGCTTGTAACCTTACTTTTGGACACCAGTTTCTTAAACGACTTTTAGCCGCTAACAGACGACAACCTTTATTCGTAAGTCTTGAAAATGTTAGTCAAAGCTCATGGATCTAATTTTCTGTTAGTTGATTGCAAAAACCTATCTAGTATATACTGTCATCAAATGTTATGAATTGTTTAAGGCTTAAACATCATATTGATTTGTAATAGTTAAAAAGTTAAGACAGTAAGAATGACAAGAGAGAGAGAGGGAAAGAGAAACTCATTATTGACAATTTAGAAGGCAATATAACTGTTTTAGGATTATTAAGTATATCACTAAAATATCAAAATTTGTGCCAGTTTACTATTTTTGCCTACAATTCTAAATCTTAAAGAAGTTATTATTATTTATGCATAATCATTAAAAATAGTTCAGAAGAAACATGTAAGTGATTAAAAACGTTCGAAAATATTTTCATGGGGAAAAAACAGAAAGTAATTACGTTCACAGCTCTAACTGAAATAAAATTTCAAAATTAAAAAAAAATAGAAAGAAAGAGAAAGAGTAGAGATTACAAATCTTAAAAATTTATAAAATTAAGAAACATTGCAAAATCAATAAAAAAAGAAAAAAATATTCAAAAAAGCTTAATGGTTTATAAATATACTGCTGGAAATCAACAAAGGGCTTAAGATTCTTCAACAGCGTTAATCAGCTCGAACGAATTTAATCAATTTTTTTATAAGAGATTTTTTTTATTGTTTATTATTGCCCAAGAATAGTATTTGTTCCGTTCTCACAAAGTAAGTTAGAAGAATTTAAAATGAATTAATTAGAATGTTTTCTATTTCATCTTTTTTTTTTACTCCCTTTATTTCTTACTCTCTCCGAGATCTAAATTCAAACTGATGTCTGACTTTGAAAGCAGAGAAAATCTATTTTCTTTATTAAAGTTGCAGCTGCAGAGAAAAAAAAAAAAAGCTTTTAGCGAAATATTTAAATTCATTGTATTTTTTAATTTAAAAGTTAATCAAGAATCTTTTTGGTTGAATAGCTCATTTTAACTTTCGATCAAAAAAGGTATAAATTAAAATTTCTTCGCAATACAATTGGATTGCATCTACGCAGAAGAATGTCTTAGGGAAAAAATGCAATTCTAGCAAAAAGGAAATATAATGGAATACTATTTTCAATTTATTTAATTTATTTTTAAGCTTTCCATGCGTGAAAAAAATTGCCGGTATTTTTAATATCACCTATCTCTTTTTTTACATTAAAAAATGTAACCTTAAAAATTACTTTTTTTAGCTAAGTGGTTTGGTAATTTTTTATAATGCCTCATTTTTAATGAAAATTTTTTTTTAAAAAAAGAAATTGATTATATATATCTTAGAACATTTTTATCATTTGTATCAGTTGATATGAAAATATTTTCAGATTCCGTTCCATACAACAAATTTTAAAGAGAAATATAACTCCATTTTAGACATAAAGTTATATATTAATGTAGGATAATGTGCGTAAGTGGAAGCTTACCTGAAGAAGTAAGGAAAATAATGAAGGGAATAAGGGGAAAAAATGAAAAAATCTGACATTATTTTATATTGTTTGAACTTTTCTTTTAATAATAGTGATTATATTTCCTGACAATGATTATGCAATGTGAAAATACAGGAAAAGATTAAAAATATATTTTTATATTTCTATCACAATTTTGGATTCCCCCCTTCCCAAGCTTTTGGGGTACCATGTATCGTTTCTAAGTTTTGTAAGATATTTTATTATGTTGATATTTATTTTATATTATCATAATAATCTTCAAAGATAACCAAACAAATCAGTTATGACCCAATGCCTTTCTCTGAAGATTTCTCCGTAACGACTTCTGATTGATCTTTGATTTCCAGTTTTTTTCATCGATAGTGAGAAAATCAAATTGCACCGAATGAGCTTACCTCAAGTGTGGTATTCCTCGCCTTCTGGTTTCAATCAGCGTAAACAGAAATTTCATTTTTATTGTGTTGTCATCATGTATTCGGGTCGCATGGGCCATTCAGTTAAACCAATTGATCTTAATGTGTTTATTGTCAGTTTATTTGTATATCTTGTATAGTTCAAAAATTTTAATCTCCTTCTCCAATTACTGTTATCATTCATACCATTCATATCATTCCCTGTTTCAACAACTCGTACTACACTGGAACTTTCATGTCCTACCACAAACAAAGCAGTACGTTTCGTTGATGGATACTTGGTTTTGGAACTATTGCTGATGATGATCCTGGTTTGCAGTAAGATTTTTTTCTCTTAATATTCTCGTAAAGAATCCACTTTTCATGTCCAGTAATCAGCTTGTCCAAAAACGGCTCCACATTGTGTCTAATCAGATGTGATGAACACATTCTTACACGATCAGACAAATTCTTTTCCGTTAATTCATGTGGAAGCCAAGCACTTTTGCTTTAACACAAACCCAAGAGATTTAATGTAATCTCCAACAGTTGTATGATGAATGCCAAACTCTTCTGCAATTTCTCGACTTGTTAAATGTGCACAGTTGAGTAAAATAAATAAAAAAATAGTTTTATTCAAAGCATATTTTTTCTAAAGTATTAACTAATTATACAAATGTATTATTATTGATTATAATTCCAATAATATAAGAAGCAATGCATGAACTTGTATAAATTTATGATGGGAAAATTAAATATATTAGAATAATCAAGGTTTATAAAAAACTGTCATTTGATAAAATTGAAAAAAAAAGAACTTTCAACAGTGTTTGTGAGCGTTTTTAGGAATTCCAGTTAAAGAATTAAAATAGCTTTTGAAATACAAAGATTCAGAGAATTTTTCAATTCAAGAAATATTAATGGCAAGAAAGTAGAGCATTTTGCAAATAGGTATAGAAATTCAATACATAATTTTAATAATTAAAATTGTTTATGTCATTAACTTGTGCTTCTCATGTTCAGGACAATTAAGTTAAAGATCTTACAGATGAATAAATGATTAAGATTAAATATATTAATCTCTTAAAAGAGTAAATCAGATTCGTCAAGTGAGAAATAAATTTTAAAATAACTGAAAAGCGTTAAACTCTACAAAAATAATTATTCTCTATCGGATCTTTTTTGATCAAATTGATCCATTTTACTTAAAAAGAGGCGGATGTTCTACACCCAACAGCAACTTTCCTACATATACAACACAAGTTCTAGAACTACTCCGAAATCCCAAAACAAACAATCTCAATCCCTCTATACCCTCCCCCATAAAAACAGTCCTCGTACAAGGCATTTAACAGTCACCCCTGACTCACCTACCCTTCGATGAAAGCGGACAAAATAATAATTCCGGGAATATCTAGGCGAACTGTCGGGATTTGATGAGCATAATTCAATAAGACTCTTATCTCCATATTGGAATCTTATCTCTCAGGTTTGGGGGGCGTGAAGCTTCTTACGAGAGTAAAGTTATGAGGGGTGAGAGTCACCCTCACTATTGATTGATAGGAGGGTGCAGGAGGTTTTATTAAGTCGTATAAGAACCCAGGAGTTGAAATCGGCACACACGTTTCTTTTTTTATTTTTTATTTTTGTTACAGATGTGGTGGGTTCGGACTTCATAAAACTTATTAGATCGAAGAAAATGTCATTTGAACATATGTTGGGGAAGGTAAAAGTTAAAATTTAAGGATGTTGCTGGTGCAGCTAGAATACTGTTACAGGATTGGGGAGAGATTTCCAATTGGGAAGCCTTCTTTGGGTTATTTGCTGTCTGATATGAGAATGCTTAATAGCTTTAGTTTTGCTTACTTAAAGCAGGATATTATTTCTTAAATGAGGGTGATACAATGGCTATTACATTGTGGTTTATAATGGTCATATGGCTATGTCGATCGTTTATAATACGAGGGGTTTAATAAATGTACTTAAAATAAGCATTTATAAATCTATAGCAAAATATTTTCTTGCATATTTATGAATGAAAGATATAGATTAAAAGCTAGAAAAAATAAATAATTGAGAGAAAAATGAAACTTTTATAAAAAAAAATTAACGACATCGAGACTTATTCTAGATCTTCTTAGCTGTATAGAATCTTTCCTGAATAAAAAAGCACAATTTAAATACTTTAAACATCTATATTGACAGTAAAATGTAAAGCAAGCAATGCATATTCTGTAAATATTTCACCCTAACAAAAGTGTAAAATAAGCCATCGGAAAAGAGCAACCAAACAGAAAATATTAATTTTACGTTGCTTACAATAAAAGATGTCAATGGGTAATAGTAAGACATATTTAAGTTTTCAAATATATCATTACGGAAATTTTTTTAAGATCTAAAGGTCTTTGATTATATGAAAAAGAAGATTATATAAAAACTCATTCTATATTTATTGCTATTCAGTTTTTAGCACTAAAATTAAAAAGAATAAATTTAGATACATTAAAAAGGTTTATTACTAATTTTTGAACTGGTTTTAAACAATCTCTTAAGGTATGCGTCTCTCTACTTTAAATGAGTGGCTCTTTAACTATGGTCTACTTACCCCTGGGGGTCCGCGGAGACTCTCATATCGGGATAAGATTTTCTTCGTTTACAAATTCCGAAATGCCTCGTGGGAAATTTGAAAGATGCTCCCTCCTAGACGAGATCTTTAAATTGCCCTTAATGAAAACATACCAGTATAACGTGTATTTCAATCAAGACTATTAAGTCAGGGAGGGGTGCTCAAAATCTTGGGAGTCCACGAGTCAGTGCGATACTTGAAGGGAGTCCGTGGCGATTGAAAGTTTAAGAATCACTGCTTTAACTAATTAAATCAAATGCTTATTTCCACTTATGTGGAATTCAATAGTCTAACATGCATGTTGCTATTGATCAGTACACAAGCAAAGCCAATCCATGTATAAGTCGAGAGTACAAGTTTTCCCTTGCAGAAAACAGCCTAAATGAATTCATAAACATCAGTGAAGAAGAAAGAGCTAAAAGGCTTATAATATTTAGTGACTGTAAAGCTGCTCTCCAAGTAATTCATGAATGCTACTTATGGCTAATTACTAACATACATATAATACACTTTATTGTTTTCTTAATTTGTAAAAAACAATGCATCATGCAATGGATACCAGTGAGTGTTAGTATTGATGAAAATGAGGTGGCTGATACTCTGGTTAAGAAAGCCAGGCAACTTACCGGTAACGCCAAGATTGCACCTTAAGCGACGTCACCTTAAGCGATATAAGCTCAGTTGCAAAATCAAGATTTAACGATGGAGGAATCAAGCTGAAACACCAAATTCTTGAAATTAATACAAATAAAAGCATGGACAGCAGACATTAACATGAGGCTTAGAACACGACATGTTAGAGGCATGAATATTCAGAAGAAAATTTTCTTTTGGCAAACATTTTTACGAAACGGAGCTCAACACAGAGCATCTTTTCTCCTGTCCTACCATTCTGCCAAAATTGCAGCACATTAGCAACAACTCCCGTAAGGGCTAATTCTAAGATAACTGCATCCACATTGCCGATGCTGTCTATAGGACCAGTCCACATTAATCAGTGTCCATGACAAGACCCCAACCAACAACTCAATCAATGTGTTTTCTTCAAAAACTTACCCAAAATTCAAACTTTATTTTGTTTTAATCGAATTGAAAATTGAAAAAAAAAAGCCTTTAATTTTCATATGTGTCATCATGACAACGAAAATGTTGTTAATGGGTACAATTGCAACCATAAGCTAACACAAATTTTTTTCCCATTCATTTGCTACTCTGTGTACTATCTGTCCTAGTCTTACTTTCTGTGACATTTTTTTTTGTTTTGAAAATAAGTGGGTAGAGAAATTCTTATGCCTGGCTGCCAGGTTCATTTTAAACTAAAGGCGATCACGTTTTCTAAAAATATAAGAAACAGTATGTCTTCTCGTCATTTCTTTGCAAATGGAACATAAGTTTGAGAGTAGAAGAACGAATATTTTGATTTAAAGAAGATGTGTGTGTGTGTGTGTGCCGAAGTAGAGAAAAAAGGCAGCAAGTGATTGCAGACCTATATTCCATGCCTTGGAGGAAAAACTCGCCACATGATAATCACATTAATTCACATATTCCAATGAGCAAATGCTAAACTTACAAACTACACGGAAAGTCGAATTCCGACACTGTCTTAGAAGAATTTATGTGACTTTCTTTTTTACTCTATACAATAAAAGTTTCAACAAAGCACCTAAAAAACGTTAAAAGATTAAAATCGCTTGTGCACGACTAATGGAAAAAGTTTTTTTTTTAAAAAAAACGTTTTTCCCAAACTACATTTTTTACAAAATTAGAGGATCCGTATAGAAGCCGACCCATTCTATTTTAACTTTTAAAAATTTCCAAGTATTCATGGTTTATACACGGAAATACACGGTATTAACGGTTACACTTTTCAAACTATTTTTTGCTTTTTGAGATTTTTCTTCCCTGTGTTTACACAAGTAGTTTTTGCTGTTTTAATGCAGTGTTACAGAATTTATATTTTTAAAAATTATTTCTGATTTTTTACAAAAAAAATATTTTTTTTATTTTAGCATAATTAATAATCCAACCAAATAAAAAAGAATTTTGGCATTTTCTATATTTTCCCAACAATTTCGGTTATATAAGCGAACAACAACTTAATTTGGTAATATTACAACAAAGCAATAATATAACCAGTTAAAAAATATTGGTGCCTTGAAATACTGTTTAACTTTACAATTTTAGTTCTAAGTCTAACAGTTTTTAATTGTATTATTATGGCCGTTCTACTTTGACTAGTACTGTCATTCCATATTCCTACATTTTGCTTTGCATTAAGCTAAAATTTAACTATTTATTACATGGTATATGATTAATAATCAGACACACATACATATATATAATAAATTACGAGAGGAAATTACTAATTTTATTTAAAATACTGCAATTGCAAACATTTCTTAAGAATACACATTTAATCGTAAAGTCACATTTGAGGATGCTCCTTGGTACATCGCTTAACAATCAAATCTCTAATCCTCCATTGTTATTTTAAATAACCAAAGCAAATTTCTTCGAATCCTCTCGATTAAATTACTCCAGTTTGACAAGAATAGACATTCTATAACTCTGGAGGGTAAGATTTTTCTTTTAATATATTATCACTTTTTATTTTTACTCCACACACACACACAAATGTATAATATTCATACATTTTTCTCTTAATTCTAATGTTAATTTTATCAACATCGATATACATTAGTTAGTAATTGCTATTGTTTGGGGGAACATATTCTTCTTTAAAAAATAAAAAAAAACATCATGTTACTTAGAGTTCTGAAGATTTTTTCTTGTTTGTTCAAAATTAGACGACGGTTTAATTTTTTCCTGTCTTTTCACCTTTTTAATTCTTAAGATATTACCCAAAGAGCTATTATTTGAAAAAAAAACTATGATGAACTTTATGTATTAAAAAACTAACAGCAGCAATTTTTTTTAAAAAAAATAATGATAATGTAATAAGAGTAATAACTGCTGTAATACTCTCAATTTTTAGAGGAAATTCAAGGTAAAAAAACACTTACAAAACTCAGAAAAGTTTCGCCAAAAAATTTTAAGTTTGAATCACATGCGTTCTTTTAAAAAGCCATGTTTGAAATTAACAATGAATTATTTCTCTTGGTCGAATTTTCAGTACTTTATTCTGTCAAAATAAATAAAATGTAATTTATTGTTACATCATTTAAAAAAAAGTACTATATTACTTTTGTTCCCGAGATCTTTTTTTTTATTTCAACCTACATTTCCACTGATATTTGATAACAGTTTTTTATGATAAATCTTTATAAAAATCTTTGATGAAAAAGGGGAAAACTATTTTTACATTTTAAAAGGTGTTTATTTTTTATTGAACTATGAACATAAGTTTGTTGTTAATTACAGCTACCCCGTAGTAAACTTTTGGTCTTCATCCTGAACTTGTCGCCTGCGTGTCATAAGTCCAAAACCTTGTGCTACTGATAATTTGCCGTGTAGAGGGTGTTGATGTCCGTTAAATTTGTCATGACTCAAATTTCTCTCTTTGGTATGGTGTGGTACTTAGAATAGAGGATGCTGATTCAGGTGTCAGTCTCTTGACCATGGTTTAAATTTACGAGGACCATCGCCATAGCCCTCATGTTGTGTGACGTTAATAAAAGCACTCACTCCTATTTCATTTTAGTTATTTTTTTAAAACAAACAAACAAACTTGATTTGCATTTATCTAGAATGAATTTGAACTTGACTAATGAAATCCACGTACGTCTTTTTAAAAAATAAAATTTTATTTATCATACGTGTACCAATATTTCAATGTTTAGAATAAGATAGATAATAAATAGTTAAGGTGAGAAGAAAAGGAAAGAGGGAAGAAACAGATTCTGAATATCCAGACTGACCAATTATCTTCCTCCATTTGAATGCGTTCATCCAATCAAATAATGAAAACTGGACCTTTCCTCTTCAATGCTGCTCTTCCTGAATGCAAAATCTCTATCCCTGATCAATACCCTAAGTAAACACGGGATCGAAAATGTCAATGTCCAGTGGACGAGGACCGGACGTGTCAGGCCTTTCTAAGTATCCGGCTTACCGGGCATCTTTTGTCTTATACGACAGAGGGAGTTTTCAGTGCCTGAATAGGGTCGAAAATCCCCCATCGAATTGAAAGGAAATCTCTATTTTGACGAGAAACAGCAAATGAAAAAAGAGAATGGGACTCCAAAAATCATGCTCTACCAAGATCTCGAAAAAAAAGAAAGAATAAAAAAATCTTCCCTGTAACAATAGTAGAGATCAAAGAGAATGCAGAGAAGTTTCTTCAGACAAAAACATAGATACACTAACTGGTATGTACATTCTGTGCACGGTTAAAATGAAAAATATACCAGTTGAGATAGAAAGATAAAATAAATTTTAATAAGGCTAAGATTAAATTAATACTTTGAATAAATTAAAGTAATTTTCACAAATAAGATTCTAAGGAAATAATGTGATTGAGCAAAAAAAGACAGCTAAGTAAAATAAATAAAAGTTGCTGAATAACCCAGTATTTCTCAGGTATAGATGCAAGTAAATATATATATAAATATTGTCTAAAAAATGCTTTAATATTCTATTCTACGCCACTTTAAGAAACGATTTCCGCAAAATCCCTTCTTAGCAAATTTTTACTCAATACAAAAAAAAAAAATGCCTGCGAAATTTTAACACTGCGGGTCTAATGTTTCTGGAGATTTCGTGATGACTCACGACAACCGCGTTTCTCTTAAAATATATAGAGTGGATGAAGATATATTTGTAGCCCATAGCTCACTTGGCAGATGATTTCTGTAAAATTCTTTCTTAGCGAATCTCTACTCAACAAAAGAATCATGATTCACAAATTTTAAGCCTGTAGGTCTAATAGTTCAAAAACTGGAATTTTTTTTATCAATAACACCTTCATTTTCCCCCTTGGGAGTCAATTTTCTCAAAATTCATTCATAGCGGATTTCTCCTCGACAAAAGAAACATACTTACCAAATTAAAAATTTGTAGAGATCTAATAGTACAAAAACTGGAAAAGTTCCAGTTTTTGTACTATTAGCAGTTAAATGGCCCCTTAAGCCTTCGCAACTCTCCTTAGGTAGCGATTTCTGTAAAACCCATTGATGCCCAACTGCCTGTATGAAGCTGTACGGTCACTCACCGCCATGCGGAGCAAGTGTCGATCGTCACACACTGACGTCACCTTCCATCATCCACTGCCAGTTTTTCGAGTTGTTCGGTGCTCGTCGGTCCACTGTTTCCAAACTCGCATCACTGTGGAACTGTTCCGCTGCACACAAGCTCCTATTGCGTGATAGGAAAATCCTCCTTCTCAGAAGGGCGATAATCCTGCCCTGTTCAAACTCCGTAAGTTGTTTTAGTTTCTCCTTATTTCGTCGTGGAGGCATACTTAGGTCTCACTAAACGGTCGCCACTAACAAATAATCATTAACTATTTTCAACTACCCCCTACAGCCTTCTATTTATACGCTTACAGCATAAGTTCAGAGGGCTCTGCCCACGCCACGCATGCGCAGTGGCTCTGAAACCTTACTATTTTACTTAACAGCCTATAATTGATATTTGCTGCAAAGTTCATTTACTTCTAATGGTTCCTTCATGGTGTTGCATTTTTTACAAATAGCAGTGAATATATATTTTAAGTTATATGAATAAAACCAATACTTTATGAGGTTTATTACAATTGCAACCGTGCATGACTGTAAAAAGGGGACGCATTAGCCCAGTCGTTGTAAGTCAAGGGATTTCTACCCGATGATATCCAAGTTACGTCATGTGCTCCAGTCTGGATTTGGAATTGTTCTGTTTTAGAAGTAAGTAAACTCTTTAAGTTTCTTATATAGCTTAATGTGGAAATTTTGGTACTAGAACAGGTATCGATTCTGGTCACTTAAAAATAGATTCAGAAATCTGGATCTTTGTGTGGCTTCAAAATGACGTTGATTCAAATTACTAACCAATCCGGTAATTAACACGATTTTTAGTTCACACCCACACAATACCCTCAACTAAATACCGATTGCGTTACACGAGAGTCTGAAAATTCTATTTGGATTCCTTCTGTCCTTGTGATGGCCTTTAAGATTTCAAATGGCTCTGGTACTTGCGGCAAAATTAAAGTTTGGTAACATTTAGCATCCAACGAGAGCTTGAATTAAAAAAAATAATTCAAGCATAATGAAATGGCTCTTACCAGTAGCGCACACAGAAATTTTTCAAGGGGAGGGGGTCCGGGGTTGAAAGTTCACCATTCTTGTATCAAGTTCCTTTTGATTTTGTCGATTTTCGGGAACAAAACACAGTAAAAAATTAATTATTGAATAAATAATTAGCATTAATTAATAAAATTAATCATTAATAGCAAATACTTAATTAAATTTTACGTTCTATATACTTAGAATTATAATCAATCGGAAAATCAAGGGCTTTGAAGGGGTCCGGACCCCCTCCCCTTGTGTGCGCCACTGGCTCGTACCTTTGAGGACTTGCCATATTTGCAAAGGCTAAATTGCTAAAATGCAGCTCCATCAAGAAAAAAAAAATTCAAATGGTGGATTGTGATTGACATTGAGTGAGTGAGTGAGTTAATATTAACGTCGCACTGTTCAGCTACACGAGGGCTTTTGGCGACAGACCACGTAATTTTGAACCATGGTCAAGTGACGTGGACGACACCTGAGCTGGCACCCCCCTCTCCTAACTACCACACCACACCAACGGGAGGACGTTTCAGCTCTCGACAGATTTAACGTGCATCGCTGCCAAACACGGCGGGTCTTTAGTGGTACTGGGATCGAACTCATGACATCTGTGATTGACACTGAGATTCGAGCTCATGTTATCCTAGTCGGAAATGTCGGGACTCAGTTATTGAATAATTTCGACCTCTACACCTGGCTGTATTTCAGTTCAAAGAAGTGTTTCGCTAGTAGTCTTACTGTATCTCTAACGCAACGTTACTCTTTACAAAGATATTTTTTTATTTAAAATGTTTTTGGGATTGTGTGTGTGAGATTAATTTATAACAAATTGTCCATTTAGCTTAGTACCTAAACTTAATTTGATATTTAAAACCACTTTTTGAGTGAAAAGTATGTTCTTTTGAGCCTTTCAAATGTAGGGCATCTTACGTTTAGCATTTCTTTTTACATAACATTGCATGATATTTATAAAATAGAAGCTATAAATTCTAAAATAAAAAAAATAGAAAGTAGACATATTTTGCATTTAAAAACTAAGAATGTATGCAGATTGTTTTACATAAAATTTTAGCAAACAGGGATCTACACATGGTGGGCATTGCAAACTGTACTAACTATCTTGTTCTCTTCTCGTATGCCGTAGTAGAATTCAAACGGCAAAACCTATACGATTTTTAGGGGGAGTTGGCATATGGTCACCTACTTTAGTCAATCATGCTTAATCTAAAACAGCTTTTTTTTTGCTGCTTATTTAACTTACAGGTCAATCTTTGAAAATACAGGAACCTGGTGCCGTCTAACCGAAGTGCTAGCAGCACAAATCATACGATGGAAAATAGCTTCCCATCCAAATTTAAAAATGATTGAAGTTGGAGAGATGAATATATATTACCCAAGTAAAAATAAAAAGTTAATTTAAATTAAATAAAACAATTCTAAATATGCCGTTAACTTATTTAAGTCAGACATTAGGAACACATTTTATTTTGAATTTTAACAAGCAAATGAATTATTACAATGAAGCTCGTAATATAGCAATCATGTTTCAAAATATTTGATTTTGCATCCCTCTTAAAAATTACAGTACCGAGATACTAACCTTTAAACTCGCTTTAACATCAAAGTGATTTCATTTCAACCGTATGTTCCGCAAATGGCTAGTTCATATGACAAACCGAGTAGTTCACCCACCCACATAGAAATGTTTTCTTTAACTCTGACTGAATTCTGCACTTCAGAAGATCTACACTTAAATTAAAACGAATAAAAATTCACCTAAGGAAATTGCGATTGAATACTCTTATATGGAATTAAGGTAAAAGTTACATGTTTACATTGAATTGAATAGATGATCACAGAGAGTTCCTTGTGGAAATTTAAGTAGCACTTTGTACTGTAAATTTAATTGCATAGCTTCCAATTTAATAACCTAAATTGAATTAAAGTTATGACGTTCAGGATACATTATTTATACTAGCAATTGCCTAATGCTAGTATTGGCAATTGCTAGTAAATAGTATTTCTAGTATTGACTGGACGTAACGGCAATTGCTAGTAATTAGTATTTCTAGTATTGGCAATTTCTAGTACAAAATAATTCCAGAGTTTTCCCTTGTATAACAAGTGAAGACTTTGAAAAAATTTTCTTCTAAAGTTTTGTCTTTACAAGTCTGATGGGTTTGCTACAATTTAAATTACAATTCTTAATTTTTGTATGATCTTTCTAACTCTTATACATTAGATAAAAAGATGTTAAATGTTATGTTGGTGCGAATGAAATGTCGTATTTTTAAGCGAATGTATAAAACACTGCATACATTTATTCAAAAGATGTTTATGTAATCAAAATATGCTCCATTTACTTCAATGCAATTTTTCATAGAGGTTTTAATGCATAAATGTTTCTGTTCTTTTTAATAAATTGTTGTTTCTAATGCTACCTGTCTGTCGGTGTAAGCCCGTTGGTGTGGTTCACATTTACGAAGTCCGTCACCAAAAGCCCTCAAATAGCTGAACAGTGCGACGTTAATATTCACTCACTCACGGCGCCATGCTCCATTTACTTCAATGCAATTTTTCCATAGAGGTTTCAATGCAGAGATGCTTGTCTTAAAGATACTTCTGGTCTTTTTAATAAATTGTGGTTTCTAATGTTACTTTTCATCGCGGCAAGGGGTTAGAGATTTGCGCCTATCGTTAGACGTAGTTTTGAACACCATACAGGTGACAGTAAGATTTGGCTCGGCTCCACCCCAATTCTTGAGGGAGAACAACGTGGGGGTGGTCAGGGGCTTCTCACCTCTCTTCTCCTTCCACCAACTTTTCAAGACGGGAATTGCGGCTCGATGGCTATTTAGAGTACCCCCATGCCTTAAAGGCACTATACATTTACAAACATCCATGCCTTTTACGGATTTTTTACCCTGCCCGAACGGCATAGCAATCAAGGGAAAGGTGGCTCTTTTTAATGAATAAACTCCGATTCAAAATTTTTCGAACTGTTTTCATTTTCGCACAATTTAGCCCATAAAGACGGTTCTAAATGGTTAAAAAATGAAGGTCGGTTGGCGAAAGTCCTTCCTTTAGCGGGGTTTGGTAGTTTAGAGAGTGAGGAACCAACTCAGAGGTCCCAACCTCTTCACTTGGGTATGCCTCAAAATTACGAGTCTGTCGTCAAATACCCGTATGTTGCTTTGTAGTGTGACGTTGATAAGCCCTAAGCCCTTCCTCACTCACATTTTCTTAAAAGAACAGTGATGGGTGCTATTGGTACGATCCAAAATTGAAGCAAGCATCGATTCTGTGGAAAACCCAACATTTCCTTTCCTTAAGAGCTCCAGAACTGTTTTGACCCGCAGCAAAAGTGTTGGGCAAAGTGTCTTGACGCACATGAACAATACTTTGAAGGGGCTTAATACAGAAAACAGGAAAAATGCAAAATAGTAAAAAAAAAACAAACAAATTCGGGTTATTTTCGGGTCCTCCCTCATATACACGTAAAATTTTTTTAAAAATATTATTTCAAGAAAAAAATTATTTAAATGCAAGTTGTAATGTTGTGTGTGTACAAAATGAATAAATATATCCCAAAAAATTCTCCTTTTATGAAAAATGCTTCAATAACAACAACATTTTGCTAATATTTAGTTAAGACATCTTAATAGAAGCTAAACTATGAAAAATTCACATAATTTTCAAATTCATTATCAAGTTAAATATAACGGGTTTTTTTTGTTGTGAAAAATTTCCCTACTTTTATGTATTAAAATATTAACAAATTATTTCAAAATTATGTAGTTAAAAAACCATAATTCAGCCATGGTATAGAAGTCTTAACTATACAGGGACAAAATATTATGATAGAAGCATTTTTTATGAAAGGAGAATGTCTTGAAAGTATGACATTTTTCCATAATTTTTTTAAAAAATAAAACTGTATTTAAATAATTTTTTTATAATAATGTTCTTAAGACAATTTCATACGTAAAATTATTCTTTTGTACGCTTTTTCAAAATCACAGTTTTAGAACGTAACCAATCATGTTGCTTTCTTGTCAAACAATCAGAAATAATTTAGTATTTTTCGTGCATTTGAAATAAAGCTTATTGTCTTCCCACCATGCTAACTCATATTTAATTAATCCACGATACACGTTCTGAATTGAAAAGATTCAAAGCCATTTTTACTAGCTTTAAGAATTTCCTAAGCGCAAACGGAGATAGCAAGAGTTCCGAAAACTCACTCAAATGTGGACCGAAGAGTAGCCGAGTTTGTGAAAATGGTGGACTAGCGAGAGAATGGAGATTAAAAATTAATAAGTACAATCTTTCTTCAGAAAATATTGTACTGCACTTGTATGTTTGTTATTTTTTGAGCAAATAAACTGTCCAAATACCTTAAGCAAAGTAAGAGTAGGTATTTTATTTATGAAGGTATAGAACATTTACTACATAAAAATGAAAATTAATGAATACATAGCATACTGTAATTTACCTGATCAGACACGTATCAGAACAATACTTTTCGATGGAATAAAGCTGTCCACACACATAATGAAAGTTAAGTAGCCTACTTAGAAAAATCTGGCTACTTTTTTTTAAAGAAATGTGCAATGCCCTGTTGCCTTCTCTTAGTACACTTTGCGTTTGGCTGCTTCATCACGAAGACGAGGAAGGAACATTAAATACATTACCGATGCACTTAGCCTTTCGAAATACTGGAGGGCGTTTTTGACAATTTTCAATCCCTCACCATGCGATATTTTAGGAGTTTGTATGGTATCCTCAACATTAAAATCTTCGTTATTTACCGGCACTTTTTTCATTAACTGTGACAGTAGCAATAATTTTTGCTTCGAACACCCTGTCTAGGTGTGGCTCCGTTATCCGGACTGCTGTGTTTTTGGAACTCTACTGTATTACACTTCAAGCTGACATGAAAAAAAATTACTAGATTGAATGAACATAATTTTATATTAAAATCAACACGTTTTAAAGTCAAATATTCTCCAAGATGATAGTCGACATGAAATACGTGACTCGTACATGTAACTCACTAAAATGTTTTATATCAATAAATACTAGCACTTAACACAAAGAAGTTTGTTCATCATTCGCATACATTATTTAAGAACACATTTTTCTTCCTCAGGAAACCCTCCGAGAGGCAACAGAACCACTCAACACGCCTTCCTCCCCACCGAAGAGATATGATGTACCCCGTCACACACTGTCAAGTGCCCTCAAAAGCACGCGAACAATTAGAAACGAGGAATTTCCTCATCTAATTGCCACTTGGTCTAAAAATGTCCGTGGAATTTTAATTCAGCTGGCCAGCTTGAAACAATGAATCTTTCCTCCTCTCTCCAATGGCCGTAATTACCTGCAAGGGGGGCTGCAGAATGCGTTCTCATTAAGTAGCCCAGCATTTTAAACCAAAATTAGGATTCTAATCTTTTCCTCCCTTCTACAAACAAATGCAGGTTTAGGTGCTGTTTTTGTTTGCATTTGTCTTAGCGTCACGTGGATTGTTTCTGTTTTGTAACCTGTAATTTTAAGTTTTTGAGCATCTCTTGTCCTTCGCGTGAGTTTTCAAAAATGTTTCCGCTCTCCCGTGTCTTGATGGTTTTAGTCGCCTCTTAGGGTACACATCGGAGATGTAATTATTTTTACAGACTAAAAGCTTCAATTCGCGAAAAGTTTGCTTTTCTTCAAGTGATTGTGTTGATGTATGTTATGAGCACTTACGGCAGTAACAAAGCACAGATTTTAATATAAGATGGTTATGGTATTTAAAAGAATAAAGTACTTAAGTACTTGATGATATAAAGAAATACAAATTAAATAGCAAATGATGCAATTTTTTCCTCTGTATTTTGTAGTATTTTTAGGGAACGAAAACTATACAAAATGTAAAGGAGCAATGATAATAACGTAAATTTGATTTGATTTAAATTGACGTCACACTGTAAGGCAACAAGAGGGTTTTTGACTTTGGACCTCACAGTTTTAAGTCACGTTCAAGTGACAACTATGAATTCTGAGCTGGTACTTCCATCTGCAACCTTCCACACCACGCCAAGGGAAGGCTGAAAATAACATAGAATGTACATAATTATTAATCTTGCTTATTATTGTCAATCTTTGATGCAACAAGAACCCTACGGATGTCATAATTCTGAGCATCGCTCGATTTATGAAGGCGACACTTGAAGTACACCCTCTCCAAACTTACCCAGCTCCGTAGCAGCCTAGTGGTCATGGTCACGAGCTTGAGGTCTGTGTGTCAGAAGTTCGAGCCCTGGTGTCACTGAAGAAACACTATGGGAATAAGTTGATACAAATTAAATATCTCGAGGTTCAAAGTCCTCCCGTGGGCAAGGTGTGTCAGCTCAGCTGTTGTTCTCGTCACTTGACTGTGATTTAAACTTACGAGGTCCGTCGCCAATAGCCCCTCGTGTTGCTTTACAGGATGTTGTAAGTAAAAACTCACTTCACTCAACATCAACATGAAAATCTTGAGTTTCGTGATCCTCTACGCCAGGGGTGGTGAACCTTTATGGCTCAACGTGCCATTTTTTCTAAAGAAGTGTTTAGTTAGTCATAGATGTGCCTCAAATATTTTTGACTTGTAATTAATGGGAAAATAATAAAACTAAGTACTAACAACACAAAACTTATTTACTACGAGAAAAATACTTCTTGCACCGTGTAGCTATAAATGTTTTAGTTATTCGTGTAATTCAAATTAAAGTAACACTAGTGTGACTTCTGTTGTTGCACATTGGATGACAAATAACTTATATTAGGATTGTAAGGTGTTACTGTTTTTGTAGAATACATGCTGAATTGGAGTCATCTGCCAAACGGTTTCTAAGCAATTAACTATTTTTGCTGTGGTTCACTTTTTTTGATTGGAGGTTTTGTGATTTGTTTCAAAATACTGTTTTACAGACGATGTTCTGCATTCAATTATTCCAGAATATAAAACACACACCGCTTTGTTGCTTTAATTAATAACGCCATGCTTCTCGGTGCACCAAATTTGAAATTATCTGTTACATTTACCATCTTGCCCTTTTTGTTCTTTTGCTGAACTAGCCATGTTAAATAACAGTTAAAAATCGTAAATGTAACTCAAATAGACTTTAAAATACAGTTGTGTCAATGAAGTTGACTATGCTATGCGCAGACAAACTTTGGATCATAAGCAATTGTAGTCCACGATGTAACTACGGCAAGACAATAACAAAGGACCCGCCACCCCACGACCGATCACTCGCGTTTGTTCGTAATATTTCATTGTGAATTTTGAAAACTTGAAATAAAATGCAAATCATTTTGATAACTGGCATGCCAAAAATATTGTGTCACGTGCCCTCAATGGCACGCGTGCCACTGGTTCGCCATCCCTGCTCTACACCAAGGAAGTCAAACTCAAAGGCTGACTTGTGCCAAATAAACAAGGTTTAACTTAAGGTGGGCCTCAAAGAAAAAAACAAAATTCAAAGAAACGTGATTTTATATTTTGAATAATACATTATAATAAATATATAGAATAAGAAAAATGTACATCCTCATACTTTACATCTCTCCTCTGCTACTATCTTTCCTATTTTGGGAGAAAATTTGATATTTTAATATATATTATTGTACTCCAATAATACTGGGCCGCAAATGTTGTGGGTCGCGAATTTGACACCACTGCTCTACCCGGTAGGTATTTAGTGGCACCATGACTCAAAACCAACGACTGGAAGAGAAGCGTCGTCTACAGCCTTGGCTACTTGGTAACCGCAGCCGTAAAATGTAAAACTATTTGTCGTTTATTATTAAGTGATCATTATCATTATCTATTTTTTTACCATTGGAGTGATAAAATAAACTAGATTTTTATTCCAGAGTTTGTATTAAAATTCATCTTTAGAACATTTTTTTCTTGTATTGAAACCACGAAGAAACATAAAATAACCAAGCGAATATCATTATTCAAAATCAATTTTACTACGGTATGTATGTTTTAATAGTGATTTAAAGCATACAAAACGTACTTTTAAAGTGTACTTTAAGTTAAAGCAGTGTTAATTTCAATATATTTTAAGTAACGGATAAATGTTATGAAATAATATTTCGCTAAATGTCGGCTCGGTAGCTGTGAGGTAGGGTGTCGGCCTCGTAAGCCAATAGTTGAGGGTCCGACCCCAGCTGTAGTCGATAGATTTACTAAATGCGAAAATTGTAAGTACGCATTTCAAATTATTGGATGGCATGTAAAACATACCTTGAATATTAATTTGGCTCTGGCACTCCCAGGAAAATTAAACCATTTCAATATTTATCATCCAACGAGAGTTTGAACTGAATAAAAATCAAACCTCATAATTTGGTAACAGAACCCGCCACTAGATGGTGCCCGCAATGAAATGGCTACCCCTTTTGAGGACTTGCAGTGTCTTCAAATGGCTTAGCTGCCCAATTACAGTTCAGAAAACAAACAAACTATTTCGCATAATTAAGGAGCAATAATGTTTTTAACTTGTCTAAAGTTTTTCTTGTAACGCATCAAAGTTTATTTTTATTCAATATATTAAATACGAGTAGTTTATGTCAGGCAAATTCATTCATCAAGTAAATAGTAAATGAGAAAGAGACAGACAATATATACACTGGTGTGCAAAAATTAAGGACGAAGTCGAAAAATTAGCATATCAGCTGAACGAAGAGGCAGAGCGGACAGAAAGACCAATCAGGAGATTAAGTAAGGTGATGTACGGTAGCACATGCGCAGATATGCAGGTAGACGTAATGGGGAGTGTCTGAGTAGTATAATACATGTTATCGGTGTAAGATCAGTATTTCTGGCAAAGAGATTGCACGCCGTATAGCAGTTAAAATCACTCCAAGTTGCTGCCTCAGCGAGAAATGGCGAATAATCAATCCGTTAGACGACATCTGGATGCTTTTACCCGAGGTCGAATCATTGGGAAGTTGGAGGAAGGCCGCAGTGTGACAAGTGTGGATGCAGAGTTCGGAATTGCTCACAGCATCGTTTCACGACTTTGGAGATAATTTCAAACTACAGGAACAGCTATCCGGGGTTCAGTAGTGGTCGTCCACGAGGAACCACACCCGCAGATGACCGGTACATTGTCTTACAGGCCAGAAGAAACAGGCGGCAGACAGCGGGATAAATCGCTAGACACATGACACAGGCGACTGGACGACCGATATCGCGTTTTACCGTGGCCAGAAGACTGCACGGTGGTGGTCTGTTTGCACGACGCCCTGTACGGTGTGTACCTTTAACGCCTGCCCATCGGAGAAGGCGTTCTCTGTGGTGCCGGGAACACCGGAATTTGAAAGACAATGAATGGGGACAAGTACTCTTTATAGATGACAGCAGATTCAGTTTGAGTAGCGATTCTCATCGCATACTCATCTGGAGAGAGCGGGGAAGCCGCAATCATCCCTCGAACATCATTGAAAGGGACAGGTATGGAGGTCGCGGTGTTCTCGTTTGGGGAGGCATCACGCTTGGTAGTCGTATAGAGCTTCACATCTTCGACGCAGGTTCAGTCAAGGGGACCCGTTATTGTAACGAGATTCTTCTTCCATATGTGCGTCTTTTTAGAGGCGCTTTGGGTCTGCAGTTCCTTTTCATGGACGACAATGCACCATGTCATCGCACAGTAGCTGCCGAACAGCTCTTAGAGAGTGAGGATATTGAACGTATGGATTGGCCGGCACGATCTCCGGATCTCAATCCCAACGAGCATGTATGGGATTTTCTAGGCAGACGCTTGGCAGCTCGTATCTTACCACCAGCAACGATTCGGGAGCTTCGATTGGGGCTGCAAGACGAATGGGCAGCAATGCCTCAACAACTCATTGACACCCTCATTCTCAGCATGTTCAGACGCTGTGAAACCTGCCTAGCAGTCAGGGGAGATCATATCCCCTACTAAAGACCGGATGTATCTTGCTGGACACCCATCACAGGGATGTTTCGGCCTTCAGTCGCATTGCGCTCCATGCTACTTTTTCAATATCAAGCTTCTCTTTATCCCTCTGATTTCTCTTTTAGTAAGTGTTGCTTACATTACACATGTCCTTACGTATTGGGGATCTTACGGTACTAAATGTGTTGATTTGGAAAGCTTTTGTACAAAGTTATATTGAAAAAACCGTCTCGTCCTTAATTTTTGCACAACAGTGTATATTCGAATTGAGCGAATCAGTAAAATCCAATTGACAAAATTGGTCAAAAAATCAAATCTAGCTTTTTTAGCGTAAATGATCTTTTATATACTTTATCTATAATCTTACAAAATTTGAAAGCTCTAAGTTTAAAAACCGTAGAGTTATGATTACTTTTACGCTCGTTTTTATTCCCATCCCAATGGAAAATCAAAGTTTTAAGCTGACTTATCTCAGAAAGATCAAATAATTTGTTTTCCTTCATTTAAAATTCTAAGGCATTTTTTTTCTATTGTGCTAATTGCTTTAATATTTGTTCTAACTATTGTTAATAATACATGTAACAAAAGTTGGCATGCATTTTAGAATCAAAGCAATATTTATATTTCTAAAAATAATTGAATTTAGAATTTGTACATTTTTTAGGAAATTTTCAATAAGCATTCATAAAAGGAAGAATCGTGTGAATACCTATCATGTTATCACAAAAATCATACTAACTTTTAATTTAAATAGTTTGGCGTCCTGGTAAATCGAATTTCATTTGTGTAAGTTAATTTTTTAGGTAGTAGCATTTTAAAATCACTTCATATAAATATTTTTCCTGAAAATATTAAATGGTAAGACTTTTATGAAATTTTGAATACTAGATCTGATTTACGTAATACATACACATAGGAGCCAGCCCAAAAAAGTTACGAAAATCCATAAATTAAAGAATTTTGTGTAAATCATACCATATCACCTTAATCTTTGTTTATAAAGAGAGTTTTTTTCCAGGTATAGAAGTTTAAGTTGGCATTACTTTCTAAGATGGCGACCGATTTAACCGCTGTCAAGTGATTTATTCTCAGTTTGGTTCGGAAATTCATCAAAACAATCATCAAGCAAGGCGTAGATTCGTCGAATGGGCCCAAAACGAGATTGCCGTTGTTCCCGATTTTCATAAGCGAATTTTGTTTAGCGATGAAGCGCACTTCTGGTTGAATGGCTACGTCAAAAACAAAACTGCCGCATTTGGAGTGAAGCTAATCCACAAGTGTATGTCGAAACACCGTTACATCCAGAAAAACTGCCTGTTTGTTGCGCTTTATGGCTGGTGGAATCCTTCTTCAAAAACGATGAAGGCCACAACGTTACAGTCAATGGTGATCGGTATAGAGCCATGATTACTAACTTTTTCATTCCTGAATTGAACCATCATGATGTCCAGGAGCTGCGGTTCCAACAAGACGGCGCAACATGTCACACAGCTCGTGCCACAATCGATTTATTGAAAGACACGTTTGGTGACCGCCTAATTTCACGCTTTGGACCTGTGAATTGGCCTCCAAGATCTTGTGATTTAACACCGCTAGGACTATTTTCTGTGAGGCTATGTAAAGTCATTGGTCTATGCGGATAAGCCACAAACGCTTGACCAATTGGAAGACAACATTCGCCGTATTATTGCCGATATACGGCCACAAATGTTGGAAAAAGTCATCGAAAATTGGACGTCCAGATTGGACTACATCCGAGCCAGCCGTGGCAGTCCTATGCCAGAAATCATATTTGAAATGTAATGCCACAAGATTATCTTTCGAATAAAAAAAAAATTCATGTCAATCGAATGATACATCGTTGCTTTATTGCAATTTAAAATTCTATTCCTCTAAAAAAACAGCCTTTATGTAAAAGTTCAGACAAGTCACTGCAAATGTTTAATCGAAAGAAGGAGCCTTTCTTCTATTAAGGCATACATTAAAACCACAGTAGAAAGTCGTTTATCCGAATCAACTGGGACAGAACACATTTCGGATACATGATTGTTCGGATAACCGAATGCGATGCATGCAGTATATGAAACCGGATACTATATGAATATTGAAACTCATCACATGCGGGAAACGAGTTTGAAGAAAAAGCAAAATAGGTGCAAAATGTCGCAATTTTACCTTTATTGTGGAAAATAATCACTTATTGAGGTCAAGTCGAAAAACAGTCGAGGCTCGGGACAGAGCCCTGTTGACCCATGCTATAAAACGTCCCTTCTATAATAACAGTATTCAGATTTAACTTACCGTTGAATCCGGCTTATACAACGCGCTCCCGCACTTCCAAGCTGCATTTTTTAAAATTTGTAGGTATATTCGCGCCGTATAACACATACCCTTTTTTTTACGAAGGGACTTGAAATGTATGTTTGTAATTTTCTTATGTTTCGAAGGCATTTATTCGGGGTATTATCCCAGGCTTTTAAAAAAATAGTATACATTTAGAACCACAACGTTAAGTTCCCAAGATATGTCATTTCTTTTAACTTAACAATATTCCGATCTTTGTAGAAGTCTATTTTTTATGTTCATCTCTCTTTTTTTAAAGCTATCCTTTTTATACCCGGCGTATAACGCGCCCCTTTACATTTCGATCTTGTTTTTGGTGTTCAAAGTGCGCGTTATACAACGGATATTACGGTATTTGTTAGGAGTTTTCTACGTTTTAGTCTTTTCAAGCAAACAAAGACAAAGGACAGTCAGAACCGGGAAATAGTTTCGTTTCTTTACTGTGGAATGATTCTTGAGCGTGTTCAATTGATGTCTATGGTGCAAGGTCTTGGTGGACGAGTGAAAATGGTTTTAATATTTACCGTTGATTTATGCTTTGTTTCTTAAATCGGATGGGGGGTAAATCACGAATTCAGTTTTATTTTATTCATATTACTGTACTACAGCTAGACTTATAAGTAAAAAAATAATATGGATCATACTATAGTAAAAGCTGCATCAGTTATCCAAACCAAAGGTTTAAGTTATCGATGCTGATAATTTATAGTTTAATTTTCGGCGTGCTACGTTTCAATACAGTAGAACATCGTTTATCCTAATCAATTGGGACAGAACACAGTTCGGATACGCGATTGTTCCGATAACCGAATGCGATCCATGCAGTATATACAAAACCGGACACTATATGAATATCGAAAAGCATCACATGCGGGAAGCGTGCCGGAAGAAAAAGCAAAATAGGTGCAAAATGTCGCAATTTTACCTTCATTGTGGAAAATAATCACTTATTTTTCGCTGCAAGGTCTCTGAAAAACTGGTCCGGATACTTGACGCTCCGGATAACAAACTTTCGGATAAACGACTTTTTACTGTATGTTGTGTTTTTCACATTATAGCATTTTGTTTAGATATTGTTGCTACCTGTTGCCGATTTCTGCCCGAAAGAAAAATCTCCTAACTTCTACCAATATCCTGAAATTTTGAAGCGATGGTGAAGTTGATAGCCGAGCTGATGCACCCTTTTCTACATCAACGCAGAACTCTGGCGAAGACTTTTGCCCTAGACAGATGTAACATGTATCAACCACTGAATAAAGGATCTTTGGTAAAGTGAGGATTCAAGCACGGGGCTCGAACTAAAGCATCTCCGGCCACGAGCTTTATATTATGATCACTATAAACTGTTACTATTATCACTAAATCTACCAAATTAAATATGTTGCTATTGATTTTTGTTCTGAATTAAACGAAATTAAAACTTTCATGTTTCTAAGGTACTTGACTACTTTTCAATCAATGATAAGATTTTGAAAACGCATCTATGAATAAATAATTCTTTGATATCTCGTGTCATTTGAATTAGAATATGTATATAAAATTGTTTTAAGAATATTATTACAATAAAAACTATTTAAATGCAATTTTTGGAAAAAAGTGAAAAAGGAATGAAATATTCTCAAAAAAATCTCCTTTTACTGAAAATAACTCTCAGTGGCGCAACAGCCCATGAGGACCAAGGCCTACTGTCTCCAATTCAGTATAAGCGACCTTGGGCCCTGAGATGCATAAACATTCCGGTCAGGTGGTCAGTCTGCCGTGAAACCCTCAGTGTTAAGTTCCCAAGCAAGCTTGTCACTCATTTGTCAACACACTAAAGGGATGAAAGGTTGAGTCAATCTTGCCCATCCCGGGGCTTGAACCTATGGCCAATGGTGTGGCAGTGCGATGCACTATTTCTTCAGCTACTGGGTTTCTTTACTGAAAATAATCCTGCAATAATATTTGCCCTATATACAGCTTTGGTTATTGAGTCTGAACTAGGTTTCTTGAAATATATAATTCAGGAGTGGATTCTTTCATATTTTAATGTATCAGAGTGGAGAAATTTCAACATCAAGAACAACAACAACGGAAAAAAACACTGTGATTATTAATTCAATTGATAATAACTTTGAAAATAATCTGAGAATTGATAAAAAACCTAGTTATGTTTCTGTGAAAATTGTTTATTATTCATAGGCAAAATATCGTTAGTATAGAAACATTCTCCGTAAAAAGAGAAAAAGAGAAGGTTTTTTTAAAAAATAAGTCATTCTTTTTTTCTTCACATTTTTTGCCAAATATCTGTATTTAAATAATTTATATTGTAATGACAATCTTAAAACAACTTTATATGTATATAGTAATTCAAGTGACAATAAGCAACAAAAATGTTATTCATTTACATAGTTTCTGAAAGTCACAATTCCGAGGGTAGACTTAATGTATAGAAACAAAGAGGCAGAACCTCTTTCATTCTAAATTGATATTATTTTAACCAAAAAAGGAAGGATCCTTTTTTCCATTTAAAACTACTCTACAGTTCCCCTTAAATAAAACCCAAAGACCACTCACTCCTCAACACACTCACCATCCTTCCCGACGACGCTCAGTTCTTATCCTTTTTTAGTCCTTCATCACCGTGTCCTTCCTCACGCTCTGCCTCTTGTTATGTCCCACTTCACCACCCGTAGGACGACTCCAGTACATCATTACCACGGATTACTGTCCTCAACCTCTCATGTGCCCTCTCCCCCTCGGTGAAATCCTTCAAAAATGGCTGCAATCGGATCGAGGCAAAAGTGAGTTATGTTATTAGTGAGCTCATCCCAAATGGATGCGCCCAACTGGACATCGGGAATGTTAACGGTATTGAAGAAAATGGGCTGGGTGCTCCCGGTTACATCTTGAATGTGCTCGTATCTGGAAGGTTTAAGTCTTTATGGATGTAAGATAACTTTGGAATTGAAAACAGTTCACTATGTAATCTTGATAGTATTTCGTTTCTTAACGTTTTTTAAATGAAAATGTTTTTTTTTCAAATATATAAAGTTAAAATTCTAAGGAAATAAAAAGCCCACCTTTTTTTAAAAAAAATAATAGCCCAAATTAAAATATAATGCACTCAATTCTATTTTTGCCCAATTTTGATTCGGCATCATTTTTTTTTAAAATTCTTTTTGCTCGACTCAAAATCGTGGAAAGTGTTGAAAAATGTCAGATAGCTGATTGTCTGCTTGTTAATGTTAAACTGAGAAGAAACATACGGGATATTTATGAGTGTTATTTAACCCTTTATCTACCGCATTATGATTTACTGCAGTTTTTTTCATGCAATATTTTTTTTGGGATCACTACATTGAAAATTAAAGGATATACATAAGCAAAATACTCAACTTTGGGAAATTTAATCCGTTAGAGCTAATTAATTAATTAAAGATATTCCACTGTAAAATTAATTATATACACTGTTCACTTAAAATAAAGTGTCAAATCGTTTTCTGAGGTCCTCATTAACAAACAAAAAGAAATAAGACACTTAAATTTTGACATTAACCATTTTTTCAGGACAAAAATGATAATCCTGGCAATCTTCTGAAAACACCGTCAGCTGAAAACGCCATTTATGCTATAAAACAATTCACCTTTCCCACTAAAACACTCATCATAGAACCCGTGCTGCCATATATCTTGGAAGAGTGGATTTCAAAGAATATTCCTGCCAAGTATCGTCAGAATATTCGTAAAATTGTTTATTCTGTGTAATTTTAAAGTGAGTGGTACTTATAAGTACTGTTGGTAGATAAAAGGGTTAAAATCATTGTCAAGTGACGAGGATGACACATTATCAGGTACTCCACTCCCCAAAATTTCGTACCAAGCCATCGTGAGGAATTTGAGCCGTTTTTTACGTGTATGAAACCTTCTATACCAGAGGTGCGCAAACTAGGAGTCGCGACCCCTGTGGGGGTCGCCAGAAGTTTTTTGGGGGTCGCCAAATTTTTATGAAATGCATTATGCCTGCATGCTGCATACCATACAGCGTACATATAAAGAGTGAAACACCGTCACTTACTGTTAATTGCAATTTCTTGCTGTTCGCTCTTTCTTTGACCGTAATGCGTAATGTATGTAAAGTGTGAAAAAAGACGCAAGTTTTTCACCCCGGTAGATGACGCCCTCTTCACGGTAATTCGCCAGTTTTACTGAAAAAGCGACATGCGTACCAAGCTAAGGCCAACCAAATGACCAAAAATTATTGCTGAATGTTTTACTGCGCGTTTCCATGTAAAGTTGTAGCATGTAACAGTTGGCCTGCAATTGTTTTAGTTTCTCCTCGAGTTTTATCCTGTGACACGTCGTGTAATTATGATTTTTTTATATTTTTATCGGGCTTTGTTATCAGGTATGTGTTATCATTAGAGAAAGATCTCTGTTAATTTTATTGAATTTCTCGAAAAAAAATGATAATTTTTTTTATTATTATTTGTTTTAGTTAAAAAATTTTGACCCCTATATTCATAATGGATAAATGGGTAATACGTACACCAAGTACATCTTCAGCTAACAAACGAACAAATACTGATGCTGCAGCATTAACAGGTTCGAACAAAGGGCTCAGAGGCTTAATCCAGAAAGTGACGCCTCATACGGTAGTATTTAATCACTGTATGATTCATCGGCAAGCTCTTGTTGCAAAATATATGGATGAAGAGTTGCACAACATATTACAAGACGTTATTAGTTCAATTAAATACATTAAATGCAACAGTCTTAACAGTCGTCTCTTTTTAATACTTTGCAATGAGATGGGCTCAACGTATGAGAGATTACTGTTACACACCGAAGTCAGATGGTTCTCACGTGGGAAAATACTACGACGGATATTTGATTAGAGAAATGAAGGGTACATGTTTTTAAGCAAAAAGAAACATAGATTGACAAGTTATTACATCAATGAAGTTTGGCTAGGAAAGCTGAGCTATTTAGTTGATATTTTCGAAAAACTTAACGACTTAAATTTGAGCTTGCAGGATGGGAATTCAACTATCATAACTTCAGCCAGTAAAATTCAAGCTTTTAAAAATAAGCTTAGACTCTGGCAAACTGAACTGAATAAAAACAACACCGACATGTTCCCTTGCTTTAAAGATTTTATCAAAGGAAATAATATAGATATATTTACATTTAAAAACATCATTTCCAATCACATTGAAATGTTAAAAGAAAAATTTTCGAGGATTATCCTGAAAACAATCTTGGTTGGATTCGTGATCCATTTTCCTACGATATACGCAGTTCAACTCTTCAAATTAATGAGAAAGAGTAATTGATAGATTTGATTAGTAATTATACTCTTCGAAATCAATTTAAGACTCAGCCTTGCCAAAAATTTTGGCTATCCGTGGAAAAGCAATATCCCGTTCTATGCAAGAATGCCATCAAATTACTAATACAATTTGCATCAACGTATTTATGCGAAACTGGATTTAGCAAACTAGTTTCAATAAAAACTAAATACCGCTCTCGTTTGAACCCCCTGAAGATGATATGCGAATTGCAATTAGCAACATACATCCGAACATTGATGAGAAAATCAGAAACTTGCAGCCACATTCATCTCATTAAAAGACAATTTACTGATTTTTATGTTATACAAAAAAATATTTTCTTTTAATTATAAATAATATTAATATGTGTCAGAAATGATGTTTTTTTATTCGATAAAACGAAATAAATGCGCCTATTTACATCGTATTTGGGAACATTTATCTCTAGGGGTCGCCAAAAATTTTCTCTCTACAAAAGGGGTCGCAGTCGAAAAAAGTTTGCGCACCACTGTTCTATACGACCAGGAAACAGTGAGTGAGTGTATATTGAGGCTGTTTTCGCCATATGTACGAGAGCTTGTACTTGACGCGGAGCACATTTTCAGACAGAAATAGCTCATTTAGCATTACGGTATAGGAAAAAAAAATCTAAAATACATTTAAAGAAAAGGAAAAAATGTGGCAACTTGGATAAAAATGAGTAGTACGATATTCTCTACAGGATAGTGAAGCCAGAATATAATGTTAATGTTTAAGTACTTTTATATCTGAAAAAATATTCCGAATTTGGTCCCTATTCTTTAACATTAGCCGAAGACAGCCTTAACGTTGGATTAGACTACAGCAGGAAAGATACTGGTGCTGGACCTCGTAATTTTGAATCATGATCAAGAGACGAGGATAACACCGGAAATGGCATCCACTCTACAAATTTCCTCACCACGCCAACTGAAGGACTTTGTAAGACAGATTTAATGTGCAGCAGCTCCTCTACACGTCGGGTCTTCAGTGGTACTAAGCTCGAACTGATGGAATTCCGGCCACGAGTCTGCGACCATGTCCACTAGCCTACCGCGCCCTCTCGGGAACAGAGAAACAGCATCGACCGAGTGAGTGAGTATTTATTAACCTTGTACTAGAAAGCAACTCCAGGACTATTGGCAGAATGTCCAAGGGAGCCGAGCTCACCCGAAATGGGTTTAGAGCTAAAAACTGGTCCCTTGATTTGCCCGGGTCATCGGTGATAGTCTTTGTAATTTTAAGCTATGATCAAGCAAAGAGGACAACACCTGAGCGGATACCACCCTCTCCAAACTTCCATACGACATCAACGGGAGTACTTTGAACCTTAACAGTTTTAAGGGGACATGTTACGATTTACACAGGTTTTTTTTCGTTTAATGTGATTTCGAAAATTTTTTTGGCTGGCTCCTATGTGTATATATAAAGTAAAACAGATTTTGTGCCCAAAATTTCATAAAAAACTAACCATATATTTTTTTAAGAAAAAAAGCTTAATTTTTTTAAAGTGGTTTTAAAAGGCTACTCCTCCTAGAAAAATCGACGTACATATATGAAATTTGATTTACATGTCCTTCAAATTATGCAAAAAGACGGCATGGGTTTTGCAGTGACATGATTGGTATTCGTACAATACATCTTTTTATGAATACTTAATGAAAATTCCTTAAAAAATGCATACATTCTAAATTCAACTATTTTTTAACAAAGAAGTGTTGCTTTGATTTATATAAAAATGCATACCAACTTTTGTTACATATACTATAAGCAAAAGTAAGAAAAATATTTCAGCATTTGTCTCAATAAAAAAAAACCCTTAGCATTTTAAATGAAGACAAACATAGTTATTTTATCTTTCTGAGATAAGTCTGTTTAAAGTTTTGATTTGCTATAGGAATGTGAATAAACATAAACGTAAAAGTCATAATTCTGCCCTTATGAGTCTGCAATTTTAAACATAAAGTTTTCAAATTTTGTAACGTTATTGTTAAGAATATAAAGGCTAATTTAGGCTAAAAAAATAAAGTTTCATTTTTTGATAGATTTTTGTAATTTGAATCGTACTATGTCCCTTTAAGGCAGGGGTGGCCAACCCAAATGTCATTGCGGGCCACTTCGAATAAAACTTTACAATCCCGCGGGCCGCATATAAAAATATATATATTTATATTAGATTTGTATCCATAACACACATTTGTTGGAGGGAAAATTTAATACAGAAAATGATATACTACTATTTTTTTCATTATTTTTCATGTATACAAACATAGATAGTATAATAATAATAATAATAATGCAATGATCAAATAATGTTTAATTTATTTAATTAATTGAGATATCTGTTTCTCAACTCTTTCACTTGGTTTTTGCAAGTCGATCTCAAAGTATGTATATTTGCGTATCGTGTAATTGATGTTGCAGATTTTCGTGTGTTAAAGTTTGAGCACGATTTATGTTTGATAAATTTTAATTTAGGAAAAAAAAGAGATTCGCAGTAACAGAAACAACGTGATAAAAAATAACAGCTATGGGATTTTTTACAAAAAGACAAAAAAAAAAAAAAAAAAAACTCATTAAACAAAAAATATTGTACAAAATAGTCGAATTTTGTAAAGTTGTAAAGAATATCGTGGGCCGCAAAATTATTCAAGATGGGCCGCGGGTTGGATACCCCTGCTTTAAGGTATCCGACTACCTAAAAATGATGATTTTTTTTCAAAAATTCACATTTATTTTATGATTTTATTTTATAGGCCATCATATAAGTTTTATAAAATTACTAAGCTTTTTATTTTCCATTCGCTAGAACAAAAATACAAATGTAATAGTAAAAGCAGATGTCATAACTTTATTCAAGATTGTCAAATTTTAGAAATGCGTTTTACTCGAAATGTGTTTTTTCGAAAAGCTCAAACGGAGACAGTGATTGCTCAAAAAGTTTTGAAAATAAAATGCTGAAATTTTTTGTGTGTGTTTTTTCTGTATAACACTAAAAGTGTTTTGACCTTCAGATTTATCAATCACTGTTTTATTTTAAAACTTTGTCTTTTTTGTGACAATAATCACCGTGCAATTTCATATAATCACTAAGATAAGGGGGGCTCTAGTTTTTGTAAAAAATAAATATATATCTTATCCTGAAGGTCATTTCAAACATGAATAACAAAGTAACACATCAAAATTGAAAAGTTGAGAATTTGTTCATAAAATGTCTGTACAGAGCGGTACCCCTTTATGCAATTTTTTGTACATTTTCGCCGGTTTTTTCCCATTTTAAACACAAAGTTCTATTCTGTTTTCAATTTTAGGATTTTTTCCTTAAAATTTTCGAAATAAATTTAAAAGTCTCACAAAAAATCCCCATTTCTCCTTTTTTCCAAAAAAAAAAAGAAGTTGTCGCAAGTAGTCGGGATACCTTAACGGGCATCACCTTCACTACTATCCGAGTCTTCAGTGTTACTAGGAGGGCTGCGGTAGCCCAATGGTCAAGGTATAGCATCATGGCAGGCATGTCATGAGTTCGAGCCCAGTACGACTTAAGACCCACCGTGTAGGGCAGCGATGCACGTTAAATCTGTCGTGAGCTGAAACGCCCTACCGTTGGTGTGGTAGGAGAGGGGGATGCTAGCTCAGGTGTCGTCCACGTCACTTGACCATGATTCAAAATTACGTGGTCCGTCCCCAAAAGCCCTCGTGTAGCTGCACCGTTAATATTCACTCGCTCAGTAGTACTAGGCTCGAACTCATGACGCCCCGACCACGAGTCAGTGACCATTATTAATGGGCTACCATGACCCCCTGGAAAAGAGAGACAGTATTTATCAATAAATGGATGCTTATTTAAACTCTACTCTCCTGCAAAATATATATAAGACAATAAAAAAGAAGTAAAACTTTCACTAGAATTTTGATGAAGCATGGACTGCTGAATACTTTCTACTTAAAACTAGAGGGGAATAATAGTTAAATAATTAACATCAAAATTAGATCAAAGATCAACAGCAGAAACATACTAATAGTTTTGAACAAAAATAGACTGATACTTTGTAAAAGTAGCTTAATTACTAATAGTAAAGCAGAGCGAAAGATCAATACTTAAAAAAATGATAGATAAGAAAAGAAAGAAAAAAATAATAGTAAATTAATTTCTAATTGCATCTACCTTAAACGTAATCTTATCCAATTAGGATGGATGATGCCATCCTCACCATAACCTTACAGTACTTTGAACCACATTCACAACCCTATCTCCCATCCTTCGGGACGATTAGAGCAATTTTTATTATGCAGATATTAATAAGTAACTTAAGCATCAGAAATTGCCCTTAATGACTCTTAATAACCTAACTTGATTTATTCCAAGCCTACCACCCACTTTAAGTTCGACTAACGATCATGGTATATTACACTAATGTCCCAGGTTTATGAATATGGATTAAGGACATGAAGAAGAACATCGCTTGGGGAAAACCAGTAATAAGTAAAAATAGTTTTAATTTAGTAAAGATTCTAGATGACGTTTGGGTACCATGTTTTCTTTGTTCGTAGTTGGAGAAACTTTATAAAAGGGTAATGTACGGATATTTTTTATGGTTATTACTGAAAATTAATGGGAGTTATTAGCGATTTTACTATTACATTTAATATAGAGGGTGTTTATTGGTTGACATGTGTAGAGTATAAGATGTCTGTTGAAAGTCATATATATATATATATATATATATATATATATATATATATATATATATATATATATATAGAGTATATTTGTAAGTTTCCCTTTCTAGGGCTGTTAATGATATTTACAGAAGTGCCACTAAAAATTTCAACGTTTGCGACCCAATTTTTTTAAATCATAATTTTAATCAAGACTACCCCCCTCTATACAATAACAATGTATTGGATGTAAGAATAATATACTTCGACTCGCTATAGCTACAATGCGGCTTTAATTAAAAACCGTTTGAATTATTCAGATAAGTATTAAATTTAGTATACAACTTTGTGTATGGTAAACCCATGGACTTTTTACTAGCGATTATGAAACTTGTTCTTAACTTACTATTGATAAAATAATCATCAAATACATTTAGTGGTATTGATACATTTATATTATAACATTGTAAATGTGTATTTTATTTTTCAATTCCTACTATTTTAGTTCACTCCTCTCTCTCTCTCTCTCTCTCTCTCTCTATATATATATATATACCTATATATATCTTGTTCAAATTTTCAATCGTTAATAAAATACTTTTTATTCATCCACTCAAGTTCAAATACATTTTTTGAAACTTGTAGTGGATGACACTTGATGTTAATAAGTTTTTTCAAATATTAATTCATTAATTAAATTAAAAATTGACAAATAGTAACACACAATAAAATAGTCCAACAGTATATATACTATTAACAGTATATAGAAAGGAAAATCACTCGTTTTGTCTCTAACGCTATGGATAGCGCGTTGGACTTCCTATCCACAGGTCGTGGGTTTGAATCTTAATTGGGATGGCCTAATTTCTAAGAATGTAATTTATGAATGAATAAATAGCAACAAACAAAAAGTAAAAGTCCAACACCATATATAGAAAGGAAAATTGCTTTCTATTTTGCCACTTAATACTGTGATTATATCATATGTATATATATATTTATATTAATTGAAAAATTAGTAGGAATTGACTTACATTTTTTATATTACTTGTTTATTACATCAGAATACATTTTGTTTTGCTTCCTTTCAGTAAAGTAATAATATTTTAAATAATCTTTTATTTTCGACTTTTCGATATGCGCGCGCACCCCACATGTCCCTCTAGGGTGGCGCGCCTCACAGTTCGAGAAACGATGATTTAGAGGATGATATGCATATCATCCTCTAAATCATCATTTTATTTGCTTAGTATTATTTCATTCAAATTTAATTTGAGTCATTTCGCAGAATGAATTTATTGCAAAATTTTATAAGAAAGAATAAAAGGAAAGGAAAAAAAAACATTTGATCCAGATGCTTATCTCGAATTTCATTTTAAAATTCATCTCGAATTTCATTTTGAAATTCGTATGTTAATAGTCGTCAAGTGCTCAGTATTCCTATAATTCAGCAGTCTTCAAATTTTATTGACTCATGGAACCCTTTGAACTATAAGGTGTTTTCGGAGACCCCCTCCCCTCCCGAAAAAGGCCATTAGAACATATCTGAAAATGGTATTTAAGAAAATAGATTAACATGTTATAGAGCTACTTTAAAAATACAACTTAAGAGGAATATTGAATTTTTTATTAAATTTTTTTAACATAATATTTATGTAATTTACTCGTTAATTAGCATTAAATCATGCTTCAGTTGTCACACATCCTTGCATTATTTTTAGTAACTAGGTTATTTGTTTGCATTTTTTTACGCAAACTTTTCAAGTCTAGGTCTATTGGTGCTATCTGCAGTTTCATTTCATATTCTTCTTTAATTTGCTTTTACGTTTTGTCTTTGTTGCCACATACGGTGAGAAATACGTTTTACTTAAATGCGTTATTCCGACTGGCATTAAAATGTTAACAACTTTGTGAGAGTTAAGTGTATCCTGTAAATTTGTAGTTTAAAATTTAGGAGCCGTTACTGCTTAAATTTGGGTTTTAGCGTCGGATCTGTTCATATGTTGATAAGTAGATCTTTTTCTTTCGTTGGCAAGTCTTCCAACTTTTCCATTCGTGCTTGACTTTCTCCTTTGGAAAATATTAGTTCATATTATATTATTTATTTCACGCATACATTATAACCTATTAAACTAAATAAACTTATTATAAATTAGCGATTCTCAAACTGTGGGGCACCCCCCCCTTAGGGAGGAGGCGTGATAACTCTACGAGGCGGCACGAGCATATTGAAAAGTCTGAAACAAAGGATTATTTTGAGGATTAATTAAAGATATTAAACAAAATACATTCTGGCATAATAAAAAATAAAATGAACATTTAGACTGATGTAATACGCTTATAAATGTATCAGCACTGCTCATTGTATTTGATAATTACTTTAGCAATGTCAGGTTAAGGACATATTCTTATTAATTAGCAGTGACACAATGGGCTTGTCACATATAAAATTGTACACAAAAATTAACACTTATTTTAATAATCTGCACGGTTTATAAATGATCTCTTCATTGTCGAATGATAGTTACGCGATTCCCTCCCCAATTCCGTTTTCCACATATGCCCGCTATATGATGTATTAGGGAGGGAAGGGAAGAAAAGAAACATAAATAAGGAAATCCTCTGATATGAGTAAATCCTTCACAAATACTCTCAAGATACTTTTATTTCATTCCAAAGCCTTCGGAATAATTCTATAAATAGCAGTGACAGAGAAAATATTGTACTTCGGAAGGACGTATGTATATATCCTTGGCATTTAATGCAACGGTTGAGTCGTATTGTAGCTTAAGCGTTAAAGTATAGTATTATTGAATTCAATGCATTGTTGTTTGTATAGGGGGGGGATGATAACTATGATTGAATTTTGGGTCGCAAATATTCAAAGTTTGAGAAGCACTGTTAAAAATAATATGACGTAAATAAACTCAAATATTGTTTATTTAGAGCATGTACATAGACAGGACTTCTATTTGGTGTTTTCTTCACTGCAATTATAAATTCCAACAAACTAGAGGTGTCTTATAAATCTATTATTCTCTTCCCTTCCATTGCTTCTAAGTTACCTACTGGCGTTGTGATACAAGTCAGTATAAGGAACAACTTGACCAAAAGAAGGCGATTTAATATATACCTTCTTCAAATATCTCTTCCGAATTATGCACCCTCCTCCTGCGTCTTCCGAAGCAGACAAAACGTCCCCATCCTATAACTTCTCTCCCTGGCACATAAGAAAATGAAGAAAGCGAAAAAATAAAAAAAGGGTGTTTTTGAAGAGGAAACCCCTCTACCTTGGAAAAATAAATAAATAAAATTTTTGTGGGAGGGGAAGTTTTTTTTTCTAATGAAGACACACAACTGTAACTGAGACGAATGCGACTTATTGAATCATGCTTGGAAGGAGGAGGAGGGTAGGGGATGTCCCAATCCTGTCTCTTGCCCTTCTCAATTATGAACCCAGTTGCAATACAATAAAAAGGTTGCATGCTGCGCTTTCTTTACTTCTCCTTGCAATGATTTTCTCCGACACTTTTCGTGTCATGATTCCTATACCTTACTTCCACTTTTTAAGAGAAGGGGGAAAGAAAGAAATGATGGTTTTTTTAGGGGGAGGGGGAGTTAAAGAAAGCTTTTGCAATCTTAAAAATGCATTAAATTTTCTGCGGTGGGGATATGTTCCTTTTTTTATTTAAATACAAGGAATGGTTTGAGAAACATTAAGAATGTGAGGTACATTTGGGTAGCTTAATGTACCATAAAATAAGATTTTTTTGTTGGATGTACGGTCTACAGTCTAAAATTCAACATGTGCTGGATACTGAGGGAACGCATAAACTTTACTTTTTTCTGAAATTTATGTAATAAACTTTTGAATATGCACACTTCCGTAAAATATAATTGCACACTTCTGTAAAATATAATTTTATTTAAAAAATGTTACAGAATATTTCAACGCTCAAATTACTCTGGCCATTGTCTATAAACAATTTGTTTTGGCCAAAAGAGATTTAAGAAAATGTAAATATGTTTGAAATTGTAGTAACTGATTGTAGATAAAATAATATATAGTATTTTTTTTTTTACAAAAAGAGAAGAAAAAAAACCCTCCTAAAACAAACATTTTTTTCTCTTTTCAAATCTTTTTATTTTAATTATTGAAAGTCTCTCAATCTTAATAGAAATCTGTAATACTAAAACTGTATTACAGTAATATATTTAAATATTCGGTAGTACGTTTCTTAGAATATATTAACATCGTACTATAAGACAACAAAAAAGCTATCAGCAATGAATATCGCAATTTTTAACTTCGGTCAAACAACAAAGACTCCATCTGAGCAGGGCCCTGCCTCTCCAAACTACCACACCACTATAGGGCCTCGACACAAGCCTCGACATGTTTACCATGCCCCTTTACACGCAGGTTTTCGGTCGTACTAGGACTCGAATTTACGACACGCCAGCCACAAGATCTAGATCATAACCAGTAGGCTACCGCAGCTATTGTAGTTTATTTGTATATTAGGAATAAGTAAAATGTAAACATGAATTCAGAATCGTGTTAGTATCAAGAATTTTTAATCGGCAGTTATGGGATTCATTATAAACCACTCAAATTATCAAGAGAATTGTTAATTTTTGCATATAATTTTATATATGACAAGCTCGTGGGGTCACTGATAATTATTAAACTTGTCCTTAACTTAGTATGGTTAAATTAATTATAAAAATACATTGCGCAGTAATGATACATTTATAAGTGTATTACAACAATGTTAATGTGTATTTTACTTTTTATAATGTTAGAATGTATTTTGTTTGAACAATCAACAATCTTTTGTGTTTGACTTCTTCAATATATTCGTGTTCCCGCCATATAGTTATCACGCTCTCCAAAGGGGACACACCCCACAGTTTCAGAAACGTTGTTTTATTATAATGAAAGTTCAAAAGGTATGCAATTTCCTTTAAGTAATTAGTGTTTACATAAATGTAGAAACCTTAACTTTTTAAATGATCATCTCTTTATTTTTAAGGCTATCATTTTAATATTCGCCATATAACAAGCACTTGCAAGTGTTTTAAGCTCGCATTATACGCCGAAATATACGGTACATACTCTTTTATTTTATAGTTCTTCAACAATCTAAATTTTTATAAACAATGCGCAGTTCACTGTTACGAAACCCATCAGGAAGCCACATAAACAAGAATCTCCTTGCATGAATGCTAACCATTTTTTAAGGGATTTTAAAAATAAAATATAACGAAGCATTCATTAGTATTATAACACATGCATACAATATGCATAAAAAGATTTATTATATCAACTGTATTAATAATCTAAATTAGTGACCACCATTTAAAAGGATTGCATAAAGAAAGAAAATAACAGAACAAACCTCGTAAAACGCTAATAATTATCAAACCGCATGCGGCATTAAAGTTAACGCAATGTTGATTACTTGCACCTAATGAATGGTTTTTCATGGGAACTCGTTAGCCAAGCCGGGAAGCTGACATTTTGACGCATAAGCAGAAAAAATGGGAAATACAGCTTTTACTCACTTGATTAACTTGTAATCTCATTGTTTATGTTCTGAAAGAAGATAAGTACGTGATATAGAAGTAAGCAGAATGGGTTGCGTGTTGAATTCGAATATAATACTTTATTTTTATATGCTTTTTAGTACTCATATTATTCTTTCCCATCTTAGTCTTGCTTGCTTAGGCATCTGATAATGTCCAGAACTGTGATTTTGCAAAAGCGTATCAATTGATATTTTTGTTATTTAATGTCATTTGAATTAGAATAGATGTTTTAATTGTGTGTTTTAACAATATTATTATAAGAAAAACCTGTTCAAAGGCAATGTTTTTGCCAAAAAATGAAGAATGAATGCATTTTCAAAGCATTCCCCTTTTAAGGAAAATGCTTTTAAAATAATGATGATTTGCCTATATATCATCGTTTCTCAAACTGTGCCCCCCACCACGAGGGCGTAATTACCCTTCGAGCATATTGAAAAATTGGTAACAAAGGATAATTTAAAAAATATATATTAATTTACTGAAAGTAAACAAACAAAATACATTCTAACATAATAAAAAATAAAATAAAAATTTATACTGATGTAATACATTTATAAATGTATCAGTACTACATAAAATATTTTATAATTAATTTAAAAATACTAAGTTAAGAGAACAAGTTTTATAATTACCAGTGACTTCATGGGCTTGTCACATATAAAATTATATACAAAAATTAATACTTATCTTGATTATTTGTACGGTTTATGATTAATCCCTTAGATGCCGATTAAAAAGTACACAGTTCGCTCCCTAATGCCACCGTTTAACACGTAGGTGAGCGTATGTGATGTATTGGAGGGTAAAAAAGGAATAACTAAGCAAATCCTCTGAAATAACTAAATCCGTCACAAACACTGTCCTTTTATTACATTCCAAAGTCTTCGGAATAATTTTATGGATAGCAGAGCACAGAAAAGATTGCACTTTCGGAAGAACGTATATATACGTCCGGGGTAATTAACGCACTGGCCGAGGGAGACGTTTATATAAGCCTGTTGCAATTAAGAGGTTAAAGTCGGATTGTAGCTTTAGTGTCAAAGTATATTGATATTGATTTAATATATTGTTATTGTACGAAGCGGGGGGGCGATGAAAATTATGATTGAATATTGGGTAAAAAATGTTGAAAGTTTGAGAAACACTGCAATATATAGTTAGGACTTCTGTACCGGGTTAAACTAAAAGTTTTGAAATACATAATTCAGAAGTGGGCTCTTTCGTATTTTATTACATCAGGTAAAGAAATTTTAACCTAAAACAAGTTTTGAAACTTATGGAAATTTTTCAAAAGTCTTGGCTTTGCTCGGTAAAGAAGTTCTAGCTATATACAAACACAATATTATTATTTTCGAAGCATTTTGACTCAAAGGAGAATGTTTTGAAAATATGTTATTTCTTTCAAAAAAATTGAATTTAAATTATTTTTTGCAATAATTTTCTTAAAGCATTTATATCTATCTATCTATATATATGTTCTAAATCAACAAACCCTATATATCAAAAATAATTCGTTTAAACACTTTTTCCAAATCATGGTTCCGAAAGCAGGCAATCATTTTAACATTTTCGGCAGTTTTCTAAGTTAAGAAACATAAATATTAGTTGTGGTACCACCGTTTAAGTGCGCGGAACTATGTGTGACACAGAAATAGAGAGATGGCGAGAAAACTCGTCATTCTCAGAGTGAGTGTCCCTGTTAAAATATTGGGTCAAAAAGATAGGTTTATTTTATAAATGTGCCATTTTTTTTACTTATACTTATTTATTTTCCTGAAATAAACATATATTACACACATGTTATTCGAAAAACGCAAGAAAAGGTAAATGTAAGAGTTTAAACCAGCGTTTCTCAATCTGTGGAGCACGCCCCTTTGGGGTGCGCGATAACTTTACAAGGGGGCGAGCATTTTGAAAATTTGAAAACAAAAGGTCATTTAAAAAGTTATTAATTTAATGAAAGTAAACAAACAAAATACTCTCTGATATAATAAAAATATATAATACACTTATAAATGTATCAGTACTGTACAATGTATATTTTCGTATTAATTTAACAATACTAAGTTAAGAGCAAGTTTGATAATTATCAGTCACCCCATGGGCTTGCATTAACACTTATCTTGGTAATTTGTATGGTTTATAAATAATTCCTTAACTGCCGATTAAAAGTTACGCGATTCGCTCCCCACCGTTTACCACGTAGACGAGCGTATTTTGACGTTTTCTTGAAGGAGAAAAAAGAAATAAAAAAGTAAATCCTCTGAAATAAATTCTTCGCAAACATTATGAATGTTCTTTTATAGCATTCCAATGCCGTCGGAATAATTTTGTGGATAGTACTGCACAGAAAAGTTCGTACTTCGGAAAGACGTACATATATGTCCAGAAAATTAATGCTTTGGCTGAGTGAGACGTTTTTATACGTCGGTGGCACATAAGAAGTTAAAGTCGAATTGTAGCTTTAGTGCCAATGTATAGTGTTATTGAATTCAATCCATTGTTACTGTAGGGAGGGGGGGCGCGATATGAAAATGATGATTGAATTGTGGGTCGCGTGTATTGAAAGTTTGAGAAGCACTGGTTTAAACTCCTCCTATGGAGTGGTATTTACTGAACCAGGGTATTATACATAATGGTGTTAGTAATACATAGTAACGCGATTCCTTCCTGATCTAACGTTTTTAAAAGTGTTACCACTCGATTGCTAGGTAATTTCGGGCCAGCAGCCATCAATGGGCACCGCATCTTGTCGGCGTCACGCAATTGTCTCGTGGCTGACTATATCTGAAGTAATCCTATTATAAATCACCTTTCGGACTTTTGGTTTGCCCCTCTTAGACTAACATCTAAAAACATTATAATATCACATAAATAAGTTCGTTATGCGAACTTATACGCTGTTTCAGCCGGTTTATACTGGGACGCATGAGTTAATCTTAAAGATTTCCTATTTTCTGTTTAGTTGTTTTTCTTCGACCTGGCCTTGAAATATTCTAAAGATCTTAAAATTTGAGAATATGTTTTGTTTTTCTCAAAAATTATAATTTAAATAGCCAATGATCCCTACTTTTTACGCACGACGAATATATTCGTCATGATACAAAATCCTGTAACTTCACCATGACGAGTATACACGTCAATCGCCGTTAACTGGTTAATACTTTTTTAAAAGAAGTAGTGAAACGAAGTAATACTGTTTCAGATAAATTCATTTCATATTGAATAAGATAATTTAATTGCGCTATATTTTGATGAAATTTTTCTGAAGATTAATTATTCTCGAATTTCAAAATAATGACTGTAAATGTTTGACTATTCACCTTGAAACAATGGATTTAATGTGCTAAACTTAATTATTCACGTATTTTACCATGTTTAGTTATATAACTGTATGTAAGTAAAATGTTTCACTAATAGACAGGGTGGTCCTGAATTCCTGGTACAAACTTTAAGGGTAGGTACAAGACACTGTACAATTGATTTATTGCATAGGAATGTATGGGCGCAAATGAAGTGGTGAGTCACTAACACAAAAATCAAGAGATGAAAGGAAAGATAAAGTGTTTATTGAAAACGTCGTTAGCATGTATGATATTTACAGTAACTATTCACTAAATTGCGTCCACTAGTAACAATACATGCTTGATAGTCTTGGTGAAGTGATTCGCATGCACGTTCAAAAATGCGATGTATTTCCCGCATACGTGCAGTAGCTTCGGACATTCGAGCAATGAGATCCTCATCTGAATTGAGTGGAGTCACATAAAAAAGATTCTTCAGATGTCTCGCCTCGTTCATCGTGCCCCAAACGTGGCATTCAAGTAAGTGCGTATACAGCTGAAAAATTCTGTTATCCGGCATTCGTCGATCGGGAAACTGCATGTAATACATTCGTAGCGCAGTTCTGCCGTTGTCATTTGCACGACCGAATATGCAATGAATGAAGTCTGCTTTCTTGGCATATGCATAGTCTCCCATCGTAGACGTCACCACAATTGCAAATGTCGCTTTTCCTTACTGAGATGCATCATGATAAACGGCAGCCAGGCATCTACTACCCCCTCCCGATAGCACAGCCAACCCAGAATTCCATTTCTCTTTCCTTTTATTTCCCCTGTTTGCCTCACCGCGTCGTCACTTGCACCCATTCATTCCTACACAATAAATGATTGCTACAGTGCCCCGCATCTACCCTTAAAGTTTGTATCATGAATTCGGGACCACCCTGTATATAAAAAAAGAGTTACAATCTACAAACTAAGAATTGAGGTACATTTATTCATCATAGTTTCACAACTGATAACACTAAATTAAATAATTAGCATATGAGTTAAGCAAATGAATTCAATTACTAGATATATTTGCAAGACTGCTTCAAAACATCATAATTTCAATATCTTTCTACAAAGGGATAACATATTTTTCGTTAGTAAAATTTTTCAAGTACCTGAAATGTTTCAGAAACTTTAAAGCATTAATTCTATATTTATCCTAACTGTACCTACTGCAAATAATATTATTGAATAGTTTCTAAAGATTTAAATACTCGAATACAGAAAATTCGAACCGGAAATAGGTTGTAAATATGCAAGCGTCGTCTGGATTTTGAAATGCCAAATTAGAAATATAACAGGGAAAATAAAAAAGAATACTTACAATTTCGAGACAATTATATTTCATAGCTGGGTCGCGTAATTGGTCCTTGCACGTCCAAGTTTGCAGGTTCGATACCAGTCCCAAATCGGAGGATTTTCATGATGCAGAAAAATCGACAGCATCCATGTTCTATGACTATGCGGCATATTAAAGATAATTTAAGTGCATGTTTGGTTTGGATTTTCTAGAAAAAATTAAACTCCTAGTACAGATTCATATCGTCAGAGCTCAGATAATTTCCTTTGGATAGGAAAAACTAAGCTGTAAAATTACATTGCAGCAATTGATACCCACCTATATGGTACCCCCTATTAAGTGATATCAACTCCCGGGAAATGCAATAGGTCTGCGATGGTAATTACCAATCCCATTAGCCCCATTAGAAAGAAAGAAAAATATATTTCATACTTCTTTAAAATTATTAAAATCCATGGAATCTAATAGGAAATTTGATAAAATGGAATAAAAATTATACAATATATCACTTAAGTAAACATGGTTGAAGAAGTAAAATTCATTGACAGTAAAAATGATAATTATTTGAAAAAAATTGGTGTAGCATTTTAGTATGAAATTGTAATAGTGTGAAAAATGTCAGTTTTCAAAAGTATTATTTAAAAATGAGTTTTTCGAGAAAACTTTTTACATCTACTTGTTAATTCTTAAGGTATGAAAAGGAATTTTAAACATCAAATTTTAAAGACCATGATACTTCACAAGAGTTATTGCTCAGATTTTGAAAATTTTAATTTAAACTGATTTAGTAGAAGTTAATAAGCTATAAATCCATATAAAAATTTACAATTTGATGTTTAGATACAGCAGAATAACTAAATGATTATTTTCTGGACAATAAAAATTGAAAGGTTACAAAAGCATTTTTCTTTTCGATACATCTTGCAAAAATGATGGCAAAAATATATGTATCTAGTACGTTTCCAGATTTTAATTTTACCAAAGTATGAAAAATTAGTAATATAAAAGCTTACATGGAAACAATTTTTTTAAAAAAATGTTATATCTGAATTCACAAAACTACTTAAGAGTTTAAATTAAATCTCCATCATAACGTAAAATGCATGTACTGTTAAATATAATCCCTTTGGTCTTACTATAAATTGCTTTTCAAAATTCTAAAAATTCTGACGAAAATTATTTTGCAATTTACTTTTTTGTTCCAATTTATTAAAAATCTTAAGTTTTGAATTCTAAAATTGTACTTAAAATAGAATCGAGATATAGCGAACTGAAGATGTATTACATCATTTTAAAAAAAGCTAAAATTATTGCAAACATGTTTTTTGTTTACATTCATAAATATAAGTGCATAGATTTATCTGAGATACTTAGTTCATTTTGTTACTAAACTGCGAAATTCAGTTTCTGAATTACTAATAAAAGTCTAGAAATGATGATAAGTACTGCTCATTATTTAATTTTATGAGTAAATACAAAAATAAAAAAAAGAAGCATTTCCCTCCAAATACAGTAAATAAGAAATAAAAGTCAGGAAAGATTCAATTATACGAATTCAGTCCAAAACATTACATCTCCAAAGCTTCTGTTTCAGAACAAATCTACCCACACCAAACAAACCAACAAAAAAAGTGAAAACCCCAGTTCCCCAAGCGTTATGAAGTGATCCCCTCCCATAAGAATGAATTTTTAAACTTAACGGAAAAGCCACATTGCGTCGAATTATTTATTCAAGTGATATCTCTAAGTCAACTCCCAGTCCTCCCTAAACGAGGTGTGATAAAAAAAATGTGCAAACCTACCCCATCTCCCGATCTGGCGTAATAAAACAAAACGCAAAAGCATAACAAAGCGGAACATACAAAATTCATAATAATAGCATATTTCGTTCACTTTTTCCAGAAAATAAAGTTTACCGCGTGTGGCAACACTGGGAAAATCAGCTGCTCTTCTATTTTATTTCTTTCTTTCTTTTCATTCTCATTATTTACGCGTTTATTTCTTTTACTTTATTTATGCTTTTCATCAATATTTTATACCACCTCAATTCATGTTTCCTTTGAGTTTAATCTCGAACCAGAAGACCAAATTCATTTAAAGAGTAGCACCGAATGATTACGAAAAATGAAATAAAGTTCAATCCGAAATTCCAAAGGCGTCGAAAAGCATGTTTCAAGGGAAGGAACGTTCCAGAATTTTAAGTCGATTCCATTTTATTATTATTTTTTTCCCCTTTCTTTTTCTCTCTTTCCCCCTTTTTCTTTATTGCACTATAAACAATGACTGAATTTTAATTTCGATGTTTTATTTGAGAGCTTTTGTGAAGTAGCAGAACAGTTTATTTCCTCCTAATGCTGCTCTTGGTTGTAAGTTATGTGATTTTTTGCAATTTATTCTTTCTTTTAAGTGCGAGGGAGGAGAAGGGGGGTTCTGAAAAGATTCGTAAACAAGAGAGATACTTGATTTCGAAATAAGCTAAAATGTAAATATTCATCGCCGCTTTCGTACCCTTTTCTCATTTTAATTTGCTTTTGGATTCGCATTTCAAATTCGTAAGAGTGGATTTTTTTCTGTTTAGGAAGACATAACACTGCTTAGGAAGAAATAGCGACAGAGGTTACGAAGTTACTTTTAAAAATAGTGAAAAATTACTTCGGTTCCTCCATTTGTATTAATTCTTAGCAATCATTTGTTTTCGTTTTTATATGTTTTATTTTTTTAGTTCGGTACACAAATTTCAACCTTAAAAAAATTAAATTTTTTACTTTATTTAAAAAACAGTGGAGAGGCATACTACTTAAAATTAATGACATTATGCTGGGCTTAAAATAAGAAAATAAATGTATTTTCTCAGAATGAACATTCTGAGCATTATTCACATTCAAATAATATAACATGCATAAAAAATAAGTTTCATGCTAAAAGTTCATTAAAAAACTGCAAAATGAGTATGAATATAGCTTTTTTTTTTTTTTAAAGAAGGTTGAATTCTTAAATTTTTTTAGGAACAATCCTTTAAAACTACAGTGGGAAAAAAATTTTTAAGTGAAATCCAAATAACAATTTCAGAATATATATAAGCTTTAACGAGTTAAATTACCCTCTAATATTTGAATTTAGTTGTTAAAATTTAAGAATTATAATAGTATTGTTGAAAAGTTGCTAAAACTGAGAATTCATTTGTTTTCAAAAACAGCATCAAATTTTGTCATCAGGGATATCCGAAACAAACAGAAAACAGCGTTTAGACTCAAGAAGAAAATGCAATTTAACGGGTTAAAAATTTAATGTGCCATTTTCTCTGTGTATACTTATTTGCTTACTAATTTACAAACTTATTTAATTAAATAAAAACTTGAATAAGCAATCATCAGAAGAAATTCAATTTTAAAATTTATGAAAATAAAGGATTCTAAGGATCATAAGCTATTTTGAAAATTATAAAATCCGAAACAGAGAAATTTACCTTCCCTTCTCCCCCCTAAAAATTAAACAGTTGGAAAATTTAGTACAATATACTTATATATAATCATTAAATCATATACAAAATTACGGTCGAAAACACATTTTATCTATCCTTATTGTTTTATTACAAGGAAAAAGATATTCAACGATGAAGCTAGCTTTCCACTTTAAAATAAAAGCTTCTAGTTTCTAAAATGTAAGCAGGAAGTTAGGCCTATTTTTATTATTAACAGAAATGTGATGCAAAAGCCTCAAGATCTAAATTTACAAGAAAAAAACTTTTCGCATCTACTTCCTGGAAAATCATTATCACAATTCATTTTTATCATTTAAGACACGAAAAAAATAACATTTAAGAAAAACAGTTTTCATCCATGAAAACATTTATTATCAACAACAAAAATTGTTGGAAGTTGTCGATTTTTCAGTCAATTAGTTTCCTTTTTTAAAAGAAAGGATGACTTAGATTTCTCTTCATTCCTTTTTTTTCAGAATAATTTTATTAGAATAAAAATACTCAAATAGTTTTCGAATTTTGATTGAAAGCAATAATATTCTTAATTTGAAACAAGCTTATTCATAATACGTTTTTTGATTGTTTGAGTAATTTATAAACATATATCACAACTGAAAATGAAAAAAGTTCACTAATCTCTTCCATTTTTTTTAAAAGTAAAAATATTTTTATTCCTAATCATAACAATACATAGGAAGCAAAACGAAGATACGAGCTTTTTTCAAAAAGAACAATAGCAGTGATAAGCTAAGAAAAACGTCCCTATTTTTTCTCCAATCCATATTATTAATTATATATCATATTTAGATACGAGAGTATAAACTTTAGAAAAATAAGTTTGAGTTTAAATTAAAAGAAGAAATATATATATATATAAGCCGCGCCCCAAGTTCTCACAATTTTTTTGTGAAAAAATGCCGCATCCCCATTTCTTAACAGGTTTTTGAGAAAAATAAAAATTGTGTAAAAGGTTCATCACACACACCATAACCGATACTTAAAAAATTTTAAAGAAAATTTAACGAGAAAAAAATAGAAGTTCATATAATATATTTTTTACCAGTATTAAAAATATTCAAATACATACATGTGAACATATAATCACTCTAACACTGTTGCCATCAGTATCATATTTAGAAAATGATTCGTCGCTCCCATTGTCACAGCCGACTTCGAAGAGAGAGAGAGAGAGAATTAGTGCCAGCATCGCCATTTTCCTCCACGGTATCATCTTCCGTATCATCCAATGCATTTGTTATGCAACATTTTTTTAAAAAGAATATTTCTTGAAGAATGCAAAAGAATTATTAGCATTAGAATCAGAAGGATTTGCAAGCAAAAATTATATCTTGCTTACGCCATCGACGTATACTTGTTTCTTCCGCGTCAAATTTTCAGCGGCCGTTGCTCTCTGTTTCCGCTTTTTCTGCACACAAAATTGCCTCCCTTTTCATGATCGTATCATAGTGAACTCGTCTTAATACTATTACCGATATCTCTGATATTTAGGTAATTAAAAGAAAGAGCGTATACAAAAGAATTTCCTAATTACGAACAGACAACGAAGTTTAGAGTAGACTGGAGATAAACTGTGGAATAGGATAAGTCATCGATGCAAGTAGCCAGAATGGACGGTTAAATTTTTTCCTTTTGAAAAGGGTGGAAACTCAGTTTCCTCCATCCAACAAATGTTTTGGCTTTGATTCTAAGCCGCACTCGATTTTCAGTAGCATTAACACTGGAAAAATAGTGCGGCTTAGATTCGAGTAAATACGGTTTATATAAAAACAGAGAAAGAATTTCTTAATTAATATATATAATCTTAAATAAACTTGAAAAATAGAAAGGATTTGAACACAACAGATTAAAAAAAACATTATTAAGATTTCTGAAACTTGTATAAAAAAAGAGATGCTGCAGTATCATAAACAATTCTGACTGAGGACAACTTTTAAGAAGTTCGGCACATGAATTTTTGAAAAATTATCGATTTTCAGTTTTTTATATTTTTTAAAAATTCAAATATTTCTGTTTAAACTGATATATGATTTGAGGAAATATGATAATTAGAAGTATTTTTATTTATTTTTTAATTGAAGCTACTCCTTGACACACATCAAATGAGCTCTGCTAGTATCACCTGTTTCTCCTTGCATATTTTTTTTTATGGGGGCGAATCCATATGATATTCAAGCGAGAATTGGGAGATTAAAATTAGAGAGAATTGGGTTTATCCAAAGGTATGAGTGCAAGGAATGGTGTAAATTACTGTGATCCCAAGATCCACATTTGTGGAATTAAAAACCCTAAATTTAGGCATAAATATGGCTATTACACAGTTCAATGTGAGACATGTAGCAAAATTAAGGATTTTTAAACATTGTGTTATTGAACGAAGTTGTAATTGTGTGTCATGCTTCCAAAAATTAGATGCTCTTAGGATTCGTGTAGCCCAACGAAAACATCTTGAAATCCCCCCAAAAAGGCAAAATTGTTAAAAATAATGAAAAAAAAAAAGAAAATTGGTAGAATTTTGTAGGCGAAGTGGGAAAAAATGCTTTATATGCTTCTGGAAAGTACTAAAAGGGTAAATGCTCAACAAATTACAAATTTTTACTTAAAAACCTGTCTTCTCAAAATGTAATATTTTTCACTGAATGTACCTTTTTCTCAAAATCTACTTATGATATGATCCTCAATTTTTCAATGAGGAGATTTTCAACATGTTTACATATTTTAATGGAGGGAATTATATAGATCTGCCAAACCTTTTTAGGTAAGGCTTTTCAAAACTAAATTTTAGGGAAAAAATTGGTTATCTTTCAAAAAATTCATAATTACGTTAATTTTTAACTTAACTACCAAAACATCTGTTAAATTTTTATTGATAGTACTCATAACCTACTGTAAAAATTTTTATCTATGAGAAGTTAGTAGTATTTGAGAAAAGAGTACATAAACTCTTATCTAATTTAACAAGGGCTCCTATGGACGTGCCGGATCCCTTAAACTAAAATAAAAGTCGGATTTATCTAATTTTATGGCTAGTCAGCATTTCTCCCTTTCTATTTGTACGTAAATAAAAATTCAAAATCCAATATTTATAAACATTGCAACTAAATTTAACGAAGGGAAAAAAATTAACATTTTAAATACAGGTCCTTTTAAAATAACCGATTAATTTTTTATTGCCACATGTATAATACGTTTATTGCTGTTACGAATCTTGGCTTAAACGATACAGAAATTCGAGGTCGAATTCATAGTCACACAGCTGATGTATTACCCAAAGTGACTTTCAAGACAGTCTTACATGAATGATGGAAATTCTTGTTAATTACCTGTGACTAATGATCCATTCTTCCGCTGGCGCAGCAATTAGTCATCGTACTGCCCATTCAAAGGGGTCACTACTTTTGAGACCCCTTTAAGAGATCCCTCGCTGCTATGAGGAATAACCTTAAAGTTCAAATATTTCGCTCTTTCCTTTTCAATTCTTGGTTCGCGAATAATTGTGCCATTTTAATGACTTTCGAATCATCTTCGGCACGATTTGAAGTGAAGAGTTTCACGTTTCTTGAAGCTCGGGTGAGTGGAAAGATGTGCGATTTGGAAGTAATGAGTACCTTTAAACTTTTCTTCCGAAAATCCTTTAAATTTTAATTTATAAATGCACAACATGAATTACCTTATTAATTCATGTGATGCATTTTGGAAATAATGAATGTCGGAAATTCTAAAAAAAATACATAAATTCTATAAAAAATACATAAAAATGCTTAATGAGCAAAACAATAAGTAGATTTTTGCTTGAATTGATAATTAAAATTTTTAGCTTTAGAAATACTCACGCAAAACAATTAAAATTCAGAAACGCGCATTGCTATTATTTTCGATTAAATGCATTTATTAGAATTAATAAATATCCTAGAAATATATAGTATTATTCTTGTTTTTGAAGTATTATATTCTATTGACAAGAGGAAATTTCCATAAACATGTTTAATGCTAAAATATTTTAAATATTTAGATGATGAATATATTGTATTGTATTGTTCTGAATATTTTTCAGTATATTAATGAATTAGTTTAATTTAAAAGTATTATTGTATTCACTGTTGCATTCGTTCTATCGTACTAAAACATTGCAATGTGTATCTATTCTGCATTAATTGCGATATTAAATTATATTCTATACAGATAATTCATTATTATAAATATTGCAATCCCTATCCTTGTTCTATCAATTTAATAATTTTTTTTACGAATGCCAGGCCATTGACCATCAGGTCATTAGGCAACGGGCTCTCCAATACCTTTTTACAATGCAGTTATCATTCAGTGCAGAGCACTCGTCCAAATGAGCGGCAGTCATGTCTTGTCCAGTGTCACACAAAACGCAGATAGGTGAAGTCACTAAATTAAAACGAAACAGATGAGCCCAAAGGCAGTCATGTCCGGTTAAAAGTCGAAATTTAGCCACAGCAGCAGCACGAGGAGAACTTGGAATACCGTGGGATTTCTTACATAGTTTACTCCAAGGCTTATCACGAGCAACACGAGAAGCTGTAAGGCGAAATGATTCCCTAAAAATCCTTTTAATTTCCAGTTTGGCAGAATGAAGTGTCAGGTCTCTGCGAAAGTTCTGAAGGATACCCGTTCCCCCTTTTTTGCCCAAAAGTCTGCCCTCTCATTTCTCCAAAGACCACAGTGGGATGGTACCCATTGAAAGACGATCTTTCCTTTTATCTTTCCCAGGAGTTCTCTACAGTTCTGCACACGTAGACAATTATTCTCATTATAGTTGGACAAAGCCTGAAGGGCAGAAGTAGAATCTGAAGAATTACAGCTCTTTCAATGGGGGGAAGACGAACAGCAAGTTGCTGAAGGGCTATATGTGTAGCTTCACAGTTGATGTCTATTTTAATTTCTCAAGATATTGATGTCTTCAATTTAATAATAAAACTTCATGAGTTTTGTAAAAGATTTCCAGCTCACACAAATCTTAAGCATGCATTTTCAGTATTTATTAATTTAATTATATATTTATTTATGTATATTTATGTTTGATATTAACACAAAATCTAATCCTTTAAAGTTTTGCGGTATTCTAAATCTGGAGATACACCTTAAAATCCGGCATATAACGCCCACATACACTTTCAAGCTGCATTTTTAAAAAAAATTTGGTATGTTTACTGTATAACGCGCACTCCGTTTTTTACGAAGAAACTTGATATGATAGTACACAGTGTTCTTACGTTTTTAAGTCATTTATTCGAGATGTTATTCCAGACTTTTGAAGTAATAGTACATTTCTAGAACTAGAAATCTTTTAGTTCATAAGGTTTGTAATTTCTTTTAAATAAACAGTATTTCGATATGCGTAGAAGTAAATTTTTTTTTCTTTATGCTTATCTCTTTTGTTATTTTTAAAGCTATCGTTTTTATACTCGGCGTATAATGCACACCCTTATATTTCAATTGCATTTTTTGTGTTCAAAGTGCGCGTTATACGCCGGATTTTACAGAAATGAAATTTAAATTTTGCGAAGAAACACAGCAAAAAGGAAGAACCACAATCCAGAATCAAGGAACTTTGAATGTATTGATTTATATAATGATTTGTGCTAAAAAAAGTTTTTTTTCTCAAAATTTTGATATTATATTTCAAATAATATCCCTCACCCAAAATGATTTTTTTTGTTTATTTAATGTAACAATTATGGTATTCACAAGATTAAGACCTACTTGAGTATGGTTTTGACCATTCAAAAAAGAATTTCTTTTAATATTTTATTCATCCTATTAAAATAACTATATGTACCTAGTGCTTGAATAAGTACCAATTATAGAATTAAGATTGCAATTTTTACTATTATTCAAAAAGAAGGAGGTGGGTGGAGACAATATTCATTTATGTAAAGCGATATATTATAACTAAAACTTTTGGACAATGCAGATCAAAATTTAAAGTTTACTCGTGCAAGGCACAGATCTGAAAAAATTACCACATTTTCTTTTTCTTAAATATAAATAAATAATGTTTAAATTGTTACAAAATATTACACAAATAATGTATTTATCGAATTTTATTTTATCTTTTTTTTTAAATTCTTATTAGTTAAAATAATAGTCTATTAATAAAAGTAAACTGTGTGTGTTATATTCGAACATATATTTAAGCCATTCCCTTTTGCAAAATAAATTTGATACTAGTTAAAAAATGTGTGAAATAAATATGTAAACAAATATTTGAATTAGAAATTTTCGTTTGGCATTATGTCAAATAAAACCTTCCATCAGAGTTAAATGTAGCTCAAAAGTGTACTTCAATTTTGTATCGCGTAGCTGTATTTGTGTAAAACATTTTTCGTGTAAGTATTTCCATCAAATGTAATTGAAAACCTTTTCCATTTATTTGCATCTAACATCTCATAGCCAATTAACTACTTCAAACTGACGTACATCCAAGTATTCCACTGATAAATCTCAAGATATCTGTTAAAACTTGCAAGTAACAAGAATAATATGTAAATGTGTGTGTGCAATCCTATTTAATCTTAAGGAATAATATATATTTTCCCATTTAAAGAGGTAATTAAAATCGTTTTGATTTCATTTTTCGATCCATGTGTGAGCATTCTGATATTTTTATTAGCTGTATCTTAACTGCTAAATATTTGAAGTGGTACTTGAAAAGCCCATTTAAAGTTCTTGCATTTTGTGGCTCTCTTCAAAACGTATTCCCCATTTTGAGTTGTTCGATTGAAACTAATAAAATAAGAGCGAGCGAGAAACATACACATCGGAGCTTAGATTCTTCGCTATTGTATCGCAAATGGACTATGATGGAGTTTATTTCATTGTTTCTATTTCCATCTTAGTTTTATTTGAATCGATTCGGCTGAGTTACTATTCTTTTAAGTTATTTTGAAGAAATAGAGAAGAAAAAGGAGAACAAATGTTTTTGTTTATATTAAAATAGGTTTTAGATTTCATAATAAGGAGAATAAATGTGTTCTTAAAAATGAAATAAAGAGATTTAGTTAGAGAACACATTTTTGCAACCCCTTTAGTATACTTATATTAGTTGTAAGAAATTTAGAAATTAAACCTTTTTTTCAATTCTTAATATTAGAGCTCACTCTCGCTATATATATATATATATATATATATATATATATATATATATATATATATATATATATATATATATATATATATATATATACATATACATATACATATATATATATACATATACATATACATATATATATATACACATATACATATACATATATATATATACATATACATATACATATATATATATATACACATATACATATACATATATATATATATATATATATATATATATATATATATATACATATACATATACATATATATATTTATCTTGTTCAAATTTTTAGTCGTTAATAAAATACACTTTAAAACGCTCACTTGAGCTGAAATTTTATATACATGATTATTTTGGATGACAATACGGTAATTTAATTATAATTAAAAAAATTAATTTATTATAAAACTAATTTTTCAAAAATTACTACCACAGCCACGTTGACATCATTTTTGGCGAATTAGTGACTGTTTTGGCGACTTGTGTCAAAACTTTAAAAGGTTTTTTTCCTCACATTTTAAAGAACTCATTTGAGCTGAAATTTTCTATGCACGATTCTTTTGGGCGACAGAACGATAATTTAGTTATAAATAGTTAAAATTAATTGAATGAAACTAATTATTTAAAGAATTACATATACAGTTACGTTGGCTTCACTTACAGCGACTAGGGTCAAAACTTTAAAAGATTTTTATTTCTCACGTTTTAAAGCGTTTAGTTGAACTGAAATTTATATACACGATTGTTTTGGTTGACAATGCGATACTTTAATGATAATTTATAGAAATTAATTGTGACTTAATATTGTGATTCTGTCAGTTGTATCTGTTGTTCTGTCACATGTTTATATTAATTGTAATTATTTCATAAAAAGTAACTATAAAATGAAATTTTCTTTGTTGTTTCTTAGTAGGAATTGACTTAATTTTTTTTATAATACTTGTCTGTTGTTTGCTCACAAAACAGGCAGGCACCTTCTCAGTTTAATGTCGATTATTGTACAAACTACAATGTTTGAAATGTATCATTCATATTGCACTTGTTTAGTGTACATAAAACGCTGATTTCAAGCTATCAGTTGTTTGGCGTCATATGAGATAATGTGCTCCTGCAAGAAGACATCTGACCACGCCACATGCGGAAGAAGGCCTACTAGTTAAAGAGTGATGAATCTACATCAGGAACGAGATGGGAAGATGTGATCCTGCGAGCTGAGAGTTATTGGAAGAAATGAAATCCACCCTGTCCAACTGTCATACCTCTCGAGGTTCACTAGGGTGGAGAGGATGTTAGGAACGAGATTCAATTAAAAGTTTAGCTGTCGTTTTTGGCAACTGTAGTTACAAAACATTTTGTCAATAAAAGAATGACGTCGAGAATTCAATGCTTACAAATGCAGACGAATTCAATGCTTACAAACTAGAATAACGTATGTTTGATTAATAACCCTCCTACACCTCTTGCACTCCCCCGTTGGAATCATTGTAACTTTGATAGCGAAATAAATGCTATTTCTTTAGCCATAGGAAAGACAGAACAGTGAGAAAAGAAAATATATTTTCTTTATTGATCCCAAGGGGGCAGTTAAGACCTTAATAACTCTCAACTACAGTGAATGTGATATTTTCAGTATGTGTAAAAATAAAATAGATAAATTGTTAAATATAAAGAGCTGCATTGCATAGTAGTCATTGTCTCAAGTCATTGCAAAATCGATGGAAATAAGAAGATAGGTTTGACAGTCAAAAATAGATCCTAAATAAAGCGACCACATCCTTCTTTGTCTTTCCCCATGAACATTAGTCTTATTTCTGATCGAACCTTACGAATACTTTTTCAAAATGCCAAACTTTAAACAATGGACATCCGGTCGGCATTGATGTCCGATGGACATCAATACGATTTAATGACGTTATTTAGCTGTACTTTAAATCAATCATTATATAGCAATTCACATCTGGGTATAACGTTTCCTTTGTAAGAAGGCAACAATGAAAAAGGTTCGATAGCATTTAAGAAAAACCTCAAGTTAGTTTTTAGAGGGAAACTTCACGAGACAGCCCATTGGAAAGGAACGGATTTGTAAGCTATAGGTAGAAAATTTTGTATTTTCAACGACCATCGTATAAGGGAGCTGATATACATTAAATAAACCGAGGTTTTATGTCCTTTCACTAGTGAGGAATTGATATGGAGATTGTAAAGAATTTTATCTGAGGTGTGTTTCTCGTGACTTGGTCATAGTTCACAATTATGAAGTCCGTCACCAACATCACTTTTGTTGCTTTTAGAATGATGTGCACTCAAACCAATCTGCAACGATTTTCTGTAGGAAATATTGGATACTTCACTCTGGGCTCCAAATCCTACACCGGTGTTGTGTGGCAATTAGGAAAAGAAGGTATGGTTAAGGAACTGCCCTCATCACTCGAACGTGATTCAGAGCTACAGAATGTTTTTTTTTCAATGAGGCTGTGGATTGATATTTTTACCATTGCATACTTAGTACATTCCACAGGAGCTGGTATCACTTTTTAATGCGGTACCATATAGGTATATACGAATTGCCATTGTGTAATTTCGACGCCCAGTTTCCTCCTTAGAGAGAGGCACCTGAGCTCTAACGATGCGAAATTGCACCTAGGAATTTAATTTTTTCGATAGCATCCAAGCCAAACAGGCACTCAAGTAATTTTTTTACACGCCCCATAATCATACGACATCGATGCTATTGACTTTTTGCATCATGAAAATCCACCGACTTGGGCCAGGGTCGTAATCGGAAACATGGGCGTGCAAGGCCTAACCAACTACACCATGCAGCCGGTGAGTTGTAAAGTGTCGGTCAATGTAATTTTCCGTATCATCACTTTAAATCTTAACATCATACATTTCCTTAACAGTTTTTATAGAGTTAGTACAGTTACGGTAACATCTCAATTCTTTAGAAAATAAAAATAAAAGCTTGAAAGAGTGTCTATGTTTCTAGTAAAAAGGAAATAGCTTTCATTTACGCTAAAGTGTTTGAAAGAATAAGAAAAAGAAATCTCTCTCAATTCTCTATTCTTTTCCTTTTTTTTCTGCCATTAGCAATTCAATTCCTAAAAATACTCTGTCTCCATTTCAAAAGCAAGGAGTTAAGGAGAAAAAAAATCCTATTGTATTATACGCTCTAAATGAAGCGACATCTTAATTTTAAATTGAACTTGAGATTCGAAACCGGTGACATCCTGTTTCTACAGACTGAGAGTGGAAGTAATTTGTCCACTTAACTACACCAAGGTGATTTCTTACAAATTTTATTAGGGAAAGTTTCGCTCTGTCGCAAAGGTGATTTTGATTGGCCCGAGACGGAGAGCGAAGTGAATGGAGCTCTGGAGAGCCAATAGACATAGAACTGGGGAAATGAGCTCGCCTCGTCTTGGAGATAAAATGCAATTAGTAGTGTCCAAATGGCTTTTCCCAACGGTCCGTTTTTGCTCGTTCCCAAATGACACGAGACGGTTTTGTTAACTGAGAAATGGTAGATAAAGACATTTGTTTCCAGTGAGTTTTTTCCCTCTCTTTTTCTAAATTATAAAGAAAGAGTTAGAATATTGTATTTATGCATTTAAAAGGAAATAATCTAAGCTAGATCCAGATTTATTTTTTCAGTACAAATCAGATTCTTTCTGTGAAAAAACATAATACTTAATTCTTAGTAAAATCTAATCAATAACGTATTTAATGTGTGGAAGTTTTAAAGAGAATCAGAGATAAAAATTTCTATGACGAAACTAGCCAATTTGAACGTTATATACATTTAATATTACCCCTTTCTGCTCTAAGTTTTATATCATTTTCTGTGATATAAATCCTTTTCTCATAAAATTTGAAATATTAATGCTGCATAACTCTTAAAATACAATGTTAAACATAATAAATGCATAAAAAAAACGTTAAATTATTTATATTGAATTTCAAATGTTTTGTATACACTAATCACATATACGATTAGAGCACCGTTTCTCTAAATGTAGGGAGGTCTTCTTTAAAGGGGCGTGCTAATCCTACGAGGAGGGTGCAAGCAGGATGAAGAGTCGAAACCAAAAAATTATTTGGAGAAATTATTAATTCCCTGAAAGTAAACTAACAAAATAAATTCTGACATAATAAAAAATAAAATACACATCTGCACTGATATAATGCACTTATAAATATTTGCTTGGGGAAAAATAAATCCATTATATTTTTTCGGTAGATGGCTGTAATGTGAATATCTCGTGAAGTATCGATCAAACAACTTCAAAATTTTGCTCGTTGTCAAGATGACATTTCACACTAAAAAAATTATTTTGCTTTTTTTTGTTTGGTCTATTCAGTTGTGAGTTACAGGGTGTTAAAAATGGAAGTCAACAAAGAGAAATTTCGGTTCTTTTTACATTTTTTCTTTGATAAAGGCGAAAATGAAAGCCATGTAGCAGAAATTACGAATGGAGTTTATGGTCCCGATACTGTAGCAGCTAATTACGTGCAATTTTGGTTTCGTCGATTGCGTCCAGGTACCTGTATTTTGATGTTAAAGATGAAAGGCCTTGCACAGGCCAGCCCGTCATCGAAAATGTCTATAAAATCACGGAAATAATCGCAGTTGACCGGCATGTTAGTAGTCGTAGCATCGCCCAGGAGCCAAAGATCGACCATAAAACAGTTTTAAGCCATTTGCGCAAAGTTGGATACAAAAAGAAGCTCCATGTTTGGGTGTCACACCAATTAACAGCCAAAAAAACAAGATGGATCGAATTTCCATCTGTGAAACCTTGGTAAAACGGAATGAAATCGATCTATTTCTTAAACGGATGGTGATTGGTGATGAGAAATTGATCGTAAAAAAATCGGTTCGTGCGAAAATGATCGTAGTCAAAGTGCGGTGAAGCAGCTCAAACTAGGACTAACGGCCATGAAGGTTCTACTGTGTATTTAGTGGAACTGGAAACGAATCATTTATTAGGAGTTGTTTTCGTATGGTCAAACACCAAATTCATATCTCTACTGTCAACAACTGGACCGTTTGAAGCTAGCGATTGACCAGAAACGGCCAGAATTGGCCAACAGAAGAGGTGTGGTGTTCCATCAGGGCAACGCCAAGCCACACACTTCGGTAGTGACTCGTCAGAACCTCTGGGAGCTTGGTTGGGAAGTTTTAATGCATCCACCATATAATCCTAACCTGGCACCAGCGATTACCACCTTTTTCTCGCATTGAAAAACTTTCGGAGTGAAAAGAAATCGAGATCAAGAGAAGATTGTGAAAATCGATTACAAGATGTTTTCGCCAATAAGGGCCAAGACTTCTATGAGAGATCCATTATGAAGCTATTTTTAAAGTGGCAATAAATTATACAACAAAATGGTGCATATTTGACCCAAATCGGACAATCGGAAGCATGTTAAATAAAGTCTCGATTTTCATGTAAAAATAATGGATTTCTTTTCCCCCAACCTAATGTATTTTATAATTAATTTAATAATACTCGGTTAAGGACAAGTTTAATAATTACCAGTGGCCCCATGGACTTGTCATACATAAAATTATATACAAAAATTAACACTTATCTTGATAATTTGTACGGTTTACAATTCCCTCCTTTACTGCCGATTAAAAGTTGCGCAATACATTGTCCAATGCCTTTGTTTAACAAGTAGGCGAGCGTATGTCGTGTATTGTGGGGGAAGAAAATGAATAAATAAGTAAAAATCCTCTGAAATACATAGGTCCTTTGTAAATCGTAATATCAAAAATAAAAAATATAGAATTTTTTTTGCATTTACCTTTTGAGAAATTTTACAATAAACAACTACACAAAAAGTATCCATTGTTGGAAACTACAAACTTTTTAACCAGCAGCTATAAATACTTTTTAGTGAATTATTCGGCACTAGTTAATTGAAAATTTTTTAAATACTAATAGATGTGTGTGTTTGACAGTCATTTTGATTCCTGACAAAGAGTTCTTTTTCGACTTTATGAAGAGAGCAAAATACCTCGTCTTTTATATCCTACTATATAAGGTATGTTTTCACAGTTTTCAAACAATGTAAAGCATTAGAAAATGTAACAGCTTTGATAGGTGTTCATTATCAATTTCTGTATCAGAATCGCTATTCATAGGCCCCCGACGAAGCCTTAAAAGCAAATTTTCTGCAAAATCAAATGTATAATAAATCGCACTTCTCTCTAGAAAGAAAGCAAAAGGTAAAAACTCTCAAAATATCCCCTGCGTGATGGAGTGAGATGAGGTAAGAAAGGAATTTCTTGTCCAATTCAAAACTCAAGCGATACGCTACACTCATGACTCCTCTATTCATAAAGTCGTTTACTGAGCTGCTCCTTTTCCCATTGAAATTTGGTGCGAACAAGAAAAGTATTTCTGTTCCGGACAAAACGTTTATGTCATTTAAAAAGAAACTCAATTTTTTTTCCTAATCTAAACAAATTTAAAAAAAATTATTTTTTGAAATAATTTGTTTTTTTAGGCTTATTGTTCGTTAAATAGGGATTTTTACCTTAATTTTAATCGGAGAAAAAAAATTTGTTAAATAGGGGTTCGGTAAATCGGAGTCCAATTGTATATATATATATATATATATTAAATATAATAGCTATGATAGAATTACATAAGAATTCTTCCTTTCTTCCAATCACATTGAATATTAACTAAAAACAGAATTGGTAATGAGAATAGCAAGAAAAAAATATTTGTTTTCCCTTCGTCGTTTCTTCTTTAATTGTTAATATTGGAACAATGCATGCTCATGGCTTCAGAGTAACACAATTTCTGGAATTGCAAATTGGAGAATTCGTTATTTTAAGCACTTTTCCAATTACAAAAATGAACGCAAACATTTCGCAACAATTAAGAAAAATGCATTAAAGGTCTCACGCACGTAGAAAATAATTACGCATTTTTCTTCTACACAATTCCACAATCGTGCATTCTGTTCCGAAACCTCAGAGAATAACTTAGGAAACGGGATTACGAAGAAAAAAAATCAGTTATGCAGAAAATATTTAAACAAATGTAACGTCATCTGATTAGAAAGAGCCATTAGTGTATTCACCAGGGTAGAAAGAAACTTTTAAGGGAAAAAATAGCAAAAATAACGCATTTGCAAAATTAGTAAACACTGCAAAACATTACGTTGAGTTAAACAGAAATAAATAAATAACGGGGAATGTGCGATGAGAATGAAATAAAAATAAGTAAAAAAAAAATAGAGGGTTGAGGAAAATATTTCATCGGACGGAAAAATTCTTCGAACGAATGAGGAAAAAGAGACAGAGCAAAAGCATAAATCATTCACACTTGCTAGTTTTGGGTCCTTTGTTTTTAGTTTTTGCGGATTTTAAACAGAAGTTTGGATTCGCTCTAAGTGGTTTAGTGTTAGTGATGACATTCTAAAAGGCTTTTCAAACAACTATTTTTCATTTTTTGTTTGGTTAATCTTTTGGTCAAGGAAATATCGTTCTTTTTTTTAATGAAGAAGTCGGGAGATTGATTATTTTTTGCCGCATTGGGAACATTTTAGATCCATTAAGGACTTTTCTTCTTAAAACTATTTTTTTATACTTTTATATGTAAGGAAACAAATAAAAATTGAACTATATTGGAAAAGAAATACCATTATAATAATAACAGAACGTATGTAATACTTGTTGATTTTTGCTTCCATTTTTAAGGCTTTTTACTTTTTTGAGGAAAAAAATTATTTTATTTCTCTATACCTTTAAAATAAATCGTATTTAATGTACTATAATGCAACACACACACACACAGTAGTATTTTCAGTAACTATTTTTTTCTGACAAAACTTCTTATAATACTTTGTAAGTTTAGCAAAAATAAAACAATTGCATTGAGATTAAGTGGGATTTTCATCAATTTTTGATCTCATACACTGATCTGTACAGTACGCAACGCATTTCCGTATTTATATATAAAATAAGTATTAATTTAGAATAGCCTTATTGGCTATAACTGTGAGTTTTGGTTAGGCAGAAACTTTTCTTTTTTGGAGGAGGGGGATGCTTTAATATCACTCTAGAGCAGCAGTCGCCAAATTTCTGAAACTTTTGAGCTATCACGCCGTTTTTAGATCCTATTATGAGCCAACAACCAAAAGAACAACTCATTCTTTTTTTTAAAAAAATCCTTACATTTGTATAATGCCTATAAACTTACAGTACTAGTAATTATGAAATTTATTTCAACTAAACAATACGTAACAAAAAGAAATTAAATTTGAATTGTTCATAAGAAAGAAACTGTAGTATAGCTTGTAATAAATAACGAATGTGTAATAGCAGTTTTTTTTTCTTGTCAGACAATAATTTTAATGAGAAGGAAGGAACTTTATTTTTGTCCTTATTATACTTTTTGTTGTTAGGAGAGTAGTCAGTGGTTAATATTCGAATACAGTAGTACAAGTGTTTTTCCCTGAGTATGTGTTTCTGTACTTATTTTTAATAACATTAGTGTTATGTGATCTACCGAAAATATTTTCGTAAGCTACTAGTAGTTTGCGATCGACGGTTTGGTGATCACTGCTCTAGAGCTATGAATGCAATTAGCGATGGATATAATAATTTTAAACCTTAAACAAGTCACTGGAGTGACACTTGAACTAATAATTTAATCATTTAACTTCCCCACACATTTCATTATGAGGACTTATGAGGTTCGATTTCACCGGCAGAATTAATTTTACGTGATATTTTTTTTTCTGGAACATGGAGTCACACACAAATCTGACGCTCTACTTAATTATCCTTTACCATGAAGTTCTTCAATTACTAAGAGACACAGTTGGATGATTCAGAAAACACTGGGCATACAACACACTGTTCAACTGTTGTAATTGTATCCAGAATGATTAAAGGTAAACTGTTATCACAAGCAATAGTCTTAATACATCATCATATCAGAGGTAATGTCTCTTACTCTTCTTAAAACAAAGGCTGATTTTAATTGCTGGTCACAGCCTTTCTATACAAGGATCCACAGAACATCTGCTTCAAGGCTGAAGGGATTCATAACTGAACACTATCAGGTATTAGCCAACTGGCAACAATGATTGGCTATGACACCATTCTGGCAATTCTGATAATATTGCACTGTAAACCTTTTTTAACTATAAACAAGAGGCATAATATGAAGGAATGTACCACGAATGGTACTGAAGAGGCTGTCAGATTATCAGGTAATCTATCTTTACATTCGTACTCAAAGGATTTCCAGAACTTGAATTCCGCCGATGGGGACATACCGGGCAAGTAGACTCAATGTTCCTATACGGGGCAAACGCTGGCCTACTATTTGGCAAGCCAGTTTTACCACGTTCAAAATTGTCCAGGTTATAATATTTTCAAAAATGTTGTTATGGTGTTATTGAATGTATTTCCAGGAAACTGTTCTGCCGGCGCCAAGAAAAGATAAACAAATTTATTAATTACGTGTTATATGCAGTACTGATTTCGCAGTAGAAATGTGTGCCATTACTGATTTTAATTTCCATTGGCCTTTACAATTCAATTGTTTGCATTCTGGCTACGAAGAGATTCCCAGATTATCGAATTATTTATTTTTCAAGTGAAACTTTTCTTTTTTTTCAAAAAATCGCACATAACCTCTGGTACATGGATTTCTAATGTAAAAATCTCATGTTTTCTAGAAGTTTTTCGTGACATCCGGCAACACGTTAAACGTAACAAAAACTCAAAATATTTTTTTCGAAACAGATGTTTTGTTTTAAGTCTGATAGCGACATTATAATAGCTGCAAGACGTGGACTAGCATTATTCCTCTATAGATAAAACATATTAAATAGTGTTAGTGCAGAACCACAATTATATGGATTAGTTAAAATGTTTCAAAGAAACGTTACGAATTTAAACTAGTTATTGGAATAAATACCAAATATATTTGTGAGTAATTTGTAATAATTTTTGAGGGAAATTATAACGTAGTTTTCATTAAATTAAATAAATTACTGCCATACCAATCTTCATGCACTTATAAGAAAGTTTACTTACCTTGATATTTAGGACAAATATCTGAAATTCATACGTGTTGGAACCTAAAAAAAAAGCAAAATCGTTATAAAGTCTATTTTGGAATAAAATAAAATTAAAAAAATTAACTAAAACTTAAAAAGTTTTTATGAATTTTATCAAGTTTATGGAACAGGATGAATAATAAGAAAAATAATAACTTACTATAGTTTTTAAAGGAATCCGAACACGTTGCAATGACCAAATTCGGTCTTAACATATATTTTTTGTTTCTTATATTATAATGAATAGAACAATCTTTGGCTTTACAAAACATAATTTTTTTTATTTTTACTTTGTTTAGAGGCCAAGTTACAATCAATTTTATAAAATTAGAAAAATCAGAAATGAGACCTTAATTTACTAGAAGTTGGCATTCAAAACGTTTAGAATCTACCATGGCGAGTCTGATTATTCTAAATATTATGAATGTATTTCTATAAAACTGTTTGAAATTTATATTTATATTATTATCTATAGAATGTACGAAATAATTTCTTATATGAATATTATTTTAAATATATCATGTTATTTACATAATGGTCTCATAACGCACGAATGTCACATTTCTTATAATCTTTATTCGATCAGCTCCAAGATTTTTAAATTTTGACAAAACATTAAAATTTTAGTACATTCTCTAGATAAATGTATCTAATTTGTTTTAATAATATATTTTTAAACATATTACTTTTTTCTCTAATTGCTATGAAGTTTTTCAAAAAAATTGCTAAAATTTCACTTATAACTATGATTTTTGTAAGGTTTAGATATTTTTTTAAAAAAGAATATTGTTAGTTATATATAAATATTAGTAATTATTGCTATTGATTCCTAAAAAGCATTTATAATGATTTAGTATGATTAGTATTTAGTTTGAAAGAAGTACTCCCTCAAAGTGTTCAGATAACTTAAGTTTTATAAATTGTTTACATAAATGTTATATTCAATTAATAAAATATGTGTTTTTCAGTAAAAAGTACAGTGCATAAATTTTTTTTTCTCTAACATAGAAGCAACAACAAATAAAACATATAAATAACGCAGTTCTTCTCAAACTTTTAAATGTTATATACGACCCAATTCTCAGTCATTCTTACAATAACAATGCATCGAATTAAATAATAATGTACTTTGATGGTTAAGCTACATTACCACTTTAATTGTAAACTGCACAAGTTATCAAGATATTGAATTTTGTATATGACAAGCCCATGGGAGTAACTTGTAATTATTAAACTTGTTTTAAAATTCCTACTATTATCTTACACTCTCTCTATATTTATTTATTTATTTATCATGTTGGAACGTTCAATCATTAATAAAATACATTTTAAAGCACCCAATTGAGCTGAAATTTTATATACATGATTATTTTGGATGATAATACAATAATTTAATTATAATTAATTGATTAAAACTAATTATTTAAAAAATTCTAAATACAGCCACGTTGGCATCATTTTTGGCGACTTGTGTCAAAACTCGAAAAAGTTTTTTTCTCACGTTTTAAAGCATCCAGTTGAACTGAAATTTTATGTACACGATTGTTTAGGATGACAATACGATACTTTAATGATAATTAATAAAAATTAATTACAACTTAACGTTGTGATTCTGTCATATGTATACACATATTTGTTTTAATTGTAACTATTTAATAAAAAGTAGCTAAAATAAATTTTTCTTTGTTGATCTAAGTAGAAATTGACTTCAATTTTTTTATATTACTTGTTAATTGAATATTGATAAATTAATGATCACGTACTTTGTACAGCACTGATACATTTATAAGTATATTATATGTGTGAATGCGTATCTTATTTTTTATTATGTCAGATTTTCTTTGTATTGCTTACTTTCAGTAAACTGCTAACTATATATTTTAAATCTTTTATTTTCGATTATTCTACATGCTCGCGCCCCCAACATAGAGTTATCACGCCCCACAGTTTGAGAAACGCTGAAAAAAAAAAACACAAATGAATTAGCAAATTTAATTTTAAAAAGACTTTATAGTATAAGAAAAATTTATGCTATAAACTTTATAACTCAAACGTTTTTAGTAGATTTTAAAAATAATTGAAGACAAATTTTTACTATACCAGATAATCAATTTAAGATAAAGTTTTGAAACGTATTGCATATGATTAGACATCGAGTTAATTCTTTTTTCACGTAATGCACTTTTTATTTCTGCTATAGTGACGCCTTTAAAACGAAGAGTCATCCTCAACTGTTTGTTTTACCAAATTCTTTAACGTTTTACTAGTATTTTTATCGAATCCTTATGCATAATTGTTTCGTTAAATTCAAATTCAAATCTCTTCCTTTTCCTTCGAAATATGAGCTGTTTTCAGCAAAAATGTACTATCATTAAATTTTTTTCAGATTCAATTGTGATAGAATTTAAGCACAAATATATATATATATATATATATATATATATATATATATATATATATATATATATATATATATATATATATATATATATATATATATATTTCACTTAAAATTTAAAATGTACTTTTGTATACGTTATCTCGAATAATATCTCTAAATTTAACCTTTTGTCATTCCTTATTTTCCTAAAGATAATCCCTTACTGTCTTATTTTTTTACTTATCTTTATGCTTTTCAAATTTTTAAAAACATAGATTTCAAAATACCGGATGTTTAAAAAAAATATCGGAGTTTTAACGTTTTACAGTATTTATCACATATAAATTACAAGTAGGTATAATTCATACATTGAATGAAAGAGTAACTGAAACAGTTTTACCTACAAGCTTACAAATGTTCAATGTGAGCCCCATTTGTCACACGGCATAAATAAAGTCGATATGCGAGTTAATCCCAAACTTTTTTCAGTGTGTCTCAGGAAATTTTTGCAACATCTGCTTCCATTTCCATCCTGTATCTTAATTCTGAAAGGCCAACTGGTAGCCGAGGAATGTACACACAATCCTTTATGAACCTCCACAGATAAAAGTCACAAGGCGTCAAATCGAGTGAACGAGTGAGGAAGTAGCAATAGTTGTAGAGCATCAAGATAGGCAGAACCAGGTACAGTGGTTACCAGTTACAGCCTTGGTCGTCCCGTACTTTTTGCCTTTACAAAGACAGACAGTTGTTTCAAACTGATGATACTACCTAAGAATGTTATTATCAGTTGGAGGTTGACAACCGAACTTAATACGGAACGTTCGTTGCACAGTAATAGCAGATTCTGTCTTTGTTAACCGAGGAACACAAAACACTTTCTGTTTACTAGTCGTCATTTTTTTACTAGCGCGTTGATCGGTAAGAAAGTGGAGGGGTTTGGGCATACATTTCGCGCACATGCCAGCAAACAAAACTGTTTCAGTTGCTCTTTCATTCGATGTATGAGTCATCCTAAAATGTTACATGCAATGAATTGTATAAAGCGTTAAAACTCCGATATTCTTTTAGAAACACCCGGTATATTAACACTCCTGCTTTATTTCATTAGAATCTTAAATTATTACAATATATTCCATTTTTTTAAAAAAACAATGATTGGTTAAAAATGTTTTATTATAAAACAAATTACCTTGAACACACAAATACACAAAAAAGCACCCTAACTCAAATAAAGTTTGCTGTTATCTTAAAATATTCAACAGCATCTAAAAAAAGGCATTTTTCTCAAAATTGATCCCATTCTTCAACATGAAAACATTCCTTCCTCTTCCCCTGCTTTCATCAACACTGCTGCCTTAATTCACCCACTATCAACTCCTTTTTACACAATCAAATGATTACACTCAATCCTTTAACACGCAGGACCCCCGGCCTCACGCGACAGTTAATGTCAATCAAAACCGCGAAAATCGAAGAGAGGAAACTTCCACTGGCATTGTTCCACACTTTATTCTCAATCAATCTTCTGCTCCTTCTCCTCATCTTCTTCCTCTATCCTCCTCACCCCCTTCCCCTTGCTCGTACTTTCCGGTGGCAACAACTCTATTCCAACCCTCATTCTTCACCGATATCGGTTGTTCGGCCACTTTGGAGGGGAGGGCATTTTTTTCCTTTCCCCATTTACCCTAGAATAACGTTCTCTTTTCCTTTTTGGATTTTGACAGCCGTCTCGGCAATCGAGAATCGTCTGAAATATAAATCGTCTGCAGGAATTTGTGATGAAATTCGGTGGATTAAGAATTTATATGACAATGGGTTTCCCGTTATTTGATGTATCCGAAAAAAGATGGGTAATAAGAAGGGAACACTTTGATGGGATTTTTGATAAAATATAAAATAAGCGAGAAATATGTTTGTTCTTTTCCAGCTTGACTAAAAAAATTCTATTTCACAATATTAAATTTCTTAAAAATATTTTTTATTGGTAGATAAATATAATAAAGGTCAAAATATTTCTTAATAAATCACAATATTTCCAAGACTCATACTTTAATAGTGAATGATTGTTTATCAACCCCTTAAGTACAGCGGGCGTGTATACACTTCCTGTTGAGCTGGTGACTTTAGTGCTCTGGACGTATATACGCGTCCTTCCAAACGAAGACTTTTTGTATTGTGCTATTTTGTTTTAAACTAGTCCCACGGCTTTGTAATACAATAGCATGGCATTGACAGTATTTCTAAAGAATTTACTTATTTCGAAGAAGAGATAGGAAGGAATTTGAAAGGGTATATTTCAGGAACGATAAAATTCAAAGCTAAGCACTTTTTGTTTTAGTTTGAGTGTGCTCTTTTCTATTCTTCATTTGCTGTCATTTTTGCTTACCGTGTGTATTAGAAGCTTTTTAATTTTGTTTGTACGAATGCATTGAATGTTTGATACTAGTTTATGTGTTCAACTATGTTTCCGTATATGTCACAGAACAAATAAGTTATAATTTATTTTTTATTGCATTGTAACTCTAGAGATTAATTATTTTTTATTTTTGTCTTATTGTTTTTATCTTTTCTTTCTTTTTTGAAGTAAAAGTAAACAAGTTTTATAGGTGGAAAAAAACCACGCTTTTTCTTTTCCCTCTACAAGCCGCTTAACAACGCGCGCCTGTGGGAAAAACAATGATACAGGGGCGGTGAATTTTGAAGCTTTTTCTCGGCAGCTAAGGGGTTGACGTCACATTATAAAGCAACACAAAAGACTACTTGGCGACGAACCTCCATTTAGTGAGGAGGACGACGTCCGTTTTAGTACCCATTCTCCAAGATAAAGCACACCACGCCAACGTTCGGTTTTGAGCCTCGAGAGATTTAACAAGCATCTGCTCCTCTGTAAGGCGGATCTTCAATGGCACCACCACTTAAACCGCAATACGCTGACGATCGTATGTCCAAGGTTGCAGGCTCGACCCCGGCTGCTGTCGTTAGATTTTCTGGATGCAAAAATCGTAGGTATGCATGTCATATGATTATGTGGAAGGCAAAAGATCTCCTGAGTATTAATTTGGCATCGATACTCTTAGGAAAATTCAAGCACGGCAATATTTAGCATCTGACTAGAATTTGAATGTAAAAAAAAATTCAAAAGTCGCAATTTGATAGCGGGATCCACCAATAGATGGTACCACCAATGGAATAACTTCCACTCTTTGAAGCTTACCGTGTCTGCAAAGGCTTAGTTTCTTATATACAGTTCATTGAAAAAAAGGAAAAAACAATTTAGTATTAACAAACTTTAAGGGATTGAAACAATGAAGTTTTAAGTCAGTCTACGTCCAGTTATAGTTGCTACGGAGAAATTTTATTTGTGGCGTTTTTTGATCACAGTCAGGAACCTAGGGACTGAAATTATACTACGGAGTTCTGATTTTTCAAGCATGCGTCGGGGAGACTAATCAGTTACGGGTGCATGTTAAATGAAAGTAAATTTCTAAGTGCACACGAAGCACGTGGTGTGGATCATCTCAAATATTTTCACTCTGCATATTTTAAAATTGCAAGATCTTTCGCCACTAATTTTCGCGTAACTTTGTACGAGAATTTCTACTAATCCTCTTGGGGAATCTTTGAACCAACAATCACGTTATTTCACAGCCATCCCTCTCAAGAAGGAACCATGATATTCAGATTACCTAGTGTGTATATAGTCTAAGTTTAATAGTCGTAGATAAGAAAGGAAAGGAGCAGAGTCACTGAAAGCAGTGCTGATACGTTAAGGATCAGAATTTAAACGCGGGATTATAGGACGGACTTCAACTATTAGAATAAATTAAGAAAGTTAGAATTCATATGTTATAACATTGATTAAAGTTAAGCTATTCGGATTTCGTGCGCTTATTCACACAGGGTTTGACCTCTCGTTGTATCACTTTAAAGTTTCCCTTTATAGTCTGCTTGTCTTGGAATATTATCTATGGTCAAAATTAATAGGATTTATCATGGTTAGTCTGGGTCATCAATCTTTACCTTCAGCAGATTTTAGTCGATTAGATGAGGAGGAAGCTTCCCCAGGGGGGTGGGAGGCCATTACAACTTCTAGAGCAATGTTTATTCAAACCAAATCTACACTGGACATTTTTCATTACTCCCATAATTATTAGAATGTGTTATAAGCAACGTGACCGTATCGTAACTATGTATGCATCATTAGGGTGAGCTCGAGTCTGGTGATGTATCTGTAAAGTCATAAATTCAAGTCCTGCTGCAACTAATGATTATCCATGCAGAGAAGCTGCTGCCCATTAAATCTACCTTGGCTCAAAGTCCTCTAGTTGGCGTGGTGTATATTTTTGGAAAGCTAATGGCCAGCAAAGTGTTGTGTTTGTCACTTGACCACTATTCAAAATTTTAAGATCCGCCACAAAAAGCCCCTGCACTGCTTTGAAGCGCGACGCTAATCATCAATCGATCAATCAGTTTATTTTTTACATATAATCTTTGTAATATCTAACACATATTACGTGTTATTAGAAAATCCATACCAATTTTAGCTGTAATTCCGCTTATTAAATGTCTAATAAGGCAATTATAAAAGATTATCCATACGTCATTATTTATCAGCTTGTATTGGATTCCGGCGTACTCGAAACTGTAATTCCGTATCTTACTTAAAGTATGGTAATTAAAGATAAAATTTCTGGAAAATTAATTTTTTCTCATTTTTTCATTAAAACAAACAAAAGGCTTTTAATTTTCATAAAGTAATATTAGTTGATATAAAATAACGATAAAATGATTACTGATTTGAAGAAAATTAGAATTTTATATGATAAAAAAATAATCCAATTGATGTTACGTACAGCCCCACCCCATTTTCAATTCCTTACTTATATTTACTTATTTATATATATTGTTCAAATTTTCAATCGTTCATAAAATATATACTTTCTATTCATCCATTCAAGTTCAAATACATTTTTTAAAATTTGTAGTGGATCACACTTGATGTTAATACAGTTTTTTCAAATATTAATTAATTAATTAATTAATAATTAGTAACAAACAAAAATAATAGTTCAACAGCATACTTAAAAAGCAAAATCACTCGTTGTGTCCTTGTAGCGCAATAGGTAGCGTTGGACTTTTAATCTTAAGGTCGTGGGTTCGAATCCTAACTGGGAGAATAGCACCTAATTTCTGAAAACGTGATTTATTTTTACTATTCTATTTTATAGGAATAATTAAATTTAATTAATGAATAAATAGTAACAAGCAAAAATGGGGTAGTCCATTACCTATATAGAAAGGAAAATGGAAAATTGCTTTCCATTTTGCCAATTAATAGTGTGATTCTGTTATAAATACATATTTATATTAATTATAATTATTTAATAAAAAGTAACTAAAATAAAATTTTTCTTTGATGTTCAAGTAGGAATTGGCATTAATTTTTTTTTATATTACTTGTTACTAATCAAGTCGTGTATTTTAGAGTATCATATACAGATACATATATCCTTTTTTAAAAATGGTGTTTATTTAAAATTTTCATAAATAAATATTTGAAAAATAATGATGATAAATAAATATTAATAAAATGTTTTAATTATTCATGTTTAGAAGGTTGATACATTTTTTTAAAAATAATTTCATTGCTTAAAAGGTATCTGACTACTTGCGACAACTTTTATTTTGTAAAATGGAGAATTTTTTGATTCTTATATTTACTTAGTACATTCTAAGACAAAAAGGCTAAAATTAAGAAGAAAAAAATAAATTATTAGGATTAAAATGGGAAAAAGTGGGTAGAAATTGACAAAAAATTACATAAACGGGGTCCACTCTGTACAAATAGTAAATGAACAAATTGTCAATTTTTAATTTTGATGTATTATTTTGCTATTCCTGTTTAAAATGATCTTCAGGATAAGAAATATTTTAATTTTTACAAAAACTAGAGCACTTTATCTTAGTGATTATATAAAATTGCTTAAAAAACAGTGGTTATATTCCCATAAAGAACTGTACATTGTGCAACAAAGCAGTGATTGATAAATCTGAAGGTTAAAACACTTCTACAGTTATACAGAACATACACAAAAAATGTCAGCAAATTATTTAAAAAACTTTTTGAGCAATTGCTGTCCCCGTTTGAGCTTATCGAAGAAAAACACATTTCGAGTAAAACGCATTTTAAAGTTTGTCATCTTGTGTAAAGTTATGGCATCTGCTTTTACTAAAACACTTGTTGATTTGATCTAGAGCAGGGAACTCAACCTTTTTTTCCTGCTAGGCCGCATACGTATGTCAGCTTTTTCCCGCGGGCCGCAAACATATGTTAGCAATTTCAAACGGGCCGCATCATTAGGATAAAGAGGAGTGGGAGGGGGGATTTAAAATGTAGAAAATTGATCAAAATATTTTAACTCCTCTCTCTGTTTTGCTTTTTTTGATCAATATTTTTTATATTTTTTATTTTTGTAACTAACACTGAATTAGAAGCATTTAAGAAACTCTCCTTCACAATTTCTGCATCCCACACAGTAAACGGTTTCATATGATTACCAATAATATGACAAACGTCATAAGATATCTTTGTTACCGCTGTGACATTACCACTGACAAAATACTTTGTTGTTGTTGCAAAGATTATTCAAGAAAGCCTATTTATCACCTCTTGAAAGGGATCTTCGAAGAAAAGTGTCATTGAAGGATTCCTGTTTATTGGTATTTTTTGAATGCAGCATTTTCGTGACAAATCAAACAATTAATGATCCATGTTTGTTTTATTTTTCATCAATGATAGTCAACCTCCCAACAGTCTTGAAATGATATATTTTTTTCGAATATTTTTTAGTTTGCAAAATAAGAAAGATAATTAAAAATTGGTTCCACCCATAAAACTGCCACTACTCTACTGTTGTCTGTTATCACCAACCGTAACCGTTACACATAAAAAAGAATATAAATTCGCACTCGAACGACATCGAAAGCAAAAAGTAGAATTGGTATATTTGATTTCTTGACGCCAAATTTTTAATATATTGTTTTTAAATAAGTGAATTTTTCAGAGGAATGGGAGCTGACCGGGCCAATTAAAAATGCTTGGTGGGCCGCAGGTTGAGTATGAATGGAAAATAAAAAGCTTAGTACTTTTATAAAGCTAATAAGATGGCCTGCAAAATAAAATCATAAAAGAATTGTCAATTTTTTTTAAATAAATCATGATTTTAGGGTAGTCGGGTACCTTAAAAAAATTTGAAACTCCCATAGCATTTCTCCTTCATAAATGTACTCAACTTCAGAAGAAAACTATTCGAAAGGATAGTGTTGTACAAACTCTTCTCCCCTCTTCACCAAAATATTTACCACCCCTTCTCATTGCCTCTGATCTATCCCTGTTCTATTTCTCCTCGCGTGAGGTGCGTTTTCGAAGAGAAAATAGAAGCTTAAGGGTTCCTGTTGTGAGTCAAAAAATCCAATTTCCAGCAACTGCATCCCAGTTTAGGCATGACTTGAGAATGAGTATCTATCCCCTCCCCTCAAAACCCTTGAGGGGTCATCTGGACTGACACAAGGGGGCTCCCTGATAGATGTCAGGAACTTAAACGATCAATGGTATCGACTGTTTTCTGTATATTGTGTTTTGGGGTGGAACTTTAAGGCAACAATGATGCAGGGAAAGTGGATTCAACATTTACCCAAATGTTCTTTTGCAAAAGTCTATCCCTCCCTCCCGTAGAATACTTGAGGTTTTAATGAAATCTGAAAATGTTTTGTAGGAATTCAATTTAATATCTTTATTCTGTGAACATAGTATCGAACTTTTTGAGCAACACAGTAAGTCAAATGAGTAAATAACTAAAATATATAAATAAGAACAAGTATACATTTTTAAATAATTCATGAAATTTTAAAACGTGCTTGTTTAACCCTTTATGTACCGACGGTACTTATAAGTACCACTCACTTTAAAATTACAAAGAATAACCATTTTTACGTATATTCTGATGATACTTAGCAGAAAAATTCTTTGAAATCCACTCTTCCAAGATATATGACAACACGGGTTCTATGATGAATATTTTAGCAGGAAGGCGAATAGTTTTATAGCATAAATGGCGTTTTCAGCTGACGGCGCTTTCAGCGGATTGCGAAGATTATCATTTTTGTCCCTAAAAAATAGTTAATGTCAAAATTTTAGTGTCTTATTTTTTTCGTATGTTTATGAAGACCTTCGAAAACGATTTGACTATTTATTTTAAGTGAACAGGGTATATAATTAATTTTACAGTTGAATATCTTTAATTAATTAATTAGCTCTAATCGATTAAATTTCCCAAAGTTGAGTATTTTGTTTATGTAAATCCCTTAATTTTCATTGTAGGGATCCAAAAAAAGTATTGCATGAATAAACCGCAGTAAATCATAATGCGGTACACACAGCGTTAAAGTCAGTAGCGTAACGTACATCCCTGCAATCCCCGCATCGCGGGGGCAGGGTTCTAAGGAGCCCAAAGCCTGACTGACGCAAGTGCCTGCCCATTGTAAAATTTAACGTGAGGGTCCAAAACCTGACTTTGCAGGGAGCCCAAATATTCTCCGTTACGCTACTGGTTAAAGTAGCTATATTCAAAATGGCATTTATTTTTTTATTTAGATTTAAAATGCCATTAAGTATTTCCCTGCCTTAATCTTTTACTTTTGGCATGCGAAGTAAGGGTAGGCCAAATCTTAGGTGGATTGATGGCCTTGAAATAGATCTCCCAGTTTTGAGAACTAAGAATTGTAGAACACTAGCAAGAAGAAGGCTGGCCTGAAAAAAGGCTTCTTGAGAACTCCAAGGCCCACCATGTGCTGTCGAGACCCTGAGGAAGGAAGGGATCTTTTGCTTGACCTACCATGGCTTTCTCATTTAAGAATAATTACACTTACTAAATAGAACTAGAATTCGTGTGCTGTTCTGCTTAACATATCATTTGAACAGATTTATACAAAAGGAACCATTTGAAATTATGATTTCTCAATTTTATGGATATTCAGAAGACCCTCTCCGAGTAGAAATGGCCGAGGTAGATTAAAACTATCGAGGCTTAATGTCCTTACATTGGTGTGGTGTGGTAGTTAGGGGAGGGGGCAGCTCAGATGTCGTTTTCATCATTTGATCAAACTTCAAAATTACGAGATCCGTTACCGATAGTCTAAGTGTTGCTTTACAGTGCTATGCTAATATAAATCTCACTCACTTTTGGGTATTCAGCTCTAGGCAAACAATTTGCTCATTCATATTTATACAACCATAAAACTTTTTGTCTATTCATAAATCAATAATTTTAGAGAAAAATAAGATATTTTAAACGAGATCACATGAATACATGACCAACCACTTTCCTCACAAACATTTTACCACTGTAAAAAGATTTAAACTACCCTCTATTACCTGGTTAAAGTAACAACTTTCAAGTCCAGCAATATTCAAATCAAATTACATGCTCCAGTCCTGATTACCACCAAAGCTGTACTGCGTGATATATTGAAACTACTCCTACTAAGTTGGGCCTGAAAAACTTTACGGTGTGAACTGATTGATTGATTGTTAAAATCGCCCTTTATCACCCTCATGAGAACTATTGCGCATCAATCTCGAGATTTTGAAACATGGTCTAATATATAGAGGAGACATAATGTGGCATCCTACTTTCCAAACTTCAATAACACTCCAACGGAAGAACATAAAATTTCAACAAATTTAACATGTGCGAGCTCTCCCTCTCTATACAGTAGATGGTAACCAACATCAGGATTTGAACTCTCACTCGGTGTAGATCAAGAGAGTGAAATATCTGAGTTTAATAATCATTGTTGCAACTTCACAGAATTCAAAAAGAAATTAATCGTCCCCGGTAGACCTAATACACCTCGATATTAATTTTGTTGTTGCTGTTTCTTGTCCCACTTATCGATAGAAACATGTGTAGAGTCCTTATGGCTGCCCTCTCCATCCAGACCATCTGCAATCTCAATACTGCAGACATTCACGAGTGATGGTACCCACTGAAAAAAGATCTTACCATTGACACTCAAGCAATTTAAAAGCTGGACAATACTGGTTGTCGTTCTCACTCACCATGCCTCCACCATTCAGATAGATGCTGAATAGTGCTTCAGCTATCACTCATTATCCAAATATCTGTATTGACACTCTCAGTAATACAAAATTTCAAAGCCACCTCAATAGCTAAAAATTCTGACCAAAAAACTCAGAGTTTCTCATACAGATTAATCGATCATATATAGTAAAATCTTTCAAAAAATACATTTTATCCCTATTGCGGGTGATTAATTGATAAACATTACGGAAATTCAGATGATATAATTTATTATTGATCATATTGCTAACGTTATTTAAACAGAAAAGGGAAAAAATATGTTTTGCATCTGTTACTGGCACAATTAACATCTCTGCTCTTTTAATTTCTAGAATATTACAATGCTGAAGTGCAATAGTCCCATGGTAACTTTTCTGTACAGTTTTCGAACTGCTATCAAAACTAATAATTTTTCACGAGGTAGTACTGTTTTCCTTAGTGTTCCACGCTTATTTCATAAAAATTAAAATCGCTCTTGCATTAAATCTTTCTTACAAGTATGTCTCCCATTCCTGCAGAAGTCATTGCTTGAAAGCAGGTTGCAGAAATATTTGTTAATAACCCAAGATGTATATAATGCTAACATAATTACATCACCTAAATTATACGTTTAAAAGCAAGAGAAAGAAGGGTACACACACACATACAAATCATTGCAAAGCTATAAGAGGTTCAAAACTGACTAAAAGCAACTAGAATCGGTTCAAAGAATTTTCGTGAGCTGCATTTTATACTTTAACGAACAAGTAATCGTTATTCTATAGAGCACCTAGTTAAATGGTATAATCATTGGTGTATCTAGTTCTGAGTGGACCCGGTATCAAAATTTTTAGGGGCCCTTTTTAGATATGAGAACCTTGTTAGTGGGACTGTAGATATCCATGTTGGAGCCCTTGCAGCTTGGGGGCCTCATATCATTGATACGGCGGTAGCTACGCCCATGGGTAGAATTCAGTAATTTTATATATTTTTACTGACTTGTCTAGTTATTTCATGAAATACCCAGCTTTTCTATAAAATGACGGATTCCACACTTTAACGACAACATATAAACCACCAAAAAACTTTCTCAATTCCATTTTTCCGAATCACCAAATGAAGAGCAGCTTATAAAAAGAAACCCTTGAAGGCTGAACACCCCCGCGTTTTAGAAACAAAAAGGTCACAACTCCGATCGGCGGCGTGCAACAAAAGAACCCAGATGAGAAAAGAGTGGTCGGCCATGGGGTGAAGGTAGGGATAGAACTGGGTGAAAAGAACACAAGTAAAAGAAGAATCCCAACTGCGTGAGATTCCTTTATCGGAGGCATATCCCATGTGCATTCTGTTTGGGGGCGGAGGAGGGATTGGCCAAGGATGGGGTGTGTGGGTCTTCTCAATTACTGCAGGCTGTTTAGCGAACCTAGCTGAATCGATATATCGGACCACGGAATGCCTACTGCCCGCTCAGGGTTTGTTCTTTTTCGTCTTGTCAGACGAGTAAAAAAAATAGCTGGTCACGCATCTAACTCATTGTGCTGGTAATCATTCATGCATGCAATAAAAATCTACAGAAGGTGGGATATGTATAAAAAATAAAGAGAACGCATCCGTAAAGGGAAGGAAAAAGATCGTTTCCACGTATCGTGTTGGATGAGGATAGTTTGACTTTGGAATAGAGACCAATGTAATGGAAGACAAATTTAAGTGTCAAAGTAATTGGTAGAAATTTATATGTAGTCAGATATTTTTATGGGTATCTATTTTTTACCATTAATGTATCTTTATTGTTAGCTGATTGTCGGATGAAAGGATATTTCCTGATCATAGCGATCTAGAACACCTAGAGTTATATTGTAGTCAAATACAATCTTTGGGTTGAATAAAATTTCCTTTTTTTACGTTTCTCTTGGAAGTATCATGAATATTTCCCATAAAAAACTATTTATTGAATTGAGCTCACTTAACTTTTCCCGATATACAGTTGGGTTTTAGAAAGAGATCAATCCGAAGTAAATATCTCCCGATATGTATTCGGGTATAACAATAAGAGGCACTATAAAAAAAATTACCCCGCTTAATACTCGGCGTGACATTTTAGAGCACTATTTCCGTGGGAAAGAGCAGGATATTCTTCGGCAAGATAAGAATAATATTGGTAAGATAATCTTTGGCATATATGAAAGCTAAAAGGCTAATAGAAAGGAATTTAAATTTGTGTATAACGTGATTAGTAAGAAATCAAACAAAAAATCACTATTAATTTGCTGTTGAAATTTATACTAATGCAAATGATATACTCCAGGTTTCTGTAATTCAATTAACCTCGCAATGGTCTACATCCGGGGTGGGCATTACGTCGATCGCGATCAACTGATGGACCTCCAAGACATTTTGGGATGACCTCCTGAAGAATGTAACAGGTAGTAATTATATACGGAAAATTCAAAATTGGCTGACAGTACGCAGATTGTATAAGTCTTCTACCGACTATAGCAACGAAAACTAACTTAAGATAAAAATATTTCATTTTTTAATGTATTTTGAATTGTTTCATAATAAATACATCACTTGATATTATTATATTTGTGGCTATTATTATTATTATTTTTGTATCTTGCGTTTTGGTTTAAACGTAGTTTTAAAAAAGTTGATACAAAAGATTGTTAAAAGAGTTGTTACAAAAGGTTGTTAAAAGAGTCGTTACAAAAAGGGTTGAGGATCGAAGGTATACCACACACACACACACATTCTTGTATCATACCCATAACGTAGCTAAACATATTTTTTTGATTTTGTCGATTGTGGGGAATAAGAAGCAGCAAAAAATAAGTTACTGAAAAATAATTAACATTGATTGATAAAAAATACTAATAACAAATACTTAATTACATTTTACGATCTTTTTACATGGAATTATAATCAATCAGGAAAAAAATCAAGGCTATGAGGAAGAATCCGGAACTGTAGACCACTCCCCCCCATGCATGCGACACTAACACTGGGTGGACTGCACCACCTTGAAAAAATTAGAAGTAGCCCGTAACCTGGAAAAGTGAACCCACCCCATGTCTACATCAATCATTCTTACACTGGGAAATTATTCATAGCTTCAAGAACAGCTTTGGTTGAAAACTGATTTTAGATATATCACTACAAAAGAAATTTGAACTAGATAGGAAGTAAATATGCACAAATAGGAAATATAAGTAATTTCTTATTTACATTCCTCTTCACTTGAACACGGTTCAAAATTTCGAGCATCATTGCCAATATCTTTCATGTAACTTCAAAACATATGTCCAATCAATGAATATCAACAAATCACCACCAATGAATTTAATTTCGTTTCATGAATAGTAAATAATATTATATACATTCAATACATTTACATATCTTCCTATTAGTTATTTATTCAAATATTACGAAAGAATATAACTTGTCAAAACAATTTCTAATTAAAGTATCCTACCACGTTCGGAACCGTGATTTTGAAGAAGCGTACCAACGAATATATTTTTTTTAATGTCACAAAGATTAAAATACACTTAAAGTGCTTTAAGAATATTATTACAGTAAATAAAAATTATTTAAATGCAATATTCTGTCAAAAAATGAACTTAGAATTACCTTTTTTCTCAAAGCATTCTCCTTTTAAAAAAATGCTTCTATAATAATAATATTTTGCTTATATATAGCTGAGACTTCTCCAGAGGGCCTGAAATAAGACTTTTGAAAAATTCGCTTTATTTTCAGAGTTACTACCAATTGAAATAATTATCAGTGTTTTTCTGTTAAAACTTCTACTCTCTGTTGTATTAAAATATGGATAAATATTTTATATATTATGGATTTATATACCATATATGTATATCCTTCTAAATTATATATTTCAAAAATCTTACTTCGGGCTCTGCATAGAGGTCTGAGCTATATATAGGCAAAATATTATTATTGCAGATGCATTTTCCATAAAAGAAGAATATTTGGAAGATAAATAATTCTATGTTGTTGTTTTTCACCAAAATATTGCATTTAAATCATTTTTAATTATAATAATATCCTTATAAAACAATTTCATACGCGCATTCTAAACTAATTGACCTTAAATATTAAAAAAAAATATCCGAACGTAGTCGGATACCTTAATCCAGAGTATAATAATTTTATCAATTTTGGATTACAAATTCTCAAACAAACACATAAACTTGACCTAATGTACGATTATAAAATCGTCTCATCTTCTGACCAAACAACATATATTTTAACCTTAAAATCCCCCTTTCCTCAATTTAGCATCAAAACGCAAGCGATTATGACCCTCTACATTATTCTCCACAACACAGGGTCCTCCGAAACAAACTAATTTCAACAAACTATCCCAATGCCACAAGCCTCCCCAGCTAATCCGGGGAATCCAATTTTGGACAACACCAACGTTTTAAAAATACGACTCTCCACCCCAGATATGAGGCTGCGAACGTTAGAATTAATTCTCGGGCGTGTGAGAAGTTACCGTAAATTGCAAACGAACTCTCAACTCGAACTTGGCAAAAGCGTTACGCCACATTTAGCTCTGAAATCCGCGGTAATTATTATAGGACTGGGTTACGCTTGCAGGTAATGTCTTCTGGTGGAGGCTGTGCCAGAACTGAGGTGAAGACTCACCAAGGAGTTAGGGGATGACGATGGTGTGAATTGTAATGAATGAGTTGGGGTAAGTCTTAGAGTCGGAATTGGGGGTGAGATTTGCGGTGTAATGAACTGAGAATGTGTGGTTAAAATCACACATATCGTCCGTCGCAATGCGATGTTAGGTGTTAATATGTTGGCAACGCCGTGAAGCGTTCGTAAGGGTGAGTAGAAATGAAGATGGCTTCCGTTTGGGGAACATATTTATTCTGTTATGGTTAAATTCAAATCCACATGTCTCTTGCATTATCTGTTGGTACATATTTGGCGGAAGTAGCTGAATTTATAATAGAATATTAACGATGTGTGTGTGTGTGTGAGTATTAATCTTTATATAATTATTTATTTGTTTGTATATACGAGTATGTTTACATTAAAGCATATAATTTAGTTATTTCATAGAATAACTAGGTCAATGGCGAAAACAAAAGGGGTGTCATGGGGGTCCCCATGCCTTTGATTTTTTTCCGGTTGATTATAATTCTAAGTATATAGTACATAAAATTTAATTAAATATTTATTATTAATGTGATTAATTTTATTAATTAATGTTAATTATTTATTCAATACTTAGTTTTTACTGTTTTTTGTTCGAAAATCGACAAAATCAAAAAGAGCGTGATACAAGAATGGTGGACTTTCGACTCTGGACTCCCCCTGAAAAGTTCCTATGTGCGCTACTGAATAGGTACTTCATGGAATAACTAGGAGGAAGTTTAAGTGTATAATAGTAAGTGTAAATTTTTTATTTTACCTAGTTATTCTGAGAAACAACTAATGACAGACCGTTAAAGAGTGAAAAATAAACAATTTCAAAGATTTCATAAATAAATTAATCATTGCTAAAACCGTTTGGGAAGTCTCTATTGCGGATGATAAGATGATAAATAATAAAGAAAAGCAGATGATATAACATTGTGTGTTACTAAAAGTGCTAATATTAGTTTAACAGAAAGGGAAACAAGTAATATAAAAAAACCGTTTTTTTATGTCAATTCCTACTTTGGTCAACAAAAATTTTTTTTTACTTTAGCTACTTTTAATGAAACAGCTACAATTAAAATAAAAATGTTTATATACATATGACAGATTCACAATTGCCCATTTTCCTTTCTGTATATGGTGTTGGACTACTTTTCTTTGTGTTTGCTACTATTTATTAATGATTTAACTAATAAAATAGTATAGTAAAATAGTAAAATAGTATAGATTCTAATAAAATAGTATAGTAAAAAAGAAACCACATTCTCAGAAATAAGGCCTACCCAGGTGGGATTCGAACCCATGACCTTTAGATTAGGAGTCCAACGCGCTATCCATTGCGCGACATATACACAGCAGAAGAGTTTCCTTTCTATATATGGTATCGGACTATTATAAATTAATTAATATTTGTAAAAACGTGTTAACATCAAGTGTCATCCACTACAAGTTTAAAAAATATATTGAACTAGAATGGATGAACAGAAAGTATTTTACAAAGGATTTAAAATTTGAACAAGATATATATATATATATATATATATATATATGTAGATATTGATATTGATATATATATAGATATTGATAAATTTGAATTCCAGTAAGGCACTTTAAGAATGTTAAAATTAAAGACATCTATTTTATCATAAATATTACTATGTAATTTTAAATCCTTAATATATACATTGTTACATCTAAGTAATTAGTTTTAATATATATATATATCCAATATATATTATAAATGTGAAAGTTTGTGAAAATCTTTGTGGGTCTTTCACGCAAAAATAACTTAATGGATTTTAATGAAACTTTACAGTAATATAGCTTATACATCAGAATAACACATAGGCTATAATTTATACCATAGGCTATAATTTATAAAAATTTGTAAAAAGTGTCCAAAATATAACGCTATTTGTCAAGAAGGAAAAAATTCTGCCATCTGCAAGCAAAAAAGCTGCAAAAAAGCCCACGTCAGCATATATCTATCTTTTGTTTGTGAAAAACTCTTTTTGTTTTGGCTACGCAAGGGAATCGCTTCTAATTAATTCCTGTGATCAGAATAATGCCTATTTTTTTTATTTCAGATTAAAACTAAGTTTTGAAGGGAGAGGTTGTTATAAATCTCTCTTTATTTTAATGTTTTTTTTATGATTTTATTATGCACATTGGGTAGTAAGAAGTTGATCTATTTTCAAAATAACTACTTTTATCGCTTCTGGTACTTAAAGTAAATAAGCTTTCTTTTCACACTGCATCATTTGGACAAATTTTCAAAATTTATTTGTGGTTAGTAGTTAATTATAACGCTATAATTTTAATTGAATAGGCAGATATAATTATTTTTACACTTAAAAATGCAATAACTATTGTTCTGCAATAATTAATGTTGCACTGTTCAGCTACACGAGGGCTTTTAGCAACGGATCACGTAATTTTGAACCATAGTCAAGTAACGTGGACGACATCTAAGCTGGAACCCTTTTCTCCTGACTACCACACCACACCAACTTAGAAGGAATATTCTACCAATAATTAGCAGGAATATTCTTTGAAATCCACTCTTCCAAGATATATGACAGCACGGGTTCCATGATGAGTATTTTAGCGGAAAAAATAGTTTGTCAAAATTTAAGTGTCTTATGTTTTTGTATGTTTATGAAGACCTTAGAAAATGATTTGACTACTTATTTTAAGTGAACGGTACATATAATTAATTTTACAGTGGAATATCTTTATTTAATTTATTAGCTCTAACGGATTAAATTTCCCAAAGTGGAGTATTTTGTTTATGTATATCCCTTAATTTGTAAATGTAGTGATCAAAAAAAAATATTGTATGAAAAAAACTGCAGTAAATCATAATGCGGTTGGATAAAGTATTAACGTGCATCGCATCCCTACACGGCGGGTCTTACAAAGCTCTAATAAAGCTCGAGCTACGAAAGTAGCTAGGCATTTGCCAACTTGACTCTATCATTAACATTTCGCTATGTGTTTCATTGAATCGCCATTATAATTTAAGAAACGGCGTTGCTTGCGAATATTACAATTTTAAAATAAAATAAATACAACAGAAAGTAATATTAATGTATTACACTTTCAGATATAAATTATTTACACTACTTTAAGCGTTCTTTACGCCAAACTTTTAAGAATGTGTTACTTTTGCTGAGAAGAGATCAGCTTAGGGAGGTATTTTGAAAAATCGACCCTCAAAAGTGTTAAGAGGAATTATAAATTTAAAAAATCCTTTTTATCGGCTATTAGATCTACATAGTTAAAATTTAACAAAGGTGTTTTTTTCTTTCTTTTTTTGTTTATCTGAGATATGCAAAAAGCTTTTTATGTTTAATTTTCAATTTACATAAAATTAACTCATTAAAAACTTCTTTTTCCTTCAATCTGTGTTGTTTAATTTTTCAGTTCACCCGTGCGAACTATAGAAAGTATTTTACTAAGGATTGAAAATTTGAACAAGATATATATATATATATATATAGATGTATAGATATTGATATTGATATATATAGAGATAGATATTGATATTGAGATATATATATATATATATATATAGATATTGATAAATTTGAATTCAGTAAGGCACTTTAAGAATGTTAAAAATTAAAGACATCTCTTTTATCATAATCCTTAATTATACATTGTTACATCTAAGTAATTAGCTTTAATATATATATATATATATATATATATATATTTATTTATTTATTAAAACTAATTACTTAGATGTAACAATGTATATTGAGGATTTGAAATTACATAGTAATATTTATGATAAAAGAGATGTCTTTAATTTTAACATTCTTAAAGTGCCTTACTGGAATTCAAATTTATCAATATCTATATATAGAAATATTATTTTTAGCTATATTTATCGTAATAATGTTTTAGTTAGTGATAAAGCTAATATTTATTTAAACATTAATAACTTTATTAAACAATGTATTGGACATGGATATTCTGCTAACTTTTTTTACAATTATATTTCTATTAGTTCTCAAAGATATTAATTTGTATTAATAACTTATTGACATTATGGGTTTCCTTCTTTAAAAAAATAATTATACAATTGTTAAATAGATTGCGCCACATGTTTAATAATTCAATAATATTATTTAAATATTTCTAGGATTCATTTATATTTGACACTAATATTTATATCATTATATATTTATGATTTTTTAAAAGTACATATATATATATATATATATATATATATATATATATAAACTTTATATTATTCTATCATAATTTAACTTTATGCGGAACTGTTTTCCCTCTCTTGTATTTGGCGGGAAACATAACCAGTTGATACACTCCCGAAGTAAGTCTTACTATCTACGTTTTGCATCGAATTTAAATCTATAATGTGAATAATAGTAGGCTATAATTTTATAATTATATTTTATTTTAGTTTAGTGATTTTATTATAAGGTTTAAATTCCTCCAAATGTTATTCTTTCCTTTCCTCTTGGTACGTAGTATGACAAACTACAGGTGAAGTAGTAACAATAAATTCATCTTATTTATTAACGGGTTAGCCTTCCATTTTTGAAGAAGTCATAGCTTGAAAACAGGTCACAAAAACATTTATTAATAACCCAAATTGTAAAAAAACCCCTATAACATAAATACACCGCCTAAAATTTTCATTAAACAGCAACAGAATGAAATGTGCACACACACAGGTCTTTGCAAAGCAGCTGAAAATAGTTTAAAGCTGATTAAAAGTAGCTAGGATCAGTTCAATGAGCTTTTGAGTGCTGTATTTCATACTTTAACCATAAAGTAATCGTTATTCTATAGAATATCTAGTTAAATCGTAAATTCAATAATCTTTTATACTTAAGTTGACCTGTCCAGTTATTTTATGAAATACCTAGTTTTTCTAAGAAATAACGAAATTCACAATTTAACGGTAATATTTATAGTAATAAAAAGTAAAATAACATTAATTAATGCTAATTTCTCTCGTTCTGAACAAATATAATATTATGTTGAAATAATTGCTTTACTTACAAAAAAATTTTATGAGAGGAAAATGCTTTAACTCTAATACAGGGCTTTTCAAAGTGTCAACATTCGGGACACAATATTCAATGATAATTTTCATCACGACCCTCCCCCTTCCTCTCATACAATAACCATATATTGAATTTCATAATACTATATTTTGATCCTATGACTACGATACGAATTTAACCTATTACGTGATACCGGCATATATAAACGTTTCGCTCAGCCAAAGCGTTCATTTCCCTTGACATATATATATACACTGCTGGGCAATTGCTAAGGACGGATCACAAATTGCTATGTAGCATAACATTAAGCGAGACATGAGGCCTAGTAGGATAAAATATAGTTGCCGCACTGTTCAGACATTAGAATAAAGAATATTTATTGTTCTGGAAAGGACAAAAGCTGTGAAACATCTGAAAGAAAAAAAAATGTTCATTTGATCTGCGTACGGAGAAATGGAACAATGCATCTAAAAGTCAGCAGGCACCTTAAAGAAAGGTATCAGTACGGGATATGTCCACCGTGGAGTGTGATGCAACATTCCACACGTCCTGACAGCGAGTGTTCGATGGCATGTTGCGTTGTCGTCCATAAAAACAAATTTATCACCGACAGCACCACGGAAAAGACGAACACGAGGAAGTAGAACTTCATCAATGTATCGTTGGCCCGTCATAGTCCCATTCGCAACCACACGTAGGCGCGTGCGGCCATTGATCATGATGCCGGCCCACACCATGATACTGCATGTCGGATATCGGTCCTTTTCCTGGATATTTTCTGGACGATAAGCAGTACCACTCTCGCGCCAGATCAGTTGGCGTCTACAATCCGATGACAGACTGAACCTACTCTCATCTGAGAATAGTACGCATGCCCAGTCCTGTTCAGTCCAATTGTGATGCTCACGACACCATTGCAAACGGGCAGTACGGTGCTGTCTGGTCAATGGGACACACACAACAGGTTTGCGTGCGTATAGTCCTCCTCCCCTCAAACGTCTGGCAACAGTTTTTCGGGAGATCTGCGTTCCTGAGGCAGCAAGAAACTGATTTGCCACCTGCTGAGCTGTGGTGTGCTTGTTCCTTTTTGCTGATACGACGATATATCTGTCTTCTGTAGGCGTCGTACTTCTAACACGACATCCCCCGTGCCGTCTACTACACATTCCAGTAGTTTTAAATGACTTCCACAGCCGTGAAACAACGCTGTGAGCGATGTCGAACTCCCTGACAACATCTGTTATTTTTCGCCCTTCTTCGATCTTTTAAATAATTCGGCCACGCATAAAATCATCTATGTGATGTCGGGAAGACATGCCAAAAATTTTAAGTTCGTCTATTAAATCTTTCCTGTAAAACTTTGACTTGAAACTACAACTGTCCACACGCGTCGAAACCTTTAAAGCTCTTATGAACGCTATCACGTGATGAACAGACGTGGGAAAAAAATTTGCATACTCATACTTCTTCTTACTAATATCCCGCACTCATTCTAATTTTCCACATTTTGCTTCCTTTCATTTTGTGGTTGCTATGGATGATAGTGTTATCCGTCCTTAGCAATTGTCCAGCAGTGTATATACGTCTATCGAAAGTTCGGTCTCATCTGTGTACTGCTTGCTATCCATAAAATTATTCCGAAGGCTTTGGAATGCAATACAAGAACCGTGATAATTTTTGCGAAATATTTACTTATTTCAGATTATTTTCTTCTTTATTCCCCCCAATACATCACAAACGGACGCCTACGTGGAAAATGGTTGATATTGGGAAGCGATTTGCGTGACCTTTAATCGGTAGAGTTAAGGGATTTATTATAAACCGTAAAATTACCAAGATAAATGTTAATTTTTGTACATAATTTTTATATGACAATCCCATGGTAATTCATTAAACTTGTTCATAACTTAGTATTGTTACATTAATTATAAAATACATTGTGCAGCACTGATGGATTGATAAGTGTAATATATCAGTGTAAATGTGCATTTTATTTTTTATTATGTCAGAATGTATTTTGTTTGCGCACCTCACAGTTTGAGATATGCTGCACTAATACGTATTTGGTGAAATTATTAGAAAACAATACAATTTATAACATTCCTTAATACTGTTTCAATACATATTTTAATGAAAAAATGTATTTCCTATTTCATCTTTTACACTGTAATGATAAATTTGCTTTCCAATTAACATGATGGTCAGGATAGTCTGGTGGTCGTGATCACGAACCCTTGACGGAGTTCGAGTTTTAGTGCAACTGAAGACTATCTGTGTAGAGGGGACTGATGCACGTTAAATCTGTCGTGGCTCAAAATGCTCCAGTTGGCGTGCAGTGGTAGTTTGGAGAGGGGGTACCGACATAAGTGTCTCCCTTGCTACTTGACCGTTGTTCAAAATTACGATGTTCATGTTAAATTTTAAAGACATTGTATAATAAACAGATATACTTATGACAAAAACATCTCTATTTATATAAAACAGGGAAGGATTTCCAATCTGAAAATGAGTTCCGAGTTAGATTAATGGATGACATGTCTTTAACCGATAAGAAAATAATTTTAATAACAATAAACTGTATTTATTGCTTAGTATCTTATAATATTAATGTATTAAATCGAAAAAAATATGAAGAATATATCTTTTAATCGAGTCTGTCAAGTTAGATAAGAGGGAAAGAGAAGAAATGGATATATATATGAAAATGATTTGACCAAATACATTTAATTTTATTTAGATTACAGTTTGTCCGAATTGTTTTCATCCAATAACATTTTTAATAATATTTTATTAATCTGCTTCGGAAGTGTATTTTCCAAATAAACAGAGAAAGATTTTGTTCAGTATGCAGGACAATAAAACTAAACATTAATGATGAATATTTGTAAACTATTTTTGAAAAGTTACTTTCAAATTTTTATACCGTCTTTATATCGTTCTTTTCTCTTCTCACAATCTACGGTAAGGTAGCTGCAGTAGTCGAGTGGTCAAGGTATCGGATCGTGGCTGGCACGCCACGAGTTAGAGCCCTGTACCACTAAAGATCCGCCGTGTAGAGGGGCGATGCACGTTAAAACTGTCGAGAGCTCAAATGTCCTCCCGTTAGTGCGGTTTGGTAGTTAGGAGAGGGGGTGCCAGTTCTGGTGTCACCCGCGTCACTTGACCATGGTTTAAAATTACGAGGTCCATCGCCAAAAGCCCTCGTGTAGCTGAACAGTGCGACGTTAATATTCATTCATTCACTCACAATCTACGAACAATATTCAAGTTATAGGAATATGATACCAACGAGGTATATGTATAAAATAAGATTTAACAGAAAGCACGAGAAAAAAAAAAAAAACTACAGTTGTAAAACGCGTCCGCAGTAATGTTACTAATTTCTTTGTATACCGGAAAAAAAGAGCATTTTTCTTCAGTGTTAACAAGTCTCATAAACCAGTTTTATACTTTATTTCTTATCTTAGCTACAAAATATTCTTTATATTGTTTAGATACAATGTATAATTTTATTTCGCGGTATAATCTAGTGTTTTCTTTTTTAAAGAAAACTAATTCACTTTCCATTTATTTCAACGCTTTCATTAAGTTAAGATGCGTTAATTAAATTTATAATTATTTTTCTTATACAGAACTGTCAGTGATTTAATTTTAGTTACACCTTTTTAAATCTTTGATTTTTATATTTATTCTTTCGAAAAAATGGCTGATTTGAAAGTAAAATAGAATTAAAAAGAAATATGATATTGTACTTTGATCATTAATTAAATTAATTACTACGTGTTTATTAAGTACTAGTTGATGTTCAACGTATTACGTGTTTTCGTGTCCGAATGAATTGTGCTTTGTTATCCACTATACGCTACATTCTGAGTACTGTAAATATGTTTTTACTACAAGCGCAATACGATAAAGGGAAAGCAATTTAAGGTTTCCGACTACGTTCAGAAACGTGATTTTGCAAAAGCGCATAAATGGATAATTTTCATGATATTTAGTGTCACTTAGATTAGAATACATGCATAAAGTTGTTTTAAGGACATTTTAACATAAAAAATTATTTAAATACAATATTTTGGCAAAAAATTAACTTAGAATATTCTTTTTTCAAAATGTTCTCCTTTTGTGAAATTTGCTTCTATTATAATGTTTTGCCTGTATATAGCTCAGACCTCTCTACAGAGGCTGAACTAGAATTTTTGAAATATGTAACCTAGAAGTGGGTTTATCCATATTTCACGACAACAGAGGGGAGAAATTTTAAGAAAAAAACGTCGATAATTATTTCAATTGGTGGTAACTCTGAAACTAATGTGAATTTTTCAAAAATTCTAGTTAAGTCTCTGTAAAGAGGTCTGAGTTATATACAGGCAAAATATTAAAATAATAGAAGTATTTTTCACAAAAAGGAGAACATTTTGAAAAAAGTTTATTCTAAGTTATTTGTTTTGCCAAAATATTGCATTTAAATATTTTTTTTGGTCAAAATGTCCTTAAAACAATTTTATACATGTATTCTAATCTAAGTGACAGTAAATATCATAAAAATTATTCATTTATGCGCTTTTTTAAAATCACGGTTTCAAACGTAATCTGATACCTTAAAGTTCTATAGCTGTTCAACACTTCTAAAAGAAATATAAATATTATGACAAAAATATTACTTTTAAAATCTGATTCATTTTATTTTATCGAATACTGTGCCAACAATTTTCATATACAGGGAGTATGCAATTTAGTTGAGCAAAAAGAATGATTTTTTGCATGTAATTTACAAGGGAAAAAATAAAGTACATATTGTTGTAAGGTAGAGAAATAGTTTCCCATTATCACAAATGTTTGATGTGGCTTCGTTTTGTTATCCTGCAAGCGTCCTATCCGTATTTCAGTACTTGCCGTATAGTAGTCAGCATGTTTTCGTTGATCAAATTAATTGCAGTGCAGATTCGATACAATGTCACAATAGTATCTTTTTTCTCGAGCAAAATATTTCGTCTAATTTGCACTGTAGAATGATTTTTCATGAAACCAAAGATAACATTTCGATTTTTCAGCACCGTTCTGCGTCTCAATTATCGTAATTCCGGACAAAAATGATTAGCGCTCGTTGAAAGAGAGCTTCAGTTAGGACACCTAACGTCATCAATGAATAAATTTTGGATATATTACTACTTGTCTGATTTTAAACGATTTAATTTTTCTTTAAAATTTCGGAACTTCTTAACGTACGAAATTGTTACTAATTAATGCGAACTAATTTGTAGACACCGTGTATAGTATGATATAAAATATATCACTCATACTTGGAAAGGTTAACGGTTAATTTATATATCTTAAAAAAAAGCAAATAAGATTTTAATTAATAAAGCATATACAATTGAACCTCCATATTACGAACCTCTATATTGCGAATTTTTCTATATAGCGAACTTTTTCCTGGAACCAGGAACATTTCACGATTTTCTTCGTAAAATAACCTCAAAAATAGCGAAGTGGATTTTCTATATAACGGAACTTTTCTCTTGTGATTCAATACCCCCCCTCATTTTTAAAGTAATTCTGGACATTTCAAGTTGTTCTTCCTTTTTACTCATTTTATGTTGGTCCTTAATCTTGAACTGGTTTTATTAGGTGCCTACTTCACTTAGAGGCATAGAATTCTGGGTATTTCATGCAAGAAATACAACTTGTTACCCCCACTGTCCAGTTCACTGGAAACAGCTTCGATATCGCCTTTCACCCTCAATGGAGTTGTCTCGTGTCTCCGTGTACTTGAACCAGGGTCAGTTTATTTGTAGTGTTTGTCAGTCGTATTTGTAACTTCGTTTCTTGTGGCTCGAAAATGTCAAAACGTTAGTACTTCACCATCAAAGAAAAATAATTCTTCAGGAAGTGGATAATGGCGTCAAGAAAATTTTCTTGCTATTTTTCTTTTTTTTTTTATTAGTAAGGTATATAAAATAAATATATATTAATTTAGAAAATGGTGTGAGTAATTATATTTTTTTAATGTATAGTGTTTATGAGTTTAAAATTTATTTTATGTGGTTTATAAAGAAAATTGAAAGATGACCCTCTATATAACGAATTTTTCATATAACGAACTTTTTTGAGGATTTAACGATTTCGTTATATAGAGGTATGACTGTATTTACATTATTTCAGTAAAATTTAAAAAGAATATTTCATAAAATTAAACAATAATAAAACAATATATTTAGTTGTTTTATACGTAAAAAAAACGTTTTACAGAAATTAACTATACCGTTTCATTTTTTCTGTATTCAGTTTCATAATGTTTAAAGATAATCGACGTATTTTAGAATTTATTTTCATTTCATCGATTTATTTTCCAAAATTAGAATACGTCTTATTAATATTTTCGACCATTTTTAAGCATGTTTGTAAATCTCGATAAATAAGATAGTTAAAAAGCAAATAAAATAATACAAAATTATTCAACAAAATTTCAATACATTTTAAACATTTCAAGCACAAAAATTAATTTAAATTAGAAAAAAAAAGAATTTTCATTCATTTCTTTTAAACTAGATAATGATTAGAAACATGGAAATAGAAAAACATGTATTCATTGCTATGAAATCATGAGCTTCATTTACTTATCAAAAACTCGTATTATATCTCAATTACCATAAATGAATATTTAAGTACGCAGCCTTTGAGAATTACCATTTAAATCAAATATTTAAAAATCATTATAACTAATTTTTCATTGAAGTAATCTCTAAAATCACATACTTTCAATTTCCTTTCCATTATCTTATCTAGTTTAATCCAAGTAAGAGAAAATGTTTCAAAACATGAAAATTTACGTAGAATTTGGGGGTACTTTTTTCGACGAATTGTTTGGTGGATATTTGTTACAAATTAGTTGTAAGTAGGTTTCTTGTTCAAAATTTTTAGAAAATATTATTATAGATTTATTGCAAATTATTTTTATCTGTTTTGCATTTATTTAACAAAATTCATTTTTTTTGCTGTATTTTGTTTTTTAACGCGTTCGCTGCCAACTACGAGTATACTCTTAGTTTATAAACTGGGTTTCCTTGCCTGCTTGTTTTTTATAGCCTTATCTAAATCGCAAAAAAATAAGTATTGCAGTAGAAAACATATGCATTGTTTAAGTGTTAGTACACAGAAAGAGAGAGAGAGACTAAATAATACTTGGCGTAATGAAATGGATCATTTATTTCTCAAAACCTAGATACAATAACTAAATGTTTACTGCAGAAAAACGTATCTTTTCAGAGAAAACTACGAAAAAAGTTATTGTTTTTCATTATGTTGAAATTTTAATAGGTATATTGAAACAAAATTATATGTATGATAAGTTTTAAAACACTACTTACAAGTTTGAACTACTTACTTTACTTTAAAGAGACTACTTACGTGTTATATTTGTTCCCTGTGCATTAGGCACAGGGAACAAAAATATTATTTCATATGCTAAATACGAGTATACTCATGTACACTTGTTTTTTGCTAAAAGTAATCTTCTGTATCTATATTTAAATAATAAAACAACAGAAAACTATTTAAAAGCCTAATATCGTAGGTATGACTTTGCCCTCTGTGAACTGATGCACTATCTCAGCTTTGGTAGCGAACGTGTTAATTTTTTTTCAGATGAAATGTTGCATATAAATGGGAAATTTGTCTTCTGGCAATGTTATTCGAAACTGTTTTAGTTCCAGGTTTAAAAATTTACTTTTCCCTTTACTCTTACTATTTTTTTTACTTGATGTTCCATTTTAAGTTAGACGTTCGTTGTATATTAGTATAACAATTTCTTAATCCTATTAATTAATTTGACATCATTAAAATTAATAATTAATTATATTAGTTCACAATGAAAAATAAATTAATCAACTTCTCTCAGAATTAGATTTGTTTGAAAAGAAAATTCAAATTTATTTATATAAAAAAAAACTTTCTTCAAAGAATAAAAAAAAAAACATTTCGAAGGTTAGAAATAAAAATGTTTGCAAAACTAAATATATAACTGAATTTTACAGTAATTTTTAAAGAAAATATTTACAACTATATAAGTAGATTGTTCAGAAAAGTAAAAAAAAAAACTTTTCTTCAAACTGATTTAATTTTTATAAGTATTTCATCAGAGAAATAAATAAATAAGCATTCTACCAACATTAATTTCAGAACTTAATTCCATCAATTAAAATCAAACATGTTAAACGTATTTTTATTTGCTTTGATTAATGTGTTCTATACTTCAGCAATTAAACACATTAAAGATAATTAACTTCCCTAAATATCAATAAGCTTCACGACTTCTATAATTTTGAAAAAGAAAAAAAACTTCTTCAATTCGAGTAGAAATTATTTGAATTAAAATCGGGGATCTTTCCGGTTGGTTTAATCAAAAAATTTCCTTTCGCTGCTTTGACATAGCATATATATTCATCAAAAGACGCCGCTAATTTCCTATGTAAACTTCATTAAAGAACTTCATTTTTAAAGAATCAAATCTTTTGAAGTAGTGCGACATGTGGGGAGAAATATCTTTTTTCCCTTAAAAAGAAAGAAATTCAAAATTCACAAAATTAGAAAGCAAATACATAACTTATTTAAATACCCAAACATCAAACCCAATGCAGCGAAACTGGAATATTTTGATTATTCGTCACTGGTCACATTCAATCAAAACTTTCCGTTAGGGAATTTTCTAACCATCTTGGGGAAAATTAAATTTGTTGGGGAATTGGAAATTCCTCAGCGAAACTGGAGTGTTAATCAGTCGACCTCATTTAAATGGTTTTCGATTAGTACAGAGGGAAGAAAGTTTTAAATGAAAAGAGTTATACAACATTATTAATACATTTCCCTCAAAGTATACTTATTATTTAGAAAGCAGAGTTCTCTCAGAAATATCTTGGATTTACGAAATTTAAATCAAAGTGGATTCGAGAGTGAAGAAAAATTTCACTATTAAATGCCGCAGTGAATGTGCTCGCGCTCTATAAAAGATTATATATATTTCAGAATAACGGATAATATTTAAAGTTTTGGGAAAGTTTTAATGCGGTTCATTAGCATCATTTGTTTCGTGATGGTTTTTAATTAACTTTGATGATCATTTTCTTTAAGGAATTCGATAAACAGGCTTAAGAAATTAATTTCTCCAGGATTGAGAAAAGTTAGTTTAATAGAAAATATTATCTTCATACAACACTTTCGAATAGTAAAGTAACTTTTTCAATTTGTTTTATTTTGTGTATTTAGTACGCGTTAATTTCAATTTGTATGTTCTATGTGTTTTTCTGATTTTCCGTATTAATTCTTATGATGCATTTCCTAGATATATTACTAAAATGTTTTAGTATTTTTCTTTGCTAATATTATTACATTTACTAACTTAACATTCCCTTCTTTTTTGTAATACTTTTATTTAGATTTCGTTGAATATAATTTGAGTTTCAATTGCGGTATAAGAATTTTTTTACTACAGCAATTATAATAATTCCTTAACTCTTTTGACAATGTTTTTGATCAATTATCTTTTTTTTACATAATTTTAAGAAAACTTTATAAAATTTGATTTTATGAAAATTTACATGATTAGAAAAAAAAATCATGTTTCTTTAAGAAAAACAATCTTTAATATTAAGTCCTTTTGATGATGATGATTTCGTGTCCATGGCGAGGCCAAGTCAGATAGTACCATGGGTTCAGATGACTGTTTTGGCAATTTGTTCAATATTATTCTCATAGAGATTTGTTGACAAAATCAGGGCTCCTATTTCTCTCTTGTATAGCAGCAAAAATAGCTGGACAGTCAAAGATATGAGCAGGTGCTAGCGCTGTATCCGAACAGTTATCATAATTCCTATAAGTTTTTCTACCATCCCTATCAACCTCGATTCCTCTATAATGACCTGTTCTTAGCCAAGCAATGGTCTTTGTTATATATAAGGTGGTCTTCACTTATATTACAAAAATGACACTTTATAGGAATTGACTTCTCTCTCAAGTTTGAAATTTACGACAGCATTTGCGTCTAATAAGGTAAAATTTATAAAGTTGTCATTATTGAGATTTCTAGCCTCTTTCAAAAGTATATATCCGCATTTTCATTGCTTGCAATGTCAACATGTGAAGGCAAACATTGGAGAAAGCCGACTTTATCTAACTCATGTAATCTAAGCAGGCGAGGGTAAATCTCTTCAGTAATCCAAGTACCTCCACTTAGATTTTACTGGAGAGCTGGTTTGGAGTCACAAAAAATGACGAGATCTTTAATCTGTTCTAGAATAGGGAATGCCTCATATAAATCAAGAACCTCAATTATCATCCGAAGTTCACAAGTGATAAGCACTGAGAAGTCTTTTTAACACTAAAACGTCCGTCGGTGTCTGTTTGACACCGGAACCTGTTTACTTTTTTCTCCTTTCCACATTTTTGCTGAGAATTTGAAAATTTCCGTGATGTTTAATCATTTTTCCTGGTGATTACACAGAAAAAGTTTTGTGATTCTTGGTTAATTAGGAGTGATTTTCCAACTGAATATACCTAGCACGTCCGCTGATGTCATTTCGACACCAAGGTAATTTATTATTATAAAAAGCTGTCGTTCAACAAAATATGGTCCATTAAGTAGATACTAATAGTAAAACAAATTTCCCAAAGTTCTATCGTGCAATTTTCTGATCTTGAATACAGTGTTTTTGAGTTCACGGTGGAAATGAATCAACTATGCTAAAATTGTTGTGTCTAAGTATTTCGTTACATAGTATTTGCTTGTTTGCTCATAAAAAAACCATTCGATTTTTGAACTTTGTGCAGAGCAGATACCATGAAACGATGGCTCTTAGAAAAGGCCTAACAAATGATGAAATTGCTAATTTGTTGCTAGAGCTTTCAGAGAATGAATTGGTTCTAATTTAGATTCCGATGAAGACATAAGATTGAATGAAAGTGACTGCAAAGAATCTGAAGAAAGTGAAGATATAATTGATAATATTCAAGTAAATTCTGATATATATGTCGCTAGAACTAGCACAGAATGGATATGTTCCTTGCAGATTTGAGACTCGAAATGTTTTGCGACAAAGCAGTGGTCTAACAATCTTCGCGAAACATAATATAAACGTCAGTTTTTTATGATATAAAAGGTCATAATATGATAATTACATGAAATCATATTAAAAAGTCTAAAAACTAAACCCTACTGAACAGTAGTTCTGCAATTATTTAGTTATAACAATTACTTTATATATTTTTTACCGAGGTGTCAAAACGACATCGCGGGACGTTTAAGGGTAATCGAAATCCCGGACGTTCTAGTGTTAAGGATTAAATGAATAAATAAAACACAAAATAAGCTTTTATTCAATGAATACATACATGTAAAACACATTTTTACGCATTATGTAACAAATTATGCCAAGTGTTATCTTAAAGAATGGAACATTATAAAATTTTGTTTCTATTCCACAGTTTCACACGAAACGTTCTCATCTTATATATAGCCATCTTCAAGATATTTTTACCTCTTTCATTACATACCTCCAAAGCTGCATTGCAGACACGCAACAATTTTCCCCTAATTTCGCCATTTTGAAGCACTATTCGCCTGATAGGTTTCGATTCATTAAATCAAAAATATGCAATAACCTCGATCGTTAAGTAACTAAATAAGAAAATCGATGTTAATGGATTTTAGATAAACCCCAAACTGAAAACCGTCTGTACTACTTAAGGTCTACCCGCAGTGCATTATGGGAGAGAAAGAAAACTCGTAAGGGAAGATGCCATTAGCCCAAACTTTCTCATTTGTTTCTACTAACCCAATCTCGACCGATGAAAATATGAATATAAACCCACTATCCCTCCATTAATATCATACGGCAAATTCTCGGGATAGAAAAAAAAGGGAAAAATTTTCCCTCCCACCTCGAACGCCATTTGCATTTTAAATATGCAATACTCAAAATAGGCACTTTCCACCAGCAATATTAGGCTTTCTCGTAACAAAAATTGCGTCTTCACCATTAAGGAACCGGCCTTGTCTTAATATGGAACAAGTAGTATGGATTGGAATTATACACTGAAATTATGGAAATCGACTCTGAGTACTTGCATTAACATAATCCCTTTGATCTGTTCCGACCGTTGCAGAACCACCCCCTCTACCGCTCTCTTATTAATAATTCTAGTTGCCAAATGAAATGAATATTGGACGCTCGGAATTATAACGGCGAATATCCTGTTATAGAGATAGAATCGGAGTCAATAGTAATTATAACACATTGCAGAGGTAGCCTTCGATGCGTTACACAATTCGACGCGGTAAGTACCTTGATTAGTGAATTCGAGTCCTCTAAGAGGCTAAAGGGGTGGGTGGGACTGGAGTAATAGTAAACTGAATCGTACTAGAGTAAGGATTATGGAGTACCGGTATGATTGCATTGTAAAGCGAGTACTTGAAAGGAGTTGTTGGGAATGTTATAGTAGTTGTAGTTGTAGTAGAATAGTATTCGGTTATGTGATCTGTGTTGTAGGTTTAGTGATTCAGCAGAACTTGATTATTACAGCTCAAGTTTGTTTAAACTAACGCAAAAGGGTTGACGGGTATTATTTCCAAAATGCAACTAATTGTTTGACGCAAGACGTCAAAAATGCATGTAGGCCAAAATCAAGTGAATTATATTGAAGGAATACTTATAATTTATGTTGTATACCTCTTATTTTAATAAATAAGTTTACAAGATACATGGTGCATAAGATATTAACAATTCTAATTTTTTTATTTGTGTTGAAGGATTGCTATATCTTATGTTTTTTATATTATAAATCACTTTAAATAATGCAAAATTAATGTACAATAAAACTGTAATAATGTATTCGTATCCTTTATTCCCTAACTCTGCATACATTGCCGCGGGAATCGAATTGTTTCAAATATTTCTTACTCTATGGCACCCTCAACAGTATTGTTAGATTGGATTGGACACCATTGATACAAGTTGCCGACTCCTGTACCATATAATAATATCAGTAATTATAGAGTAAGCTATAATTTATATGAGTGTATGGAGATCCCTCTTTGTTTGCCCATATGCTTCTTCAAGGCGGAAAATATTATACATAAAACATTTACCTTTACATAGGAGAAGAAATATTACCACTTAAATTCAATCTATCTATTTAAAATGTGCAAGAACACACACACACATTTACAAAATCTTAGTCACAATATTACACTAATAAACAATCACTGCCTTTCCGAACTTCTATTTCTTATTATTCTCCTCATACACTGATTTCTGCTTATTCTAAACATTAAATCTACCAAAAAGTTCTGTTTGCTTTTGAAATAAAATAAAACGGTAAATTAAATTTTTCTTTCTTTTTTTTGCATTTACTGAACAGTTTAATTTCCATTGTTAACGTAGAAACTCTTTTCAACATGATGACAATTTTCTAATTCTATTGATGCCAAAAGACTTTCGATGCGAATAGCAAAACAATAAAGTATTTCGATGGATTGAAGAAGTTCATAGCGTATTGGTATTTTAGGCATTGACGCTCATAAACTTTAAATAAAAAAAATGCACGTATTTCTGCATTTTTAACTTTTTTTAATGTTTTATGTAGAAAATATTAAAACCGAGGATGCAAGCCTTGATGCAACACTGAGTTCGGGGTCAACATCTATAAAATGGCTGCGCGAGTCACCAAAGTTGGAAGTTTTCGCTTAGTAAAAGATTACCCTACATTTTTCATATACATTATGAGTAAACCCAACACACCTCGGAGACTTACTCCATCTTGTAGTTCCAAGGTAACCTTAGTAGCTCATTATCTTTGCAGAGCCATCTGTTCTTTTGGTACCGGGGCGCTTGCGGAGAGCGTAAAACACGGGTTAATGTGCGTGATTATGTTATAAAATCAATTACATTCGACTCTCGCTAATTAAAACCTTCGATAATACGAACCTCTCACTAATTCGAAGTATATCCTCAGCCCCTATAAAAACTCGGTCTGAATTGATATTTTAGACTAAAACAATACGTTTTGGTTCAACCAATATTTCGAAGTAAAATCTCTCTCTGCGACTGGATAGACTACAACATGAACAGACTACACTACCTGTAGCAAACAGGTTGGAGCTTGCACATGTCTGTGTTGTATTGTCTCTGCGTGTCTCCCGTGTAACGTAGCCCCTTTGATGACCATCTATCTGCCATCCTTTTTTTGTGTTTTCCGGTTCCTCCAGCAAAAATACAGTTATTCCTTTCTTTCTTCAAGTGAACAACAGACAGACCACACGTGTTGCCAATCGTCCATATCTTTCGATTAACTCGTGGGCTTGCTACATGTGTTCAGAAAGGATGGTTCACTATACTGTGAAGTTGAGATGCTTAGAATTGTGTATTTTGCATCGGAGTGACATGACAATTTATGACTTATCTGTGTGACTTATGGCATGCGGCACCATATAGGGTATGGGACCCTGCCTTGAAGAACCAATGGTGTTGGGGACAGTGTCTGAGGGAACCGGGAACAAATTAAACAGATTTTTAAAGATAACAGATTTTTTCGTCAAAAAGGTTAATTATGTTCAGTATGTATTCTTTTAATAATTGTTTTAATACATAGATATATATTCTTTTAATAATACAGGACTTTTAACTTCTGTATAATATGTACTTTTTAAAAATTGCTTTAAAATAATTTTATACATATGCACAGTTGTTGTTTTATTACATAGTTTCAAATTTAAATGTGCTAGAAAAAATTTCTTCTCATGTATTTGGGGAGTGTTTTCCTACCCTCTTGATGATTCGAAGTTTTTCATTGGTCCCTCAAACTTGGAATTGCGAGAGTCGACTGTATATGTATTTGGATGGCGATCAAACGGTATGTTGCCTGCAGTCCACACTATGCAACAAAGGATGAATGCCTTCCATATAGTATATACAACACTTTAAGGCTCATATTCCATCTTGAGGTGATCCTATTGAGAACAATCGAATATCCAACGTCGTAAATTGTAAATATTGATAAATGTGTTAAAAATGTATAATTTTTCAAAATTTCAAAAATTTACAGAAGTTACTTATACACTTAATGCATTTTAGTTCGCTACAAATAAGATAAGAACATTTTAATGTATAAGTATACGGATATAAATACACGGAATCCCCATTCAAATTCGCTATCTTTGTCTTGACACCCCTTTTCCTCTATCCTTATCAAAGACAATACATCTGTGGGATGCACCGTTATTGTAATGCAGTCAACGGTCATATGACAAAGGGATACCTATTCCATTATACATATGTGTGCCTTTCGTATGAAATCACGGTTATGAGTAATGAGATCCTTATTCTATCGTCTGCACATGAAGTGCCAGGAGTTGAGGGAATCACGAAAATCGTCGGGGAAACGTCAAGTCCCTGATATTTTCCCACTCGATGCCACTATAAGCACCCTCAAATTTCGTGCTCTATCTCGATCATTGACTCCCACTCTTTTCTCCCCCTCCCCGCACAACTCAACGTGCATATCTTAATCGATTAATCGAAAGACATCGCGTTTAGTGTAGAGGGAACGAACGCAAGCATCGTCAAATCAAAAGTCTTTATTGAACGAATTTCAGTGTTATCTTTGATTGAAAACGGTAGTTATCAGCTGATGTAAAAATGTGAAATGCACGTTACGGCTGATAATATGACTAACATCTCCATAAGTTTAATCAGTTCAGTAAAAAAAATTACTTCCCTTACTTGTAAAATACCGTAAAATCCGGCGTATAATGCGCACCAATACTTTCAAGCTGCATTTTTTAGTTTTGAGGTATATTCGCCGTTTAACGCGCACTCCCTTTTTTACTTTAAAACTTAAAATGCAGGTGTGCAATACTCACATATATTTTGAAGTCATTTATCCAAGTTATTATCCCAGGCTCTTTTGAAAAAATAGTATACTTTTAGAACTACAACTCGTTAAGCTCAGGAAGTATGTCCTTTCTTTTAAATAAACAGTACTTCTATCTTTGTAGAAGTCTAAACCTTTTAAGCTCATCTCTTTATTTATATTTTTAAAGCTTTCATTTTTATACCCGGCGCATATTGCGAGCCCGTAAATTTCGATATTATTTTTTCTGTTCAAAATGCGCGTAACACGCCAGGTTTTACGGTAATTTAAATGTGATGATAAATTTATTTCACCGCACAGTACCTCTTAGCATTCCTTCGATTCAAGAAAAAAAAAAGGTAAAAAAATGTGTTAAATATTAATTAAATTTTTAGGAAATAATTTTAACGTTAAATGAAGTATTTTTTAATTTTGTTTAAATATACAATGTACAATTGTTGTCCATTATATTTAAATTTATATATACAACCTTTTAAAGCTCTTAAGTTGCAAAGTTTCAAAATTTATAGAACGATTTTTAAAAATGCACTGTAAACGTTGCATTTGAAAGCAGACAAATGTCATGATTGATTTTAATTCTTTGTGAGCACATTAATTCATGTTAAGGTAACCGACTACTTAGAAAAACTTTTTTAAAAAAAATGGAGATATGGAGATGTGGTTTTTAGATTTGCTTAGCCCATTTTAAGAAAAATTTGCTAAAATTAAGAAGAGAAAATAAATTATTTTTACTAAAATGGAAAAAAATGGGCAAAAATTTACAATAAAATAATATAAACGGGACCCATTCTTTACCAAAAGTTTATGAACTAACTTTCAATTTTTAATTTCTGATTCTATATTATTTACATTTGAAATCACCTTCAGGAAAAGAGATACTTTAATTTTTACTAAAACTAGAGCACTTTATCTCAGATATTATATGAAATTGCTTAAACAAATAGTGATTATATTCGCCTAAGGGATTGTAAATTTTGTAATAAAACAGTGATTGATAAATCTGAAGGCTAAAACACTTCCACTATTATACAGAACATACAAAAAAATTCAGTTATTTTCAAAACTTTTTGAGCATTCGCTGTTCACGTTTGAGCATTTTCAAAATATCACATTTCGAGTAACATCATATTTTAAAGTATGACATCTTGCTTAAAGTAATGGCATCTGCTTTTACTAAAATACTTGTAGTTCTTGTTCTAGTGAACGGAGTATAATAAACTTTGTATTTTTATAAAGCTAATAAGATATCCTACAAAATAAATTATAAAAAAAATTGTCTATTTTTGGTAAAATTCACAATTTTAGGGTAGTACTGTACCTTAATAAATTAAATAGGCTATATTTGAGTTAATAAACATCAATTTCTTAAAAATAACAAAACGTTCACAAATTCAAGATATCTGAAATTTAATATCTTTAGCTAAGAATTGCAATTCAGATTCGACTACAACTGAAAATCTCAAATCCAAACTTTTATTTTATGTAAGGGTATAACACATTAAGTTCTCTTCATTGAAACAGACATTTATATTTACAGTTTTTACTCGTATATGCAAAAAAGAAGTTTTGAGTTAAAAAGTCAAGTGTTGAAAAGTATTTCCATCAATTTGTCTTAGTTGTCATTTGTAAAGAAGTAAAAACAAAACGTTATTATATTATTTAAGTAGAATTTCAAAAGATATTAATTCCTAATGTTTGAAGTGTAAAGAACACATCTTTACTATTTTATTTATTAATGGTACATAAAATATTATTTATCTGGTTACAACCTTAACTGGTTTGCATGTACATTGTGCGGGCTACCGAAAGCTGGTTACAACTGGTTTGCCCTCAGGGTGTACGGGCACTAATGTTTTCTTCTTTCTATCTTTGATTTGCATAAATTTTTAATTCTTATAGTAAGATTATTAGAGCTAGTGTTTTTAAGAGATGTAGTTTGTCTATGCTACTGAAATACTTCTCATCAGGTATTTTCTTTGTGGTGAAGGTGGCAACTTTTCATTGAAGATTCATGAAAATCGATAAAGAACAAGGACTGGCTAGGTAATGTGCAATTTTTTGCCTGAGGAGAAATGATAATGAAAAGATAATACAAAAACGCCGATATATACTAATTCTTTTCCCATTGCAATGTAAGACAGTGTTATACACCTTGCTTCAAACTGAGGGCGTGCAAATATATATATATATATATATATATATATATATATATATATATATATATATATATATATATATACCAGTGGCGCACACAGGAATTATCAAAGGTGAAGGAGGGTGTCCAGGATCGGATGTCCATCATTCTCATATCAGGTCCCAATACGCCTTCCAACATGTTATTTTGATTTTGTCGATTTTGAGAAATAAAAAAATAGTAAAAAAAATAATTATTGAATAAGGAATTAGCATTATATATAAATAAAATTAATTATTGATAACAAATACTTAGTTAATTTTACTTACTATATACGCAGGATTATAATCAATCGAAAAAAAAATCAACGGTTCCGGACCCGATGACCCCGTCCTGTGTGCGCTACTTATATATATATACAAACAAGTGCTCAACTGTTTGAAAAAGGGCTTGAAAGATGAACCTTTTTTGTAAGTATGAGGGCAATTCTTTTAGAGTATATGAAACAATCTTTATAGCATGCACAGTGTACTAAAGTAAAACATTTAAGGGGTTTTGTGTTCCACAATTATAAAATAAAAAATGGTGTGAAAACTTTGAAATTTAAAATTAAAATAAAATTCTTCCATGCTCATATTCTGTTACGTAGTATACTTAAATATATGAAATAAAAAAATGCCCTTTTTTGGAACATTTTGGGCAAAAAAACTAACGCTTAAGGGGTTAAAAACAATTTTATTAAAAGTACATAGTATTCAAGAAATATTCCAAACAAACCAAAATTGTATAAATATAAACACATACTAATAAAAAAAAGTAACTTTGATATAGGCTGAGGATCTTTTTTCTACTCAAAAACAGTTTCGAAAGGAAGACAAAGCTATAAGCCATTGTCGCCAAAGCAAACCCAGCAACTTTCTACTTGGCGACACTTTCAGTGAGATTCTCGATCAATCTGTGGTTTTTATCATCAAAGGAACAACCGCTATTAAGGGCCTAGATGGGACATGTCTATCAAGAGTTTTTCCATCGTAGGTAAGCGTTGCCTAGCAACCGTGCACCACGTGGTTACTATTGCTAGTCGCTATCTACAGAAAAAGAAAGGACATTTTTTGGTCACACCTTGTGCTAAATCCCTTATTTTAGGGTTTTATTTTTTGTAACGGCAATAAAAATTTTCTTTGCAGCAACACATTGAAAACAGAGGGAAAAATCTTTTTTTTTTTTTAGCTGAATGACATAACAATAGAAACACGTGCATATTGTTCATCCCTTACAAAGAAATCGAGGAATTTTAAGGTTGTGTATTCCCGAGATTTTGCAAGGAATGATATTCAATTAAAATGCTTGAATCTGAATGCAATAAAATTGGGGTTATTGTTTGAAATTATGCTCAGGGTTCTAATGGATTTTGAAAAGTTTGGGGAAGTTTTGTTACATTAATTTTTATTTGTCATAAAGTCTCGGTTAGAATAAGCAATGGAAAATGTAAATCAATACCGCAAATCAAAGATTTTTCATTGTTTTGAAATTATTCAAACTAAATTAGCAGTTGCAAGTATAGAATCAGCATATAAAGGGATAATATAAATATAAGGATAGAATATAAATTTACTTGCGTGTTTTGAAGACAATAACGACGTATATTACTGAATTTTATTACAAAAGTGCATTTTTAAATGGAAACTTTCACTGTTCTGTTAATTAATGTAATAATTTTCTTATTTATTAAACATCTAATTTATATGCAATACAATATATTAAAATAATTTAAGATACTTATTTTTAAAAAAATTCTCTGAGAGTACTTTTTAATCAATAATTTTTTCAGTAAATTTTCCTGGTTTTTATATCTTAGCTTTTGTAAATTAGCATGTGGCTTATATATCCGAGTGGTTATGATATTAAACTCGTGGCTGGTGTTTTATCCGTCGAATTGGAAGTTAAAATTTTGGTGGTACTTTCGCCTCGTAAAGGGGCTATTGCATCATAAATATGTTAAACGTTGGCATGGTGTGGAAATTGGATTTGGAGAATACTCTGTGAATTGAAGCGTTATTCTCGTCATTTTAAAACGTGGCTTAAAATAGTAAAGTCCATTCCCATCAGCTTTCGTGTTGTTTCGTTCTGTGTCAATAGTTATTAATTAATCTGTAATTCTCACTGAAAAAAGTATATTTTTTTTAAAGTATTGACATTTAATGAAGCACGTTCAAGTCAAGGATAATGTCACAAATTTAACAGATATTCATATCATAACCACGAGATGTAATTTAATATACTAAAAAAAATTCAAAGCTCTAATAAGTTTATAATAATAAATGAAACTCAACTTGTATTGAAGCGATTTTGTAACGAAAAAGATTTATGGTTTTATGTGAGCGGCAACAGTGTGAGATAAATAAAAAGAGAATTTTAGAATGTCGAGTTTTTTGTGTGGTTGCGAATTATTTTAATTAATCTGTTTTATTATAAATTAGAGGAAATAGATAACGTAATACGGTCACCATTTCTTTGACTCTTACCTAATAAAATCACTTATTTACTTGTGTTAACATCATGTTAGTGTCTCTTAATCCGTTTTTATACTAAGCTTCACTGGAACTTACAGTTAGGCTTTGGGGATTTAATTTTTGTCTGAATTATATTTTTAAATTTTGTTTCTCCTCACATTTTCTAAGATTTTGATTCTAAAAAAATTTATTTTCTGTTTATGAAATATGTATGCAGAATTTTTTTGTGTAATTATAAGCGCTATAAGTAAAAAATATATATGCAGCTCTTATTTTTAGTATGGGAGAACTTTGCACAGATCTAAGTGGCTCACTGCAATAATTCTTCTATTAAATGTCATTAATTAATAGCGGACCTGCTTAAAAGAATTGAGACTCTTCAAATCCCACTGCATTACTAACAGCTCGTGCAACTGGATTTTCTATGTATGTTAAATTAGGTAACACTTTGAAATTGATTCACGTTCTGATTCAATAACTAGATAAAATAATACACAATATTCATTAAGTGCAGCAGAAGAACTGGATAATGTTATCAAAGAGGTATGTGCACCAATGCATATTTGAGACACTGTCATCAAAAATTCAAAAAGAAATGTCTTTTTTTTTTGAAAATGGAGGGAGTCGTGGTGACTACCTGAAAAAAGCATACTCCTCTTAAATGACGATAACACCTACTAGCATTTTCTTTGGCAGGACATTTGTAATAAAAATAAGAAGTCGTTTGAATGATGAAACGCTGGACGAGCTGTGTTTTTTAAAAACTTATTTACAGAAACGTTTTTTTTTATTTTCATTATGGACTATTTTTATTTGCTTTTCAATTCCTACTATTAGCTCACAACCTCTATATATTTATTTATATATTTACTTATTTATCTTGGTGGAATTTTCAATCGTTAATAAAATGCATTTTAAAGCGCTCAATTCAGCTGAAATTTTATATACAGGTTTTTTTTGGATGACAATACAATAATACAATAATAATAATTAAAAGTTAATTGATTAAAACTAATTATTTAAAGAATTTCAAATACAACCACGTTGGCATCATTTTTGGCTACTTAGCGACCCTTTTGGCGACTTGTGTCAAAACTTGAAAAGGTTTTTTTTATAAGGTGTTAAAGTATTCAGTTGCACTGAAATTTATATACACGATTGTTTTGGATGAGAATACGATACTTTAATGATAATTAATAAAAATTAATTACCACTTTATGTTATGATTCTGTCCTATTTATACACATTTTTATATTAATTGTAACTATTTAATAAAAAGTAGCTAAAATAAAATTTTTCTTTGTAGATCTAAGTAGGAATTGACTTAAAATTTATTTTTCATATTACTCTCTCTTGTTTTTATGATGAATTAAGTTTTTTTAATTTGTTTTCATAAAATTAATATAAAGGCAATTTTTAATTATATATTTTAGTTTTATTATGCAATTTCAACTATGCTAATGTGTAAGTATTTTCTATAAATAGTCCAATTCTAATCCCGGGATTTCGGGATTTAGATAATATAATCCTGAAATCCCGGGATAGGAAATATAACACGGAATTGCAAACCCTACTTACATCCCAATTTCTGCAGTGCATATGAGTTGTGATAGTGTAAGAAAGATAGTGGAAATAATCCTTGTGTTCCTTTATAGTGCGGTGCCAATTGAAATAATTAATTTAAAGTTTTCACTCCTAAAAAGTAAGAATAAATATAATGCACTTTTTTATTGAAATACTAGTCAAGATGATATTAATTTTACTAAAGAAATTATCATAATTATCTTTAATGCAAAAATTCGGATAACTATAAGCAGAGCTCTATATTAAAATAGTAAACTTATTTAAGGGAAAAAATCAGTCTGACTCAAATTTAACCATTTTTTCAAATCCTAGTGTGACTTTCATAGTTTATCAATTCAAATCGAACGGAATTAAGACTCTAACTTCTTATTCTTTGCTCAATCCATTACTACAGTCAGGATATTCTGTTTCCTAAAATGTTTAAGGGGAGTTGGAAACCTCTCTCTCTCTCTATACTGACAATGTTAAATTGGCTGTTTTCGATGTACCTTTTTTCAAAATCTGTGTTATGTACATGCTTGAAATTTTTCATACTATTAAAGTTTACCTCTCTCATTATACTAAAATGAGCTTTAGCTAATTTTGAATTTTTTAATAAATTAGGAAATATTTTATCAAACATTGCGAAATTTGACCCATTTTTTTACTTAAAAAAATTTGTAAAAATTAAATTTTTGAGTGTTTTACAAAAAGCTCATTTTAGTATATATTAGATATCATTATAAATAATTCATAAAAAATTTACATACCTGTGAACAGTAGTTTCTCAGAAAAGGTACATCGCACATTAAAATTTACATTTTGAGATAAATTAATTTTAATGTATACAGTGAGACTTCTAATCGGCTGGGAAATAAAAAAATAAAAGGCCCAATTTAAAATAAAAGATACACGTTTTGGTTTATATCAATCGTTACACTTTTAAGCAAAAACAAAGTAACTTGTTTACAATTTTCGCCATTAAAATGGGCGTGGCCCAAATTCAACGAATATTTAAAAATACATGTTAAAGGCTTCTAAATATCCAAGAGGTTCAAGTAAGGTATTTTTAGAAAGGTTAAAATCTATACAATTTGAAAATGTAACAATCTCAAATTGTCAAAAAAATAAGATTTTAGCTTTCCAACACCCCTTAAAACATTATTAACATTAAATAATGTAAAAAAGGAAATTTAAGCGAATTTTTGTTTATGTAAAAAATAAAAAGTTTTTTTTTACTTATAAATTATTTACGTGTTGCTTAACTATTCAAATACGGATAATTTATCCCTTGATCCACATAAAAGGCTTCTTATAAAAAGACGCTAGCGATGAAAACAAAAGCGATGTGATTGTTTTTTTCCTTTTTTCCGTCCCATTCAACACATGAATTGTCTCCAGTGCACGTAATCGTGAATGAAAGTTTTTAAGCGAAAAAGGAAGAGAAAAAATAAATAAGAGTGGAAAATTGCATTGACATAATAGGCTGTACGATCAAGCCGATATCTAGAGCAGGTGTTAAAGGAGAACAAAATGCATTAAAACGTCGATACGATAGGAATGAAAGATAAAAGAAATTGGAAAGTGTACACCCTTCTTCTAAAAAAGAAGGGGGTGCAGAAGAGATCCAAGAATTCATAGAACCACTTACGAAAAAGTATGAATAGTCACAAGCTATGGAATTCTTCTCAATGCCCTCCCCTTTTTCTAGATATTCCTTTTGCTCAACGTTTCTTTCAAAAAATAATCTTAACGTTCCTTTCTCCTCCCCTTTGGAACACATCAGAATATACGCACACCCCATACGTCTCCTAGGAGAACGCTAAGGGGGTGGTGAGGGGTGGGAAATATGTATAAAGATTTAAAGGGGGGCCCCAAACCCTTAAAAGGTTCTTTGTCCGCGTTTGAAAGGGTCTTCACACGTTGGCCGTGGTGCTTCACTGATAGTTGCAGACGATGACGTAAGGGTGTTGTGGGGGTGGGAAGGGATGGCCATTAAACTTTTCGCACCCCCTTCTCTCTTCTACATCACATCTCATCTCTCTTTTCCTTTTTCCTTATTTTGCTTGGGTATCAAAGACATTTTTTTAAAGAATTTTTTCATCCCTTCTTCGGTATTCTGATATGCAACGGATATTTTTTTTTTGTTAAGGGTTTTGCAAAAAAAAAGAGGAGAAATGCAATACGATTGATACTGTTAGGATGAAAAATAGCAAAAGAAGCACGAGAAACGATGCGTGGATTTTTCAGATATAGAAAACTCTGCATACACGTGTTTTTTTTTTTAGTTTTTATACTTTGTGAAGAATATTTTACGAAATAAAGCGGGATGTGTTTTGGCGCGTGGAGTTAGATGCGAGAAATAAACGTCATGGAAAAAGTTTGATAACATAACCTTTACTTTTAAAGAAATTTTTTAATCGAATTGTGGAATCCTTAGATATAGTTCCTAAGTCAAAAAGAGGAGGATTTTTAACATACTTAGTATTCATTTTAACTATTCATGGGCTGAGTAATTTTCATACTATAAATCTTTAAAAAACTCATACGATCGAACTTAAGGATGACACGCAAGCAATTGTAACAAGAGAATATATGTGGAAGAAATAAACAGAAACAAATAATTTCTTTGAACAAATATGCTTCTTTTAAGGCTGTCTTCGGTAAAAGTACGAGAGCTCTAACTAAACGCGAAGCACATTTTCAGACAGAAAAACGACCCAATTTCCATGGAAATTTGCACTATTATAACCCGTACCTCTGTTAGCAATATAGTGTTTTTAAAAATTTCAAAATATTCCGTGAATACTTTCTTTTTTTGTTTTAATACGTAAAGGTAAAACCCATTTAACACTACGGTATAGGATAAAAAACGCGAAACAATTTTATACCAGAAAAAATGAATCAACTCGGTTAAAAATGGGAAGTATGATAAAAAATGCTGCTCTCTAAAGGGGATAGTGTGAAGCCAGAATATCATATTAATTTTTCATTGCTTTTATATCTGAAAAAATGTTCCAAATTCGGGTCCTATTCTTTAACATTAAGCGAAAACAGTCTTAATGAAACTAACGTTAGTGCAGCCGCAGTTGCAGAGGGGTCATGGTCAGGGACGTCTTAAGACTTCTTGAGGCGCTGGGCTCCAACGCAAATGTATGCCCCCTATGAACCTTAAAAGTAGACAGAACATAGAATACGTTGTCAAATACATGTACATACAATAATCCGAAACAAATACATGTAAAGGGTGTTTTTTTACTGGTATAGAACTTTAAATTGCAATAAAACAACGATGTATTATTCGATTGACATGAATTTTTTTTATTCGAAAGATAATCTTGTGGCATTACATTTTAAATATGATTTCTGGCATAGGACTGCCACGGCTGGCTCGGATGTAGTCCAATCTGGACGTCCAATTTTCGATGAATTTTCCAACATTTGTGGCCGTATATCGGCAATAACACGGCGAATATTGTCTTCCAAATGATCAAGCGTTTGTGTTTTATCCGCATAGACCAATGACTTTACATAGCCCCACAGAAAATAGTCTAGCGGTGTTAAATCACAAGATCTTGGAGGCCAACTCACAGGTCCCAAACGTGACATTAGGCGGTCACCAAACGTGTCTTTCAATAAATCGATTGTGGCACGAGCTGTGTGACATGTTGCGCCGTCTTGTTGGAACCACAGCTCCTGGACATCATGATTGTGCAATTCAGGAATGAAAAAGTTAGTAATCATGGCTCTATACCGATCATCATTGACTGTAACGTTATGGCCTTCATCGTTTTTGAAGAAGTACGGACCAATGATTCCGCCAGTCCATAAAGCGCACCAAACAGTCAGTGTTTCTGGATGTAACGGTGTTTCGACATACACTTGTGGATTAGCTTCACTCCAAATGCGGCCGTTTTGTTTGTTGACGTAGCCATTCAACCAGAAGTGTGCTTCATCGCTGAACAAAATTCGCTTATGAAAATCGGCAACAACGGCCATCTCGTTTTGGGCCCATTCGACGAATCTACGCCTTGCCTGATGATCGTTTTGATGAATTGCCAAACCAAACTGAGAATAAATCACTTGACAGCTGTTAAATCGGTCGCCATCTTGGAAAGTAATGCCAACTTAAACTTCCATACCTGGAGAAAAAAACACTCTGTACATGACTTACAACCGCATAAACCGCACGATCAATTACCATCTTTTGACTACATGAGTAAAAATGGTGGTAGGCCAAGGACTATAAAAGGAGGACGGTTCTCACATGTGGACAATTGTTCGAAATTCCCTTTTTTTTGGAGAATACAACCGGAAATAACATTTGACTGATATAAATATTCTAATCATGATCTTAATTAAGCTCAGTCAAAAACGAGACTAGGTCCCCAATTTAAGCGAAACCCTGGGCCCGGGCTCAATTGGCCCATGCCTTAAGATGTCCCTTGCCATAGTAGCTAACAAGTAGCCAGTGTTATTTTCGTCTTGTCATGATTTTTAGTCCTTGTTTCACCTAAGACACTCAGAGTGGAAAAGATGATTCCTGTACAGTGTGTTAAAGCTTAAGGTTCTTAGGTTGGTATAATGTGCAAGTTGCTGCGGTCATTTGGTCATGTCTTAAAATTAAGATTTCCGACGACATTTGCCCTCGAGCTACTTTATTGATTTGACTTTAATTTACTTCGCACCCTGCAGCAACAAGAAGGCTCTTAAAGACGAATCTCAGAATTCGGATCAACGGTCAAGTGACAAGGACGATACTTGACCGCACCGTCTTTCGTAACCCACAGACTACGCCAAGGGGAGGATTTTGAGTCTCGACACATCTATCATACATCAATCCCTCATAATGGCAAAACTTCAGTGGTACTTGATTTCAAGTCTGTCTTGGGTTAATGTTAAAGAATAGGATCCAAATTTGGAATATTTGTTGAGATATAAAAGTACTCAAACATTAATAATATATTCTCTTCTTCACTATCCTTTAGAGAATCTTTTATTTCATCATACTACTCATTTTTATTCAAGTTGACATATTTTTTTTCTTTTTTTAAATGCGTTTCACACTTTTTTTCTCCTATACCGTATTGCTAAAGGAGCTCTCCCTTTACATGTTAAAAGAAATAAAATAATTATTTATGAAATATTTTGAAATCTTAAAAACACTATATTATAAACAAAGGCATGAGTTACAATGTCGCAATTTTTTTTTATGAAAATTGAGAAATTTTTTTGTTCGAAAATAATAATAATGGGCTCTACGTTACGTTGAAGCTCTAATTCATATGAGGAAAACCGCGTTAAACCTATGACTCAAGAATGCGACCATGACCAGTTGGCTACCATGGTTGTATTTCCCTACAAAGAGCTAACTATCTTTGAACACGCATATCTCTGAGAAGGTTATTTTGTTGCTGGAAAGGAAAACATAACTTCTTAAAATATTTCATTCTTGAAATATTTGTTTTAAAAATATTTGCCAATAATCGAATGTACGAAGAAGTGTAAAACTGATGAAACAGAATATAATAATTGTGAGGTGGCGAGTTACTCACTTTTTACAAAAAATGTAAACACTTATAGATATTATTTGAAAAAAAAAAGAATTGCATTGCTTATGAAGGTTACATTTATTACATAACTTGCAAATACTAAGATCTTAAACAGTTTCAAAACCTTATACACAATTTATCTTTGACAAAGATGTATTTAATTTATTCCACTTTTTCATGAATCTTGAGAATATTCTATAAATGTTAACATCTTATTTCCAAATAATAATTAAAACTTTCATACAGCGAATTATAAAATCTTTATGTCTTTTAGTTTTATATAATTCATTTCTGTTCTAAAATTTTTGGGCTCTTGCTTGAGCTTAGATCTAATTTATTATTTTTCCCCCAAAAAATTATGTTGTTTTTTTTCTTTAAAAATTTTTTAATTACACAAATTTTTATACGTGCTGAAAAAATATTTTTGATGATTTTGGTTAGATTATATATTTAGTTAAAACTGATTTAAGACACGCACAGATTTAATCGACTTAGATTTTTTTTAAATTAAATTTTTAAGTGATTTTCCCATTTTTTTTTCAACAACTGGATTTTAATTTGTTAATTTGGCAACAGTCATTTGTGTTTTGCTTATATTCTGTTTCATTATTTCAAACCATTTCTGGAAATGGAATTTTTGAATATATGATGTGTGTACAGGACAACGTCTGTCGGGTCCTCTAGTATATATATATATATATATATATATATATATATATATATATATATATATATATATATATATATATATATATATATATATATATATATATATATATATATATATATAATTTAAGTGTATTTATTGTATTACAGTTATTTTTTCAGCATTGTTTCCATTTTTAAATAAGAAAATATATTGATATACATAAATAGCAAGGACAACTGCATTATTCAAAACCAATCTGCGGCTCAACAACATCTAACACAACTATTGTTGCTTGCAATATCATAATTAACTGGAAATATTTTTTTAAATTTTCATTATAAATTTATGCTTCTATATAATGGTAGTTTAACAATGAGAAAAATTATCATCTTTGATCTCATTGATTCTTGTCTTATTAACAATGATAATATATTTATTAAATAATGAAAATTTACTCTAACCCCTAATATGCTTTATTTTAAAAAAAATATATACAATATATAAATTAAGTTTGTGTAGATAATACATAGACATAAAAGGTTGTATTTGTTAATTGAGTGCGCATAACTAATTTAATTTTTTGGCTACATTTTAGGTCACTTACTTTAAAAATCAGTGATGCATTTTTCTTATATATAGCACGTGAGATTTGCAAACATTATATCGGCACTGAAATGGTCTTGATGAAACTTCAAGATAAATGTTATCAATTTTCTAGTTTCTCAGTTCATGTTAACCACAATAAGCTTTTTAATTCGTACAATCACCGTGCAAATATGTCAATCCACAGAACAATGCACGTTTGAAGGTGAAATAGTTTATTGATAGCTGCTATATGGGTTCAAGCTATGAAGTTCTTTGTTGGTGAAGATAACGATAAAGTGTCGTGACTAGAACGCATAATGTATCTCGCTATTGATTACCAATTGGTGGTTTATTTGAACAATTGTGGCAGAAAAGGGTATTTTCTTTTCTATTGAATATTATCTTGATGGAAGTTCAAGCAAAAGTGTATGTTTATACAAAAGATGCTTACGTAGAAAACTTAAGTCATTAAAGTTTGGAAATACCAGTTGACTTTAAACCTTAGCTGCTCTTGATACGGAAAATTTGAAAAACTAAATAAATAAAACAGCTCGGATGTGCGAGTTACTGATTTGTTTCAATCTTGGCACTTTGACAGGGGACCACAGATCCAATAAAACTTTTTCAGGTACTTTTCGCCTTAGGTGTTATTTATATGTACCGTAAATTCCCGCTTATATATCGCGAATCTACACTTTCAAGCTACAATTTTAAATTTTTAGGTATAGCACACCCCTTTTTTTTACGAAGAAACCTGAAATTTACGTGCGCAATGTTCTTATGTTTTGAAGTCATTTATTCGAGGTATAATTTCAAGCTTTAGATAAAAATACTATACTTTTAGAGCTACAACCCTTTATGTTCATACTAGGGTTTCTGATTTCCGGGGTTTTCCATTTCCGGGAATGCAGTTGTCGTTCCCGGGAATACATCAAAATTTCAAAAAAATTTAAAAGCAAGTTATTTTTAAACAAAATCAACAATAGTTATATAAAATAAAGATGCATATAAATTCCTAAATTAACTTATTTCTATAATGAACTAAAAATACAAAACAATATATAATAAATTGATTATTTATTTTTAAAATAGGATTTCAGAAAGTATAAGCAACTTATACTTTTATCACTCAGCCTAGTTCTAAGATTTGTGACGAAAAATCCGGCAGCAGAAAATGCTCTCTTGGATTCAACTGACGTTGGAGGAATTGTTTTTAGTCTCACATGGTTTTGGTGATGGATTTTCAGTCGAGTCTAACAACTGGTTTCATGATTTTGTTGAAACTAGTACTGCTTTATTTTGGTTGAACAATATAAATTTTTTGTTTTAGAGTAAATTGCTTTCTCTAATTTTTCGTACAACGTCTCAGAGGTTTTTCTTTCACAATCTCTTTGCTTTCTTCTTCTGTGTGTGAAGAGTTGGATATTGATTCCTCTTCTTCGCAGAAAAGCCTTGTCCCTATCATTTAAACCTGTCTAACCAAACAATCTTTGCAAGGCAATCGCGAAATATCGACAGTAACTGCAGCTGCTTCGTATTTTCTCCCAAAATTCAGGTGTTGCATTAATCATATTAAATTAACGTTGCGTCTCTCATTATTCTTTGGATTAGAGAATATTGAATATTTTTCTCAAATTCTCTGAATTTTGTTCGTTCAACTCTCCAATAACGAAAGAAAACACCTTCTGCAGTTAGCAAAGTTGCATTTCGACTGAATAATTTTTCTAAGCCAATTTTTAATGGCTTTAATCCTGCTGCAGTTGTAATCACAGTTTCAAACTCTACATTGGCCATCATTTGTTCTTCTTTAATGTTAATTAATGCTTTTAAAAATCTTTTATTTCTAAAAATCCTTCAAGCATTGCCAACAAATATTGAATGATTTCCGGGAAGTCCAGGGAATGAGTTATAATTCCTGGAAACAGAAAATGTACAGAAGTGTTATGATTCCCCGGGAAAGAAACCCTAGTCCATACGCGAAATGCCATTTCTTTTAAATAAACAGTATATCGATACACGCAGAAGTTTAATTTTTCTATATGTGCTTATCTTTATTTAATTTTAAAGCTCTCATTTTTATACCGAGCGTATAAAGCACAACCGTAAATTTCGATATCATTTTTTGTGTTAAAAGTGGGCGTTATACGGCGGATTTTACGGTACTTTTATTCTTCCCTCTGCAACGTAGTCTCATATAATATAGTGACTACAGTATCATACAATGATTTATAAATGTTGCAGTACAACTAATATTTTGATGCTTATCATTAAAGAAATTAAATTAAAGACTGATATAGGCTTCATATGAAATATCGTAAAGTAAATTTAATAAAATCTTATACAAAAAATTACATCCATATGACTATTTTTAGACAAATGGACACTTATCTAGAAGTCTTATTTATGTATAAGCCCATTCCTCATCACCATTCACTGAAAGAAGGAAAAGCTTCACTAGGTGCTTCAACTTTTCTTTCACTAAATAATTAAGTGTGAATTTACTAATATTACTTGTCTCACTTTATGCAAGCGTGAAACATGAGCCTAAAACAAAGATATAACACACTCACTGGACATGTTTGAGAGAAAAATTCGAAAAGCTGTATTTGGTCTAGTGCATGAAGATGGACGGCAAAGAACAAGATATAACTTTGATTTGTACAGAATTTATCAGCAACCACAAATAATACAAGTCATCCATAGTAACAGGTTCTGATGGCTTGGACACAATTGGAGACGCTCGGAAGATTATCCCATTAGGGGGGATCTTCACATTTAAAAAACCTGAGGAAACATGAGCTAAAGGAAGACCACCAACTAGATAGTTGGATGACATTGACAAAGACTTAAATACTTTGAAAACTTGAAATTGGAGAGGTGTTGCAACAAATAGAGGACCCTGGAAGGAGCGTGTTGTTGAGGTAGTTAGGGTCGGTAAAGGGCTGTTGCGCGTTTGAAGAAAAAGAAATGCTTCGAAATAAATCTCTAACTTAGTATGCAATAATGCTCTGGCAAACACCACAGTAAATATGGCATTCAACAGTTCTTTATTTTCGCCAGTGGCGTACGCAAAGTTAAAGTTTAGGAGTTCGAAACCCTCTTATAGATCAATGGAATTTAAATTTTTAGCGTAAATATTACGTCTCGGTGTTCCGTCCCCGTTATTTTTTAAAAATATAACCCTTTCCATGAAGTAGTCTCTGTACGCCACCGATTTTTGCATTAAATTAACATTTTTTCAATTCACCCTGTCCTATTTAATCTGAGGAGGATATGACTTGAGACCTATGGATTCGAAAGCACGTTTCATATCATTAGAATACCACTAGACCAAAATGATCACTTCAGTTTGGAGTCTGTTACTGGTTATTACAGATACTCCACTACACTACTCCCCTACCAGTGAGTTGGTGAATAGACGAACGGACGATATAATTGTTATGGCGAGCGTGTGAATTGTTGTTGTTGCGTCAAGTGTGTCTGACGGTATTTGATTGCTTTCTCTGCGGGCAGATGAAGCCACGACAGCTGTGCGAAGGTTGCGTTTTTATCTATTCCGAATATTACTTCCCTCTCTCCCTATATATATATATATATGAAAGAAATCTATATAATATATCAAAAACAAGAAATAATAGATAATGAACATGACAAGAAATAACGTAATAAAAATATAAAAGCTAAATATGAAGATTGAAATAGAAAAATAAAAAAGGAACTACAAAAAAGAACCTAGCGAATCAGAAAGCAATTTCGGACTTAGGACCGAATAAGTGGGATTAAACTAGTTTGAAGGCGCCAACCTTCCACCTTTGCAACTCGGTAGTAAAAACCAAATAAAATAAATAAAAATTCAAAGTATTTAAAAACTCACAGATACTATGATAAGACCACTGACTACTATTCTGCAACAAGTTCTCCCAAAATCTTAAAACAGAAAAATCCCAAAACAATTACGTAAGAAAAGTATTTTTCAATAAGAATTTAGCAAAAATTTTTACTCACAGAGCTTTTTCCAAGAGAATCAAGAGTCTTGAAATTAATGGAAAGCAATTATTCACATAGTTAAAAACCTGAATATGCATAAACGCATCTTTTGAACTATTTTTTAAACCAGCCAGCAAAAGATAGATACCAAGAGAGATAACAATCAAATTTGGTAGGCTTTGAATTGGTTGATTGTCATAAATGTAAATTTGCTAGGCTCTAATTTGGTTGGTTGTCAAAAATGTGTAAGATGTTCAAGATGTGTGTGGAAAAGATGTAAACTGTGAGAAGAGAGAGTGTTATGATATAATCTTCACAGCAAGACCACTAACATACTGACTTTGAAATCCTATGGTTGTGTGGTGGATTTGGAACTAGAAGTAGCAAGACGATTAAAATGTATTTGTGATGAATATAAGTTCTTAAGAAGTTAAAAGGTTATTCATGATCCAAACAATATTGAAATTTTTTTGATATTATTGAATTTATCTATTTTGTGGGTAGTTAAGTTATCATTTCTAAGTAAAAAAAATCAAAATAAATTTTCTGTAAATTGATAAATGCAAATTACTATTCCATACAGGAATTTTAATTACATTGAACTTAAAATAATCTCTTTTGTCAAAAATGTTTTACTGACTACATTATTGTTAAAAAGATACAAGTCTAAATTCAAGAATTCAACCATATTAGAGTTAAAGTTAGTTTTAAGGAGGTTGAGATAGTCAGAGAAGAACGTAATATTTGGTTTGTATTCACTATTTTTATCAAAAATTATTAGATCATCTCTATAACAATAAATCAGGAAAGAATCATTTGCAATATGATGAACTTCAATAGAACAATTACTAACAGGTCCACTCTGAGGTAATCCTTTGATCTGTTTATAAAGATTCTGATCAAATGCAATGAAATTTTCTTTTAATCCGAGGTTAACAAGAATATTAAATTTTTCTTTTTTCATTGAAGCATATAATTCATATTTATCATAAATTAACTGTAGAACCTTAATCACATCGTCAATATCGATAGAATTAAAAAGGTCATAGAAGTCAAAGCCATGCATGGAAAGAATTAACATATCCTTAGTAACATTGGTAATCTCTAAGCTATTTTTAATTATTGCTGTGTTTTGTTAAGTTATCAATTTATATTTTGAAGAAGATATTGTAAGATATTCTCAGACTTCGTGGTGCATGTATTGTACCCATTAGTAATACTACGGAATTTTATGAAATTTTGGTGTTAAAAAAATGCGTGGATATTTAATAGTATTTATAGATGAGAATATTCAGTCTTTTGTTCAAAGCCAAAAGACGATTATCATCTTCTCTATTAATGTGAATTGATTTTTGAAATGCATTATTATTTAAAATGTGATTACTTGATATTTTACTGTACACATATTTACAGATTATGGCATAATTAGAAGATATCTTATCAACATATCTAATCACGAAGTCATTTTGGATATTTTCTATTGATGATTTAAGATCTTTATACATAATTTCATTTTCAAAACTGAAATCTAATTTTCCAATTTTTATTGCTACATAAGATCTAAATTGATTGAAATCCTCAATCGGCATTCCATATTTAATTGCAATTTTAAGGTAGAACTTATCCAGATCCTTTTTGATTTGTTTCATAACATTAGATTTATTTTTTGCGATCATAAGTCTAAAACCAGTACTTTTTTCATAAAATTTCTCAACAAATCATCTTTCACGATGCCAAGGTCTCCCGAGACAACGTGCTGATGTTAATCATCAATATAGTCCCGAAATAAATTGCAATTACATTATTCTGTACTTAGGATCTCCGAGATTTGATTGTAATTAAATATAAATCTATCAAGTTTCTTGTTGTATTTGAAAGCATTTTTAAAAGTAATATTTTAATAGGAAAAAGGATATATATATATATATATATATATATATACAGTGGCGCACACAGGAATTTTCAAGGGGGTCGGGGTTGAAAGTTCACCATTCTTGTATCATGCTCCTTTTGATTTTGTCGATTTTCTGGAACAAAACACAGTAAAAAACTAATTTTTGAATAACTAATTAGCACTAATTAATAAAATTAATGATTAATAACAAGTAATTATTTAAATTTTATGTACTATATACTTAGAATTATGATCAATCGGAAAAAATCAAAGGGCTTTGGGGGTCCGGACTTCCAGGACCCCTTGTGTGTGCGCCACTGTATATATATATATATGAAAAATTTATTTTGTTAAATGACTCATTCATAAATAATAATGTGCAATATTCTGTAGTGTAATTTTCACTTGCATCTAATTTAATATTCATTTTTTGTACTAAATAGTTATTAAGGGTCTCGAATCATATGCATACGATGAGAATCCCGAAAATTACATCTGCTTAAAAATATCAATATATATATATATATATATATATATATATAATATATATATATATATATAATAAATATATATATATATATATATATATATATATATATATATATATATATATATATATATATATATATAGGGAGAGAGAGAGAGAGAGGGAGAGATAAAGAGGAGAGAGAGAAATATATGGTATATAGATATATATATATAGAATATGTATATTGTTCAAGTTTTTTTCAGTCCTTATATATAATAAAATACTTTCTATTCATACTTTTAAGTTCAAATGCATTTTTTTAAACTTGTAGGGAAAAACATTTGATATAATATAGTTTTATCAAATATTAATTTATTCATTAAATTAAAAATGAATAAATAGTAGCAAACACACAAAAATAATAGTCCAACAGCATATATAGAAAAGAAAATTGTTCGCTGTGTCCGTGTAACGTAATGAATAGCGCGTTGGACTTCTAATCCAAAAGTCGTGGGTTTGAATCCCACCTGGGTTGGCCTAATTTCTGAGAATATGTGTGTAGTTTCCTTTTTACTATACTATTTCATCAGAATAGCTAAATTTACTTAATGAGTAAATAGTAACAAAAATAGTTTAGTACTCTATATAGAAAGTAAAATGGAAAATAGCTAGGAAAGTCGCTTTATTTTATGCCACTTAATATTGTGATTCTGTCATATGTATATATACACATATTTATATTAATTGTAACTATTTAACGAAAAATAACTAAAATGAAACTTTTCGTTGTTGACCTAAGTAGGAAATGACTTCATTTTTTATATTACTTGTTTTTTCATAGTTCAATGTCACCAACGAGGAGGATAGAACTCGCGACCTATAGGTTTGTAAGAACATAACATACCACTAGACCAATATGATCACTTTAGCACGGAGGCTGTTACTGACTTATATACACATACCACCACTACAAGTTCATCAATGGAATAAATAACGTTTTTGACAGAACATACATTGATCATTTAAAAAACGATAATTTAACTTTCACTGAGCTTATCTGAAAGTGGATATTTTTTGCCAACTTCTTCGACTTGAGACAGCTAGAGATATAATTTTACTTTTAAGAAGATCAAGGCAGCCATGGGAGAATATGCCTTTCACATATTGTAGGGGACTTTTCCTTGTGTTTTATTGCAAACATTATAATATTTTATTTCTTACTACTTATTTTATTTAAATAATATTGAATTAAAGCATTATAATGAAGATCACATAATTCTGAACTATTGTAAACTGATATAAGACCTCAACTATTCTCACTTCCCACACGATGTTCTATGAGAATTTCCATATTTAATTTCGATTAAAATGCAGCATCTCCTATTTCTCTGAAAGACGATGCTTTACGAAATCTGTACAGAATCTGCAACATGACAGAAACATTTCTGAGCATGACATTCGTGATCTTATCCACTGAGCTATCACGACGTTGTGTGAGGGCACAGTAGATCATCTAGATTAAATATGCAGCGATTCATAATATTTCACACAATGGAATTCAGATAACAAACAACTCTTCAGTTCTGTCAAGAAGTTGGAGTTTCTGTCAACAGATTTCTCCGATTCATTTAAATAATATGTTTAAGTGAACCGGACAATATTTAGAGTTATATAAAGGAATTCAGAACACATTATTCTAAAAAATTATTAGTGTTGAAATAAATCAAAAGCACTTTCTGTATAAAGGTATAAAGATGCTAGTGATGTATTGAGGTACAAATATAAAAGAAAAAGAAAATTCATTAGGTTGAGTGATGAATCATACTTCAATTTTTTATCACAAAATTGTTTTGCTTTCATTAAAAGGCAAAATTATATTAAATTATTATTAATCACAAAAGTATGCAAGATCTCCCATTTTTGGTAGCTCATCAATTCCTTCTTTCTAAAATGTGGTTAGATTGGTTTGAAATAATTTTTTACAACCTGACTGATTTACTTTTCAGGATTAAAAGTATTTTCATTCAAAAAATTTCGTAAGGAACAGAGAAAAAGTTACAGCTTTTCGAAGCAAGGTCTGGAAAATAAGATGAGTGTGTCTATTTATAAAAGTGAAAGAAGACTTGTGGCGAGAGAGAGGGAGATAGAGATTGATACGTAGTCTGCTATGTTATGTTCTCTAAGAGTGCGATGTACCCATACTCAGTGGCGCACACAGGAACTTATCAAGGGGGGTCAGGGTCGTAAGTCCCCCATTCTCGTATCATGCTCCAATACGCCGCCTAGCATATTCTTTTGATTTTGTCGATTTCGGGAACAAAAACAGTAAAAAATTAATTATTAATAACAAACACTTATTAAATTCTATGTACTATATATATATAGGATTATAATCAATCGAAGAAAATTCAAGGGCTGGGGGGGTTCCTGACCCTGGGAGACACCCCTTATGTGCACCACGACCCATACTCCTTCCTTGCTGACTTTCTCTTATTTTTACTAGGTGGTGCCGAACAGTTTAATGTGATGTGTGTGTAACTGTTATGCTATATCTCTTGTTAATTGACCTTGATTTTATATCAGTATTGCCTTTAAAATGCCAAGGTCTCAGAAAGACGCACTGCTCTCGGTTAATCCTTTTAAGTCATACTTCCAGAAAAAAATTGAAAACCTAAATTTTAATTACCTGATCGGGTTTTATTACTTTGCTGTTCCAATTGCATATTTTTTCAGTTGTAGCCTTATTACTAATGCGTTGTTAAAATTCCTAAAACATCTCACGAGGAACATGTACTTTTTCACTCTCCTTGTAAGAGATTAGGAACCGTATACTAATGAAGCGTGCACACCACAAGAAGACAATCTAAACCAGTATCTATTTATAGAAAGCAAATACATTGTCTAGATGATTCATTAAGGATTAATACAAACAATAAATTCACCAAGTAGAATCGAAATCTAATTATGGCGGCCTAATAGTGTCGTTAACAAGTTCTTTTTCATAGAAATGTGTAAATTAAAATGCTTAAATTAAGAGCTGATGCACATTAAATCTGTGGAGGCTCAAGTTATTGCGTTGAAGTCCTCGCGTAGTCCTTTTGAATCTATGATTCAATGTGTCATTTTATGCATTCCTGTACAAAGACTGCGTGTTTTGATTTATTTTAAAAATAATCCCTTGGGATGCCTCTTGGAACCAAATAGAATCACACTGGATGTGCAAAAATTTTGTGAAGATTGCTATTGATTACGATAATGGGAAGTAGTGTATTGTATAATGTTTGATATTCCGCCGATCCGGTATAGTGAGGCTGATTGCTGTGCCGTAGGGCTTGGGTTCGAATCCCGAATAAGGCATGGGTGTTTATAAATGTATAGTGCCTTCCCGGCATGGAGCACTCTTAATATTTATCGAGCCGTAAGTCCACTCGTGAGGTTGCTGGAAATGAAAGAAAGACAGGAGGCCTCTCAAAATTGGGGTGGAACCGAGCCAAATCGTACTGTCACCTTCACGGGGCTCAAAGCTATGGCTAATGACCGGCGTATACAACTACTTCCTTGCCACGATGAATTTCGAGGGCCTCGATATAATGTTTCTGTCGATAGGGTGGGACAAGTAACAACAGTAAAATAATTATGATAAACTCTCTTTCTTCAAAATTTTGATTTTGGTTTATCTTACAGAGCAGCGGTTCTTAAACTAAGGTCCGTGGACCCCAGGGGTTCTCAGTGACTGTATAGGGGGTCTGATAAAGTGTCTAATTTAGTGTTAAGATTTCTTTTTTAATGTTAAGACTCAGATTTTAAATATTTTTCTTGATATAACAGTACTTGTAAAATAAATGTCTCTTCATTCTTCTCATTGAGAATCTTAAATAATACAGTTAACGTAATACAGAATAATTGAGGAACCTTTACATCCCTCAGCCATGTGATGGAAGTCAGGGAGGGATGTTCAAAATCTTCGGGGTCAACTATGTCAAGCTGGTAGTTAAAAGGGGGGGAGGAGTGGCTATGGAAAGTTTAAGAACCGCTGTTATAAAGGATGATCTATTTTATAAACTCAAACTCAGTGGCGTAGTTGCCCAAGAAGACCAGGACCTATTGTGCCCATCCAAGTATACGTGACCATTAGGCACTGAGGTGCATGAGCAGATGTCCCGATCAGGTAGTCAGTCTGAAATGAGACCTCCAGTGTTTAAGTCCCCAAGCAAGCTTGGTACTCATTTTTCGACTCACTGCAGTAGGGATGAAAGGCTGATTCAACCTTGCCCAGCCCGGGAATAGAACCTGGACCTACGGTGTGGAAGCACGATACGTTACCACTCGACTACTGGGCATGATCTATCATATCTTAAGAAAAAAATGTCGGCTGGGTGGCGTAGTTGATTTGTCGCTTACCTTCTACACGTAAGGTTGCGGGTTCGACACCGGCCCAAGTCAGTGGATTTTCATGATGCAGGAAATCGACAGGGGCCATGTCGCATGACTATGCGGCATGTAAAAGATTCCTTGACTGCCTGTTCGGCTTGAGTGCTCTCGGCAAAATTAAATTTCTAGAACAAGTTCGCATTGTCAGAGCTCAGGTGCCTCCCTCTGGTGAGGAAAATGGGCGTCAAAATTACTTGAGGCAATTGGTATCACCTATATGGTGCCGCTCAAAATATGATATCAACTCCTGTTAAAAATACAAATCCTCAGCCCCAATGGGAAAAAATAATATCTTAAAAAAATTGGAAGGATGATGGTGTGCGTCTTGGGAGCATATCTTGTAAGAAACTCCTACGAGAGAATCTAGTTTAAAAGTTATTTTATTTAATACAGTACGTAATCAGGAATACACGCTTATATGCATTTCTACATGTGTTATTAATATAAAACATTTAAGAACAGCTGCCCCCTCAAGTCTTTCATTGGATAAAACAAACACCAGCGATTATTTTGATTCTCATTCCGCCCTCCTCCGCATAAAATCCCCACTCTCCTCAGTGGTGTTTATTACCAAGATGGGGAATATTTAATAAAGAAAAGAAATTGTTTAATGTTGTATAAGAAAGAGAATTGGCCTGTGACTTAAATTAAAAAGTTTTTCTAGCTTTCTTTCTCTTCATGCTTGAAAGAATGTATTAAAACTGCTTTACCAAATACTCTACTCAAGTTTTACTGGCTCTTGTTTTTTCATTTGGTTCTTCTTGCTGGGGAAGTTTTAATAACAGATGTACGTAAGAAAGGGAAAAAGAGGGGAAGGAACTGTCATTAATCTTCGTTTAACAACGAACTGAATATACGGACGGTAATTGATATAACGTGTCTACGGAGTAGGGTATAGCTATTGTTATGCGAATTCCGAATAAAGGGTCGAGATAACAATAATGTAGTGACGGGGTAATTTCATTTTTCCTGTTTGATTTTGTTAGGGAACTTTTCATTATGGATGTGGTGCTTATTTAATCATTTAGCAATTTTTGTACTCTTTTAGTGTTCTTTGTGACAAATAACTCTTGAATTTAGTTAGTTATAAGAAATATGTTTTCAATTTTTGAAATAGTTTGAATTTAGTGTTTTGGTTTATTAGTTTTTGTAATCAATTGTGTGAGATTGAAAATATTTATTTTATTTTTAATTTCATCTCATTCAAGATATATATATATATATATATATATATAATTAGTTTAAAATATCAAAGGAAGGCAAAACTTAATGTAATTTTGTTTAAATAATTTAAGAGACTTAATTTCTGTTTGAGAATTATTAGTTACAAATTAAAAAAAAGATTTGAGTAATATGTAATAAATTTACAAATTGATTATCTATAGATTATCTTATTTATAGAGATTATATGGAAACATTATACATACACACATATTTACAATGGCACTCAAAAGTGCTCGCACACTTGTAATTTTTTTATAAAATCAAATGTTTTCGACTAATGAAGATTAATACATTGGAATTTTAATTTCCTTACAATATCTGCAATTTGTTCCTATTTAAATAAGATAATTAATTTTTAGAACTGTATAACTATTATTTTTTAAAAAAATCATATTTAAAAGACCACTAAAAATTACGCAACAAGTCTTCGTACACATAAAAAAAATCTCAACTTAGCTTTAAATATTGTACTTCTTTCTTAATGTAGTACTTAGAAGGATAAGTTTCAACTGCTAAGCATCTTGGTATAGATTTTTCATCAGTTTTTTTTCAGATGTTCAACCATTCTTCTGTGATCCTTGTCTTTAATTCACATTTTGTTTTTATGTATCATGTTTTCTTACTTTAAATTCAAATTCTCCCCAAATAAGAGATTTAGGAGGTGTCTTTAGAATTTGGGCACGGTTATAAAAATACCAGAGGTGTACGCTGAGAGCAGTGCGTTGGGATCATTATCTTGTTAAAAATGAAGCCGTCTCTTATACACACATATTGGGCAGATAATTACAAAACGATTTATGCAAAATATTTTAATTTAAGGATTTTCACATTTTTTGGTTGCCTCCCATTTGCGTATACTATGTAAAACAGATTTTGTGCTCAAAATTTCATAAAAAGCTAGCCATTTGATTTTTTAAGGAAAAAGCTTAAAATTTGTGAAGTGATTTTAAAATGCTACTCCTCCCCTACAAAAATTTACAAACACGCATGAAATTTGATTTGCAAGTACGTCAAAATATGTATAACAAAAGTTGGTATGGGTTTTGCGACAACATGATTGGTATTCGTACAATACTTCTTTTTATGAAAGCTTATTGAAAATGCCTTAAAAAATGTATAAATTCTGAGTTCAATTATTTTTTTTAAAAAATAAGTATTGCTTTGATTCAAAAATGCATACCAACTTTTATTGCATGTACAAAGTGTGTTTTTTCCAGGTATAGAAGTTTAAGTTGGCATTACTTTCCAAGATGGCGACCAATTTAACAGCTGTCAAGTGATTTATTCTCAGTTTGGTTTGGCAATTCATCATGAATAGACTCATGCCTGAACAACGCTTTCAAATTGTGCAATTTTATTTCGAAAATAATGGTCGATTTTCATAAGCAAATTTTGTTTAGCGATGAAGCGCACTTCTGGTTGAATGGCTACGTCAACAAACAAAACTGCCGCATTTGGAGTGAAGCCAATCCACAAGTGTATGTCGAAACACCGTTACATCCAGAAAAACTGACTGTTTGGTGCGCTTTATGGGCTGGTGGAATCCTTCTTCAAAAACGATGAAGGCCACAACGTTACAGTCAATGGTGATCGGTATAGAGCCCTGATTACTAACTTTTTCATTCCTGAATTGAACAATCATGATGTCCAGGAGCTGTGGTTCCAACAAGACGGCGCAACATGTCACACAGCTCGTGCCACAATCGATTTATTGAAAGACACGTTTGGTGACCGCCTAATTTCACGTTTTGGACCTGTGAGTTGGCCTCCAAGATCTTGTGATTTAACACAGCTAGACTATTTTTGTGGGGCTATGTAAAGTCATTGGTCTATGCGGATAAGCCACAAACGCTTGACCATTTGGAAGACAACATTCGCCGTGTTATTGCCGATATACGGCCACAAATGTAGGAAAAAGTCATCGAAAATTGGACGTCCAGATTGGACTACATCCGAGCCAGCCGTGGCAGTCCTATGCCAGAAATCATATTTAAAATGTAATGCCACAAGATTATCTTTCGAATAAAAAAAATTCATGTCAATCGAATAATACATCGTTGTTTTATTGCAATTTAAAGTTCTATACCTCTAAAAAAACACCCTTTACTATTAGCAATAAGTAAAAAAAAATTCAAAGCATTAGGCACAATAGAAAAAAAAGCCTTAGCATTTTAAAGGAAGATAAACTAGTTATTTTATCTTTCTGAGATAAGTCAGTTTAAAGTTTTGATTTGCCATAGGGTTGTTAAAAAAAGAACTATTTCTACGTTTCTTAAGTTTACAGCTTTCAAACTTTTTGAGGTTATAGAAAAGAGTATATAAAGAATAGTTTAAACTGAAAAAAATAGACTTGATTTTTTGACCGATTTTTGTCATTTGAATCGCACTTTTTCTCCTTAAATAAAACTCATGATTCACAATGCCATAAAAAATACCAACTTACCTAATCCTGAAGCTGATATACACCCCCAAACAAGAACATCTCCACCTCCATGCTTCACTGTTCCACCCGTCTGCGTATTCCGTTTTTAGAATTCGTACGGTTTCATTCAATGTCGTCAATATGGTTGCGAAAGTTTGTAAGTACCTTATTGCCTTATTGAAAATTTTAAATTTGACTACATAAGAATAATTTAGATAAGTTTCAGTTCATTTTAGCTATGTCACGCAGAACCTGTTGTTTCTCAAACTTTCAATGTTTACGACCAAATTGTCAGTCATAATTTTCATCGCCTCCCATACAATAATAATGTATTGAATTTATTGATAATGTACTTTGACACTAACACTACAATACGACCTTGCTTATAAACCCTACAAATTATCAAGATACGTATTAAATTTTGTATATGACAAGCCCATGTGCTCAATAGTAATTATTAAATGTTTGTTCTTAACTTAGTATTAATAAATTAATTAGCAAATACATTGCGCAGTAATGATAAATTTATAAATGTAAATGTGTATTTTACTTTTTGTTATGTCAGAATATTCGCTTGTTTAATTTCGCTTGTTTAATTTCAGTAAATTAATAATTTTTCAAAGAATCTGTTATTTTCGACTTTTCGATATGCTCACGCCCCTCCCCCGTGTAAAGTTATAACGCCCCCAGAGGTGGGGTGCTCTACAGTTTGAGAAACACCAGCTTAATCTATTCTAAGGGTTTGTAAGTAAATAATGTTTTCACTTTATTTTATCATTTACTTCCATGAACACAGGTTTCATGCATCGACGAATTTTTTTCTAGATTATTGGCAAATGTAAATGATAGATAGGGTTCCAATTTTTATACCTAGATCTCATCAAAATTCTACATATCTTACTTTAAAAATATATGTAAAGTAATGAAGAGAACAACTAATATAAAAGAAACAAAATTAAGTCATTTCCTGCTTAGGTCTACAAAGAAAATTTTATTTCAGTTACTTTTTTATCGAATAATTACAATTTATATAAATATGTATATACATATGACAGAATCATAATATCAAGTGGCAATTACTTTTTATTATCATTAAAGTAACGTATGGTCATACAAAACAAAAAAAATCGTCTATATAAAATTTCAGTTCAAGTGAATGCTTTAAGATTGAGGGGAAAAAAATCTTTTAAAGTTTTAACCCTAGCCACACTAAAAGTGAAGCCAAAGGGACTGTATCTGCAATTCTTTAAATAATTAGTTTCAGTGAATTTCAGCTCAAATGAGCGCTTTAAAATGTGAGAAAAAAAACCTTTTCAAGTTTTAACACAAGTGGCCAAAAGGGTCGCTAAGTCGCCAAAAATCATGCCAACGTGGCTGTATCTGTAATTCTTTGAATAATTAGTTTCAGCCAATTAATTTGTATTAATTATAATTGAACTACCAGGTTGTCATCCAAAATAATCGTGTATATAATATATATCTGGTGAGCACTTTAAAATGCTTTTTATTAACGATTGAAAATTTGAACAAGAAATATATAGTTTGTGAACTAATAGGTAGGAATTGAAAAAGGAGAGATCCACGCTCATATTCACAAAACTAACAATAGCGGGAGCCTCATACAGCGGAAGAAAACAAATTTCTACGGGAAAACTTTAATACATTTGGCGTAATACAAAGAGACAGTTACAGCCAAAATTGGCATACTTTTCAACCATCTCTAAAGAAACTTTCCAAAAAATAAGACCCACATCTCTTGCCTTTGGGTAAGCAGGTACACATTCTATGGCTCGTGTTCCAGAAGATAAAGTGAGGTGTGCCACCAGGTCGACAGGGTCATCTCCCACATTAATAATTCAACACAACTAGAGGAGGTGAGCAGCAGCAAAAGCAAACCAAGATCAAAGTGCGTGTATCTCAAGTTTTGCAGCCCACCCTTGCATTTAATTACGAGAGGCACTTTTTCTTCTCGCTCGCCCCGAATTTTGCCACCAGCAGGAGAAAAAAAAGTAAAAAAACGGTATCACTCATTATCACTCATAATTAAAGGGGAAGAACGCTATATTAATTTTTCACCGCCCACCCGTGTTAAGGTGCCATGTAATTAACTGTAACCGCTGCTGATAAAAGAACAACCTCCCCGATTTCAAATGCGTGATTGTGCATGGCTAGGAGGAAATGTTGCTGTTTCTTCAAGAAATCGAGTGGGTTTGAGAGCAGGGTGAAGAGTTAGCAGCTTGAAGAATTTAATAAGTTTTTTTTTTTCTGAATGTGTCTAAGAGAGGGTTAGAGGTATTTTTAAGGTTCACAACATGGATATTTAAAAGAATGTTACGGAATAAGGTTTATTAATAAGGTGCATCATATAAGCGCCTGGCTTGTACATCAGAATGTGTTTATGGTTCTCAGGATGCTCACATTTTTATTAATAGAGAGCTCCTTGGTAATAAGAAACTGAAAATTTTAACATTGCTGGCAATGCCGGAAGAGTTGTTTCTTTAAAAAATATTTTAATTTCATTGTTTGAAAAATCGTTAATTTTTTCATAAAATCAGTTTTAATAACAGAAATAAATCAGTTTACATAGAATTTGCGATAATAATTATTATTTAATCAATTTGTGACGTCTTACGCGTCTTTTCTTTAACAAGTCCTTTGGGTTCTTTGGGTCAGAATTAATGGCAACTCTTTTCCAACCAAATCCAAGAAACGAGATGTGAAGAAGAAATGCAAATAAACCGACTTTAAATATAGGATCTTAGAGTAAGCGGAATGGCAATGTAAAGGAATGTTAGACAATTGATGCGCGTTGTGGCAGTTGATGATTATTGCAGTTCGTGATGTAAGATTGATTAAATTCTACTTGTCGTGGATAAACATATTGGTGTTCGACTAGAAGTTAACCGTCAAACTGCATACCATTGCAGATAAAGACAAGTAGCATTACAGAACAATATAAGGTAGGATTGATTACACGTTATTAGAATTGAGGATTAAGCGGTTCGATTATTGAGATTGGTCTGAATTAGAATTGATCATATTATAAATATAAGTATATATATTGTGTGTTGCGTATTGTGTCATCGTAGATTCTCTCATATTAGTTATTGTAATTATATTTCTTAAAAGTTTAAGTTGAATATTTTAATAAAGTCATATTAAGATAATGTATTATCCGAGTTCTTTCGCTAACCCTACACCTCTAGCTCACGCTGATACTTCGAGGGATGTACTTCCAAGGGGAGGTACATCACAAATTTTTTCAATAAAACATTCCTAAAATATGTTATTTCAGCATAATTTATTTAAAAAGCGCTTACAAATAACTGTAGTCTCAAGTCAATAGATTTTTTTAATAATTCGTATCATATATTTATCTTTGTGGGAAATCAATCATTCAATAATTGAAATAATTTTTTTTATAATTTTTATGTATTTATATATCGAGAGAGATTATTATTTAACAATTAAGGTTTCAATTTTTATAAGTGGTTTGACAAATTTTGTTTCATTTCTTTTAAATTTATTCAAAAATGTGCCAGAGTCGTGATTGTAGTGTGCAGTGTGGCCTTGTTTCTGTCATGTATTGGGATCTCAAGTCCTGTGCCAATAGGATCCACTACATTTTGGAGTTAATGAAATTTAAATCTGTCGAGCTTCAAAGTTCTCATGGTGTGGTGTGGTAGCTTGGAAAGAGGGTTCCAGCACATGTGTGTTGTCCTCTCCACTTGACCATGGTTAAAATTAAGAATTCCATCGACAATAATCTTCGTGTTGATTTAAACACTCACTTAAATCTCCCATGGCCATGTAGAGAAGAAGTTCGGAAAGTGTCAGCCAGCACAGATAACATCTGCATCACTTGACAGAGTTTAAAAATTATGAAGTCCAGCCTGAATGGACCTCCTAGTGTTAGGAAGTGTGGCGAATCAATCAATCCATCAAAAATGTATTAAACATAGCCATTTTTCATTTTCCCAATTTATATCTGAATTTCATCATTTAAAAGCAGCTCATGCAACAATGGCATTTAAATATATGTGAATTAATTGCTTTTCCATAATAAAGACGTTCTAAAACAATTTAACCTATTATTAGGAATGGGCTTAATTTAGAGCTTCTGTTAAAGAAGTATGGTGTATAAGATTTGAGACGCATTAACCTTTTATAAGGCCATTATTTTCGTCAATTGAACTTCATCTGGAATAGTTTTCTTGCTGCTCAGGAAACTTACAGGGTGTCTTTTGTGTTTTCGACTTTAAAATCTAGCAATCACTTGTCGTACTAGCCGAAAAACTAGCAAGATAAATCCTAGGGGAAAAATAGCTTCCCTTCGACTTTGAAAAATTAATGTAGTTGGTGGTAAGTATACTCTTACCACGACCTTATAAAGGGTGAAATCTGTCAGGACACCATGTCCTCCCGCGAATGTTGAAAATGGAATACTAACTCAGATGTCGACCTGGTTATATGTTCGTGGATTGAGAATTATGAAGCATACTAGACACACAGCCCTCAAAGAGATGCACCTCAAACTCTTCTTGAGCAAGTTTATAATGACACTAATTTTGATCAACAGGCAAGTATTTCTGATATCAGCATCAATTATTCTCTTTGTTAGAAAGATTTTTTTCTTTGTATTTATTTTTCAATTCCTACAATTAGTTCAATCTCTCCATGTATCTTGTTCACATTTTCAATCTCGTTAATAAAATACATTTAAAGTACTCAATTGAGCTGAAATTTATATACACGATTGTTTTGAATGACAATAGATTAATTTAATTATAATTAATAAAAATTAATTGATTAAAACTAATTATTCAAAGAATTACTGATACAGCCATGTTGGCATTATTTTTGGCGTCTTTGTAACTATTTTGGCTACTTGTGTCAAAACTTTAATAAAAGTTTTGTTTCATATTTTAAAGCGCTCATTTGCGCTGAAATTTTTTGTGTACGATTGTTTTGGATGACAATACGATTAGTTAATTATAATTAATTAAAATCAATTAACTTAAACTAATTATTTACAGATACAGCCACATTGGGTTCATTTTTAGCGACTTGGTTCAAAATCTTAAAATATTTTTTTCTCACGTTTTTAATCATTCATTTGAACTGAAATTTTATATACACGATTGTTTTGGATGACAATACAATACTTTAATGATAATTAATAAAAATTTATTGACCTTAATATTGGGATTCTGTCTTATTTTTTGCATATTTATATTAATTGTAATTATTTAATAAAAAGTAACTAAATAAATTTGTTCTTTGTTGACCTAAGTAGGGATGAACTTAATTTTTTTATATTACTTGTTATATATATATATATATATATATATATATATATATATATATATATATATATATATATCGATGTAATTCGATGTTAGTTTTTTCTAGAATCAAGATTTATATATATTTAATTACAAAAAAATGTTAAATCAATTTTTGAGGTGCATTTCAGGCAAGGTTCCCCTTACTTCTAGGCTCGAAATTCATTCTCAAATGAGTTTCACATCTCGCCGCTAGAAACTCATCTAACATTGATAGACCCCTTCCAACCCCTTGACGATTCCAATTCTTGAACGGGCAAAGTATCGAACCTTTAACCCGAACCCTTTTTATCGGTACTTGGGAGACATTCCTGCGAATGAGGAAAGACTTAGCATCCAGGACTCATTCCCATTTTCTTTCCTGGAGAAAACGCATGAAATGCAATCTCCTGTTCGTGCCGGGACAATCTTAATTTTCTTCTTTTTTCCCTCCTACTCCCTCCCTGCATCTGAAGAGAAGAACCATGGACTGGAACTGTGGGCTTTTCAGGAGTATATGGTAATGATCCGGTGCTTTCGAACAGATGTTCGAATGGGGGGACAACAGTCCGGGTTATTACATTTTGCTCAGACACGAAATACAACCAGGAAATGCCCCTCGATGCTGTTTTCTCAGTTATTTCTTTTTCCCTTCCCTCCTCGATTTTCTATTTACAATGAGGGAGGGTGGGCAAATGAAATCGGTTTTATTTGCTGTTTGGTCTTTCCAGTGATTTGAGTTTAAAAATGTTTGTTTATAAATGTATTTCAAGTAGGGAATCGATTGATGCCAGTTCCAAAAATGTTTCATTGCTTTCTGGAATAAGGTTTCTGAATATGTTACGAGTATAATTTAAAACATTCTAAAGGCTTCTTAGGGATCAGAACAAATACAGGTGTCCGGGCTTAAAGTATTCAAAAGTTAGGGCTTATTATTACGGAATTACCCATCAGAATTAAATTAAACTATTCATCCGTGAATTGGAAACACCTCCGAGACTTTTTGGGTCAAGTTCGATCGGCCGCACGTGCACGCATTATTCGGCAATCGCAGAAGATAAACTTCTTACACTTGTTGTAAAGATCTGGATGCCACAGCAAAAGGCGCAGCTCGTAATTTGGTTAAAAAAATTTAAATAAGTAACGCGTGTACAGCGACGTGTTCGAATAGAATGGAATGTCGTTACTGGCTCGCCTATCAGGACTCCTACAAAGTGGATGCGAACACGATCAACAGTGTCTTCTATCACGAAAACCTTAGGATTCTTGCCAGTTTGAGATACTAAAGTTTCCGTCTCCTTTTAAGTTATTTTTCATTGGTGGATAGATTTTGATGTCGCAAAATCGACATTCCATTCTGTTTGAATACGTCGCTGTATACGCGCGTTACTGATTTAAATTCCTCTAACCAAAGTACGAACTGCACATTTTTCTGGGGCATCGACATCTTTACTAATGAAGTCAGTGTAACAAGTTTATCGTCTGCGATTGCCAAATAATGCGCATACATGCGGCCAGTCGGATTAGACACAAAAATTCTCCGTGGGGTTTTTAATCCACGGATGAACAGTTTATTATATATTCTGATGGGTAGTTCTGGAAAAAATAAGCCATAAATTTTTGAATACTTTAAGCCCGGACACTCTGTAAATATTAATACTTGTTGTTGCTGCCTTGTCCAAGTAGTGCAAAGAAATCAAATGCCGTCGAAAGTGTCGACAATGGCCCATAAAGTGTCGAAAAGCTTTGGGGAAATAAGCAGTTGAAGGTCTGTGGAGTTAAGACAATATAGAACGACAGTTAAAAATATTAGGAGAAAATTGAATACCAGGACAAAGTGGACAAATATTGTAACTTCTTGGGCCATCAGGAGATATTTTCAACCCTTTAAGTATCTTGTATGGAGAATGGCTATGGTAGTTAAAATTACGCGATTATGTTCTGGAATGAAGAACTTCTTCACTGGATGGGAGGTGAGTTAACGTCTGGATATTGCATCAACATCCATTTTGTTTCCACATTAATACTTAACAAACAATATTAAAATAAATCTAAAACCTAAATTTTATAAAAATGTGTGTGCATAAGCGAAATTTTAGTATTTTTTTAAAAATATCCTTGAAGGTAATTAGAAGAGAAATTAATAAACTTGTATCAAAATAAAAATTTTACTAAAATAAAATTCTTACATTTATCTCAGAAAAGTAATAAAATTTTTATTTTTTATAAAATTATAAATATTTTACAGCTAATTGAAAAAATATTTTAAGAAATGTGACATATTTATGAAGCTATTATTGAAATCACACAAAATCGTTTTAATTTATCAGAATTTAAATGTACATTCAGTCTTCTAATTTCTTTAGACAGACAATTGTCATAGATCCTAATAGCAGGAATTTCTTTCTAAAGAAAAAACTCAACATAGTTTACTTGATGTCAAAAAACACCATCGAAAATTGGTATTTCCTATGATATTTGTTTCAGATCATTCTTCAACATACTGGGAACATGTTTGGTTTATCTCTGAATACAGAGATTAAAAAATCGGTTTTAATATATTGAAAAGGCATACAAGTAGGCGGACACTTTTCAAGGAAGGACAGCATCTTTAAAGGAGGATTGTCGTTCGTAAAAGAAGACGGTTGGTCACCTTAATAATACGCATAATGAGTGCTATAAGAAAACTCGAATTATTCATTCGTTAAACATCATTCTTCACGGAATTCAATATTATTTCCAGATGAAGTATGGTGTTAAGCAGTGCTTCTCAAACATCAATATTTGCGACCCAATTTCAGTCATAGTTTTCATCGCTCTTCCCTCAATAAATACTATGAATTGTGAATGCTGTAATAATATACTTCGACGCTAAAAGTACAATGAGACTAATTATAAACTACACAAATTACCAAGATAAGTATTCTATTTTGCATATAATTTTGAATATAACGAGCTCATGGAAGTCACTAGTAACTGCTAAACTTGTTTTTAATTTTGTATTGATAAATTAATTATCAAATACTTTTTGCCATACTGATACATTTATAAGCCTCTTATATCAGTGTGATTATGTATTTTATTTTTTCCACGTCAGAATGTATTTTATTCTGCTACCTTTCAGTAAATTGATAATTATTTTAAATGTTTTGTTTTTGATTTTTTCATATATTTGTGCCCCCATGTAGGGTTATCCATCCCCTATGGAGGAATGCCCCACAGTTTGAGAAACGCTGGTATTATGGAATTACATTGGTCATGAGCTAAATATATATCGATCGATTACACTTGCTGCAAATGTATTCCTTCTATTTTGAATCATGCGAATTCTATAAGAAATTCACAATATTTAGGAAAAATTTCAAAATCATTTAAATAGCCTTTTTAATTCTTTTGCCATTGAAATTGGGCTAACATCTTTTACTTATAGCGTAATGCAGCGTTTCTCAAACTGTGGGGCGCATCCCCTAGGGGGGCGTGATAATCCTAGTAGGGGGCGCGAGCATATTAAGAAATTGAAAATAAAAGATTATTTAAAAAATTATTAACTTCTTGCAAGTAAACAAACAAAATACATTCTGAAATAATTAAGCCCCCACATTTATACTGATATAATACACTTATAAATGCATCAATGTATTTTATATTTAATTTAACAATACTAAGTTAAGAACAAGTTAAGTAATTACTAGTGATCCCCCCCCATGTGCTTGTTATACATAAAATTATGTGCAAAATATAACTCTTATTTTGATAATTTGTATGGTTTACAATTAATCCCTTAACTGCCGATTAAATTTGTCGCGATTCACTCCCCAATGCCACCGCTTTGACACGTAAGCACGCATATGTAGTGTATTGGGGGAGAAAGCTCATGAATAAGAAAATTCTCTGAATCAAGCAAATCCTTCATAAACACTGTTAGGATCATTTGATTGCATTCCAAAGTCTTCGGAGTAATTTTATGGAGAGCAGTAAACAGGAAAGATCGTGTTTCCAAACGACATATACACTGGTGTGCAAAAATTAAGGACGGATTCGAAACATTAGCATATCAGCTGAACGAAGAGGCAGAGCGGACAGAAAGGCCAATCAGGAGATTAAGTAAGGTGATGTATGGTAGCACATAAGCAGATATGCAGCTAGACGTAATGGGGGAGTGTCTGAGTTGCATAAAGCATGTTGTCGGTGTAAGATCAGTATTTCTGGCAAAGAGATTGCACGCCGTATAGCAGTTAAAATCACACCGAGTTGCTGCCTCAGCGAGAAATGGCGAATAATCAATCTGTTGGACGACATCTGGATGCTTTTACCCGAGGTCGAATCATTGGGAAGTTGGAGGAAGGCCGCAGTGTGACAAGTGTGGCTGCAGAGTTCGGAATTGCTCACAGCATCGTTTCACGACTTTGGAGACAATTTCAAACTACAGGAACAGCTATCCGGGGGTTCAGTAGTGGTCGTCCACGAGGAACCACACCCGAAGATGACCGGTACATTGTCTTACAGTCCAGAAGAAACAGGCGGCAGACAGCGGGAGAAATCGCTAGACACACAACACAGGCGAATGGACGACCGATATCGCGTTTTCCCGTGGCCAGAAGACTGCACGGTGGTGGTCTGTTTGCACGACGCCCTGTACGGTGTGTACCTTTAACGCCTGCCCATTCGGAGAAGGCGTTCTCTGTGGTGCCGGGAACACCGGAATTGCAGAGACAATGAATGGGGACGAGTACTCTTTACAGATGAGAGCAGATTCAGTTTGAGTAGCGATTCTTATCGCATATACTCATCTGGAGAGAGCGGGGAAGCCGCAATCATCCCTCGAACATCATTGAAAGGGACAGGTATGGAGGTCGCGGTGTTCTCGTTTGGGGAGGCATCATGCTTGGTAGTCGTACAGACCTTCACATCTTCGACGCAGTTTCAGTCAACGGGACCCGTTATTGTAACGAGATTCTTCTTCCATATGTGCTTCTTTTTAGAGGCACTATGGGTCTGCAGTTCCTTTTCATGGACGACAATGCACCATGTCATCGCACAGTAGCTGCCGAACAGCTCTTAGAGAGTGAGGATATTGAACGTATGGATTGGCCGGCACGATCTCCGGATCTCAATCCCATCGGGCATGTATGGGATTTTCTAGGCAGACGCTTGGCAGCTCGTACCTTACCACCAGTAACGATTCGGGAGCTTCGATTAGCGCTGCAAGACGAATGGGCAGCAATGCCTCAACAACTCATTGACACCCTCATTCTCAGCATGGGCAGACGCTGTGAAACCTGCCTAGCAGTCAGGGGAGATCATATCCCCTACTAAAGACCGGATGTTTCTTGCTGGACACCCATCACAGGGATGTTTCGGCCTTCAGTCGCATTGCGCTCCATGCTACTTTTCCAATCAAGCTTCTTTTTATCCCTCTGATTTCTCTTTTAGTAAGTGTTGCTTACATATTACACATGTCCTTACGTATTGGGGATCTTACGGTATTAAATGTGTTGATTTGGAAAGCTTTTGTACAAAGTTATATTTAAAAAACAGTCTCGTCCTTAATTTTTGCACACCAGTGTATATACGTCTGGGCAACTTTACTCACTGGTTGAGCGAGACATTTATATACGCAGATGGAATTTCAGAGGTTAAAGTCGCATTGTAGCTTTAGCGTCAAAGTATTGTATTATCGATTTCAATACATTGTCATTGTAAGCAGGAGGGCGCGACGAAAATTATAATAGAATATTGGGTCGCAAGTTTTGAAAGTTTGAGAAGCACTGGCGTAATAAGATTATCATTTTATTTCTAATGAGATGTACTTTGTATTTAAGTCGTGTTGTAACGGGTTCCATTCGATTCCTCCACTAATCTTCTTGCGGAAAATATTCTTCAACTGTGATTTTAGTTTAAAAGCCACTTTCCATAGAGATGACTTAATTTTATGCAAATGTAACTGCAATTTAAGTGCCAGTCGTTGAGTATGCAAGTTAATAGTTAAGCGTTGATAGTTAAGCTGTAATTCAAGTGTTAGTAAACAGCGACTGGTGGTCGCGCATCTTACGATTAATAGTCGACGGAGAATTAACCAGGAAGTGGTTAAGTAATAAAACTTGGAGCTGAACCTGCTATCGGGCTTCAAGAAGGATCATAGCAAGGAGCTTCCATCCAGATAAGTACTTTCTATAATTTAATTATCCGATTACGGGTTAGGATGTCTTATTGTTCCCAGAGTTCAGTTACAAAACTGGATACTTAGTAAAGCTCTAATGATTGAATAAAATTAGCTTTTTTATGATTATCTCCACTTCTTCCTCGAACCTTCTCTCAAACACGACCTTTGGCTTTTTGAATCATCGGTTTAATGGGCATTAATTTCAGAACCATTCTTTTCGAGTTTATTCATATTTTTAAAATTACATGTGTTTCCTGTATTTTAAAAATCCATTGTCTAATGTTCCCAAGTTTTGACAACTTCTTTCAGCGTATTTTATGTCGAAGAATAAACTAACTTCCAGCACAAAATCTTTTACAGCTAAAATATATTTAATAATAATTAATTTTAGAAAAATTATTACAAAAAAAATTTGAGTAATATATGGAAATATTACATATTTTGGTAATAATTCAATAAATTCATTTTTCTCGACAGACAAGATCTCGAATCATTGTACAGTCACACATACCTCTTAGCAGCCTCTTAAACCAGTACGTTAGGGAAGAATTTGCAATGAGTTTTCACGAAGTTTTGTATAATTTACCCAGTTTTTTTAAACGTTATCATTTTGTTTGAGCATGTTCGAGGAACAGTCTTCTATTGTTGGCAAGTGAATATTACGACTTTTGTCAAACGGATTTTGATTTGGAGAATTAGGTCAATGGGCTAATACAGGAGTACTCAGCCTTTTTATTTTCCGCCGTGCCACGTACATGTGATAACTACTCGTATATCACGTGGGCCGCAGCCTGAGGATTAACGGGAGGAGGGGGGATGCTATAAGATAAAGAATATTTAAAATGCGAAAATTGATCAAAGTATTAAAATTCATAAATTTGGATTCTATTTTAAAATTATACTAACTTCTATCAAACTCAACGTATTTTTACCCAGTTATGGGATAATGCCGATTTCCTTTCATCAATGATCTCAAGCCCACCCTCCTCCAAATATTTTGCTGTTGTTGCAAAAAAATTTTTTTTAGGAAAGCCAATTTATCTTGTCTTGAAAAAGATTCCCAAGAAAAAGAGCCATTGAAAGATTTGTGCTTAGTGGGGATTATAGTAAAGAGAATTTTTTTTCTTAAATACAGTCGGACCTCTATATAACGAAGTCGCTAAATCCCGGAAAAAATTTCATTATATAAAAATTCGTTATATAGAGGTACATCTTTTAATGTACTTTATAAACCAGATAAAACAAATTTTAAGTTCATGGACATTATGTATTAAAAAAAAGTAATTATTCACGCCATTTTTAAATTAATATATGTTTATTTTATAAATCTTACACATCAAAAAAGAAAGAAAAAGAAAAGCTGCAAGGAAAACAAGGGAAAAAATGTCGAAGAATTCACTATATTTTCAATATTAAAAACATAATTTTATACTAAAATTAATGAATTTGAAGGATATTTAAAAATTAAAAGCATACAAGTAATATTAAACGTACATTATTTTACAGTTAGAACACGGGGACAATTCCACTGGGGGTGAATGAGGATATCGAAGATGTTTCTAATGAACTGGGCAATGGGGGTTAAAGCTTACACTTCTTGGATGAAACGTCAATTGCTCTCGGCAAGTCAGGATCTAGTAAAACCAGTTCAGTATTTATGACCACCATAAAATGTGCTAAAGAGAGAATAACTTGAATTTTTTTCAGAAATACTTTTAAAAAAAATGGCTGAACAAAAATTGAATCACAAAAGAAAAATTTCGTTGTATAGAAAATGCACTTCACTATAGAGAGGCTATTTTACGAAGAAAATCGTGAAATGTTCAAGATTCCAGAAAAAAGTTCGCTATATAGAGGTTCGACTGTATAACATTTTTGCCACGAATGTAACAAGTTGTTGATCTATGTTTGTTTTTCTCTACCAAATAATGAAGATCCCAATTATCTTAAAACACCATGTATTCTTTAGATATTTTTGCTTAAAAGACATGAGGGTTAAATAAAAATTAGATTCATCCAGAAAATTGTCTCACTACTCCCCTTCTATTTATTACCACTAACCCTTACAATTACATACAGGAAAAAAGTTATTTCGCAATTCGTACCAGCACCACATCGATGGCAAAATTAATATATGTGATTGATACAATTCCGCAACTAAATTTTTAATGAATTTTTCTTAAAAAACTTACTTTGTTATTGCAACCGGTCATGACCGGGCCACTCAAAAAGGTCCGGTGGGCCACAGGGTTGAGTATCACTGGGCTGATATGTTAAGTAGCGAATATGATTATTTAGCAAGTAATCAACCATAATATTTTTCTTTCTTGAAAATACTAATGTATGTGCAAGAGCATTTTACCTCCCACTGAAACGAATTCAATTTTATATGTAATTTTGCCTCCAATGTTTCGAAACAATAAAGATCTCTAATCACTATGTAATAAAAAAAATGTGACGTGTTACAAATATATCTTTTTGAAACTCAAACTCAAATGAAAGGAAAACTGCGATTTTAAATAATTTTGTTTGAACATAGATAAGATACGTATTTGACATATATGTGCGCTTTTGGAGGCCAGAACCAATTCTTTTATTCTCCAGGGATTGGTTGGAAATGACTTGTTTAAATCAGGGTTCTACGGATTGCTCAAGTCTGTGAGTCGTCCTTTTTTTACATCTGAGATTTCATTATGTTTCTAAATTCGATTCCTCATCATCCTGAACTGCGATTAAAAAATAAGTTCACTTGACATATTATACAAGCCCAATGGCTGAGTGGTAGTGTATCGCGCTTTCACGCCACAGGTTCGGGGTTCAAATCCCGGGCTGGGCAAGGTCGACTCAGCCTTTCATCCCTACAGTGGGTCGATAAATGAGTACCAAGCCTGCTTGGGAACTGAACACTGGGGGTTTCGCATCAGACTGCCACCTAATCTGCTCATGTCATGCCAAAGTCACGAATACTATGATGGACACAGTAAGCTTTGGTACTGAGTTGTTGCTCCACTGAAATAAAGTAGTTCATATCCTTCGAAATTCTCTATTGCACCGTAGAAGAGCTCAGAGTCCTAGTCTTATATAACACCACGTAGCCTCCCTTATTCAACACGATGATCCAATACTTGTGTGTTATACTGTCCCACAATATCTCCAAAATAAAACATATTGCCAATTCAAAAGATGTCCCCAAATGCTGTCATCCTTATTATAACTGTATTCGAATGTGTACGGAAACGGCTTCCATTACTATACATCGCTGCATTTGGCGATATCTTTTGATTTGACTAAATTGGTCCACGGTATAATACTTAAGGACGGATAAACCTTTAATGGAATCAGGGCTCAGGATTTTGTGATTTGATTTCAACATCGTCGGCTCCAAGCCCGCAACATTTACCATCTAGTAAGTATGCTATTACCTTTTCTTACCTGGAATTTATTTAGTTTTTCCAGGTATGTAAAAGCATTTATTTCTTTTGAATATTTCTTTTGTTAGAAGTGGGACACATAAAATATTGGACTTAAAAATGTTATATGATTTTTGTCTCAGTGTTTTATGCAGTCTATAATTATTATAATTCTGAATTTGATGTCAATTCTGTATTGTCTTTATTAGCATGAGATATAGCTGCCAAATCATAGCATAATTAAAATTACAATGTAAGATTAAGATTAGCGATTCTGGCGTTTTTTTGGTGCGATTTTTTAATTAATTTGCTTAACTGTTTCAACGATTACCTGTAACAAGTAAGGGTCACCAGAATTAAATGGCCATCAAACAAAAGTCACTAAATTGGTGTGTGTAAGTGGTCATGGTTACAAATTCGAGGCTAGCTTTGTTTCTCTGAAGTCAGATCGAAGCCGTGTAGAGGGGGTGATGTTCTAAGTGAGTGAATATTAACGTCGCACTGTCCAGTTACACGAGTGTTTTTTGCGACAGTCCACGTAATTTTGAACCATGGTCAAGTGACGTGGACGACACCTGAGCTGGTACCCCCTCTTCTAACTACCACATCACACCTCGACAGATGTAAAGGGCATCTGCTCTGTTAAAAAAAATAACAATAATAACTATCTCTCTTTTTGTTAGGGTAGAAATTAATCTTGTTTTGTCTATTTAATCCTTTTAGTTTTTATAACCTGCAGTTTTGGAGTTGTAGGAGTTTCACACACACACACAGGTGTATTTTAGCGATGCATTTTGCAACAAAAGTATTCTAGATTTCCTTTCGAGAGTCCTTTATACTTCCAACATACTCAACGCAAGTCCTTAAAGGTAAATTGATTGTATATTCAGTTCGCATTTTGAAGCCACATAAAGGCTATTGGTTATGGATCTCTTTATTTTGAACATCTGTCAAGTGATGAAACTGACGCTTGAATTGCGAACCTTAACAAATTTAATGCCCATCATCCCTTCTACACAGCAGTTTTTCAGTGGAACGAAGATTCGAACCCCTGATTCGACAAAAAAGGCCAACCAGCATCATCAAAATTTAAAGAAATCTAACATCGTTGTTTTATAGATGATCATTACGAAATTATCATAAGATTTTTTTAGAACAAAAAATATCTACATTTTTCTCATTTCTTCTACCTCTTAGTAATTGTCTCGCAAATTTACTAAACGTGTCATTTTACAAACATAAAACAATCTTAACTGATGCGATGTTTGAATCCAGGGCACCGCCCCTGAACGACAAAGCAACAGCCTGCGGTACCCCAGCAATACAAAATAAACTCCCGATCGCAGCAAAAATCCCTACTCCAGCAAATAGATAAATAAGAAACAAAAAATCCCTCCTCCTGAACATTACGTGGAATTACAGGGATCTAGGAAAATACGTACAGGGACTTTGCCTCTTAAAATGGCAGGGGTAGAAGCAGGATTTTTGAATGAGGATATATTAGGAGGCATTTTTAGAACGGAATATTATGCAACCAGTGAATTGGAGGGGTCGCCCCTGATGATGGGACCATCCCTCGTTCATAGGGAATATTTCCCGCGATGTGGCATGTATTCATTTTTTTCCTCCTTTTTTTCCTTTTTGTATTATTCTTGAAGGAGGGGGAAGAGGGATTTTTTTTTTGAATGTATATATTATTTTTTTCAGCTTAGATTAACATTAGAAGATGTTTGTTGGGGCTTACTTGGGGTTAGGAGTAAGAAAAGGGGTGGGAAATATAAGCACCTGTACTTGAGGGGGAGAAGATGAGATCGATAATAAAGTGGTGGGTGGTTTGCTATTTGTATTGCTTTTTTTACCCTGATTTTTTAACACGGTTGTTGAATATGTGGACTAATTTGATGTCTTATCAGAATTCGTAAAATAATTACGCATTTTTTTTGGCTCCCACAGATTGTTTTTACTAAGTTTAGCATTTAATTGCGGAACTTCAAATCAAATAAAAACTATTTTTGTGATTAAAGAGACGTTTTAAAATAAAAAAAAACAACACAGATATATCAAAGAAAAAATATTTTTAAAATCTGAACAGTTTCAAAGGTCGGTGACCTGAGAATACGTTGGGAGCTCCGGGAATTAGAAAGTCCCTGCTTTGAACTATCTTATTTTAATCTACAAAATATTATACATTGTCTATCTGTCTACTTTATAAATGCATATAAAAAATGCTTTGAATTTGATATAAATTTTTATATATAAAGCTTTTTTTTTTTTTTTAAAAAAAAACGTATATATATATATATATATATATATATATATATATATATATATATATATATATATATATATGTGTGTGTGTGTGTGTATATATATATAGCTCAATTTGTTTTTTTAAAAAAATTATCTTAACGAATGTATCAAGAAATAATAGGAAATACGCGTACATTTTTAGTCCAAAATATATAGAAAAAATAGCTCAATTTTCAATTCATATCCAGAGGAATAATTTATGTATAAGTACAGTTTAAGTAATTTAATAAACAATACTGTAAAGTGACCAAAATGAAGTTGCATCAATTAAGCTTTTCTTGTGTGTGTATGTGAGTCAATATATATTATTCGCTAATATTACTACTTAGATTTCAATAACTGTATTTTTTCCCTATTTCCTTTAATAATGCTTTTAAGATGTTATTTATTTATTTATTATGTTAGATATAGGTTTTACTATATGATTGTGTGTGTCAGGGACGCAAAACTTTTCGGTTTGTTAGTGAATAAAAACATCTAATTTTAAAATTTTAGTCATTATACAACAGTCCTTAAACATTTTGGCACGAGGGTGTACAAAATTTTGAACACATTAATTTTTTGCTTAATTTATATGTGCGATAATTTCATACCAAAAAATAACTATTTTTATTGATTCTGATGCATTTTTATGCTGGTCTCAAATCTGTTATTAATTTCATAATAGAACAAACATTTTTTGTAGTACAGCTGCCTGAAAATAAGAATGTGTAATATGGACAAAATAAAACTATGCAGAAAAAATAGTAATATACATAGTATAGAATAACTCAAAATCTTATAATTACAATACATTTAACATGCATTTTGAAAACTACATGTTTGAGCATTGAGCATCAATATTTTATGGGTCAGCCGTTTACTTTAATTATAGCCCTGCATCTTTTTGACATGTAATGCGCCGGATTCACAAGAAGTTCTTTCATGGCAACATAGTTGAAAGAAAATTTTAAAGCTTCATCAAACTCAAGTTTGTCTGAAAGTTTTTTCTTTGAAATATCATAACCAATTTATGAGATTGGATATATATAAGCTTCAAACCTAAATACTGTCTTGGCCAATGAATTTTATATTCACAGTATTGTCTTCGAAATGTTTCTGGATTACATTTGCTAAGTGACATGGAGCATTATTGTTCTGAAAAATCCATGACTGATCCCAGAAAGCTTTCCCACTGTTGGGAGCACATTATTTTGTAGTATTTCAATGCAACCCCTGGTTTTCCCAGTTCAGTTCACGAGGGGAAATCCAACAACACGAAGAGACATATAGCCCCATATCATCACTTTCATCAGCTGCTTTACTGTGGGCTTCAGACACTGAGGGCTAAATTCTTTATGATTGTGTCAACTTATATAGGCACTATTTTGGTTAACTGAATTACAAAAAAATTGACATTCATAACCAATTGTTACCTTTTTTCAGTCTTTCACAAACCCTACTGAAAGATCCCTTGCCAGCGCCAATCACTTCTTGCGTTTAAAATTCGGTTAGTAATAGGTTTGTGTGAGCTTTAAAGCCACTTAATCCAATTTCGAGCAGTCTCCCTCTCACAGAAACATATTCATATAAGGTGTCAAAATCCATTATTTCAAAATTTGAGGTGAATTAAACTATTGATTTAAAGGGAAATCACACGTGCAATAATCTATCTTCATGTAAAATTGTTCTCGTTCGTCCAGATCACTTCCATCCAGTAGCGCACACAGGAATTTTTCCAAGGGGGGCGGGGTTGAAAGTTCACCATTCTTGCATCATGCTCCTTTTGAATTTGTCGATTTTCGGGAACAAAACACAGTAAAAAACTAATTTTTGAATAAATAATTAGCATTAATTAATAAAATTAATCATTAATAACAAGTTATTAATTAAATTTTACATACATATATTTAGAATTATAATCAATCAGAAAAAAAATCAAGGGCTTTGGGGAGAGAGGGTTCGGACCCCCAGGACCCCCCCCCACTTGTGTGCGCCACTTGCTTCCATCTCACAACAGATTTCATTTCAGAATATCTTCTTTCTCCTAAAATATTATTTTATAACTTTCATTATAAGAAAAAAAAATGAAAATTTATCCATAACATCAAGTTTATAAATCCACACACTTCAAACTGCCCCAAACAACTGCTTTTAATACCTCAAAACGTGTTGCACATTCTGTTCCCCCCTTCATGACTATTGCGCTCTAATTCATTGGAATAAAGGAGCATTTTGTTGGTTGAAAAAACAATTACTTATTATTATAATGACGATGTACTTGGCTTATCATGTTTTTTTAAATATCGATAAAAGAACTATTTAATTTACATAAATTGTGTAAACGTATTTGAAATCAGCATTAGAAAATTCATTACAATAAATTAAAATAGATAAGATAATTTTTCGTCAAGAAATTATCGTATGAAGTTAAACTAAAAATTATTGAAAAAAATGAGCGTGTTCAAGACTTTTTTCCACTACTGTATAATACATAATTTCAGCTTTTGATAATTTCATTATTATTTATGAGAAGTAAAATTAAGAATATAATACACATACATAAACACAACAGAGAACTACAGAAAAAAAAATTAAAATAATTAAAAAAGGTCAGAGAAACCTTGAGAGACTCTCTAAAAAGGTATTCATCCTCACAAAGTAAACTGATTATTCAAACATAATTTGCATGCAGAGCATAAAAATTCACGCTTAGATAAAATTAAAGATAAGTTTAATGATAATAAAGTTTTTCATCTTTTAAAACTACGAAACAATGTATTTGGGATGGAATTCATACTACCCACGTAGATAACGTGACTATCTGATTACAAAATATTAGAGAGGGCACCATACAAGGACATGCTTTGAGGAAAGAGAAGGGATATAGATATTGCTAAGAGGATACTTTGTAGTCATGTAGGTTAGTAAAATAACTTTTGATTTTTAGAACCTTATGTCAAGTCAACAAATCTCAATAGTTTTATTTTTTATTATAACGTATTGTTTCGTCAGTGGGGTAATAAAAATAAGTAATTTCCCGTTTATGTCTTTTCAATGTATGACTCTATATCTAATTTTTTAAAATAAGTTTTATAATAAAACACATGTTGTGTAAAGCAATGTTGAAGTTATATCAAATAGCATTTAAGTACCCTTAATTTTTTTTACTAGGTACGTACATTATTCAAAAAACCTTTTTTAAAAAATTGTGCTAAAAAAAAGGCACGATTCACATAAAAAAAATGGTCACGATATCCTAGTAGTCAAGGTCATGGACTCGTGAACAGCATGTCTTCAGTTCGAGCCTAGTGACGTTGAAAACCGGCCGTGTAGAGCGGGTCCATGCACGTTAAATATGTCGAGGTTCAAACGTTCTCCCGTTGGTGTGGTGTGAAAGGGAGGGGGGAAGGATGCAAAGTCAGGTGTCATCCTCTTCATTTGACCACGGTTCAAAGTTTCGAGGCCCGTCGCCAATAGCCGTTAATATAGCTCTCCCTCTTGTACAGAAGAAAGGAAATACATTCCCCATTATTCATAAATCATGAAAGAAGAAATCAAGAACTTTTATATAGATTGAAAAACCTTGCAAAAACTCATGAAAACTCAACTACATAATATTTAACGTGCCTCAGGCTCAATACACATCGATAAAAAGATCACGGAAGTAAGTATAGATGTATGAAAACTTCTTTAAAAAAATTGTCTTTCTAACTAAAATGCAGTTATTAATCTCATCTTCTGGATATGATTACAGTCGAACCTTTATATAACGAAGTCGCTATATCCCGAAAAAAAGTAATGGGATCTGGAAAATTCGTTATATGGAGGTTCATCTTTCAATTTTCTATATAAACCACATAAAACAAATTTTAAATTCATAATACATAAACACAATACATTTTTTTTAAAAAAAAGTAGTTATTCACACTCTTTGTTAATTAATATATAATTATTTCATATATCTTACCTACCGAAAAAAGAAGAAAAGAAATAAAGACAAACTGCAAGGAAAGTTTTTTGACGCCTTTATCCAAATGCTCCAAATTTTTTATGTTCAAGCACTTACATTTTGATATTTTCAAGCTACTAGAAAAGAAATTACCATTACAACTAATCAACAATACAATTGAATGGAGACTAGTTCTATGACACGGGGTCAACAGACAAACTCCACTAAAGGTGAAAGAGGATATTGAAGATGTTTCTAGTGGACTGAACAATGAGGTTCAAAGGTTGCACTTCTTCGATGAAACGCCCAGAATTCTATTTCTCTAGATGAGATAGACATCTAATAAAGCCAGTTCAAGATTTATGACTATCATAAAGTATGTTAAAAGAGAGAATAATTTTAAATATCAAGAAATACTTTAAAAATAAGGAGAAAAAAATGAATCACTTGAGAAAAAGTTCGTAATATAGAAAATGCACTTCGCTATTGGGAGGTTATTTTACGAAGAAAATAGTGAAATATTTTTGGTTCCGGGAAAAAGTTCGCTATATAGAAATATTCGCAATATAGCGGTTCGTAATATGGAGGTTCGACTGTATATTCCATCAACTTATATTATTACTAGCCGTTATCTACCCGCTCCGTTGGGTATTTCAAGATGTTGTACAACTATATACTGTTTTTAAGTTATCGAGAGAGATATATTAAGTCCTAGCATCATTTGAAAAACATTGTTATAGCCCTAGCCTCTTGATTTAAAAAGGACATGAATTTGAATTTCTAAAACGAAAGTATAATTCCATTTTACTGGCTCTTAATCACCCCATAGTTAACTTCCGCAAAATCCCTTTTCAGTTTTTCTCTACTCAACAAATAAAACATGCTTACCAAATTTCAAATCTGTTGGATTATTAGTTCAACAATAAAAATTTTTTTTATCTTTACCCCAAACCCTTTTTCTTAGCAGATCTCTACTCAACAAAAGAATTACGCTCACCAAATTTCAAGTTCATAGGGCTAATAACTTAGGAGATCTCATGAGGAGTGAGTGAATTATAGAGGTGTGTGGGTGCACACGAGTCGCTTTTCAAAATTTAAATTAATATTCTCTTATATTTTTATTTAAAAAAATTTACACGATATTTTTATAACTCAAGCACTTTTTGATATTTCTCAAACATATTTTTTTCTTTTTTTAAACTAATGTTTGCAATATGAGCAATAATAAACTATATTTCAACTGTGTTTATTTATTATTTATCAATTAATGATCCGCAGTGGAGATAAAACGTATTTTTCCGAGAGATTTTAGGCATTTACGATCAATTATTAAAATACAACAAGTTAATTGCGCAGGTCACGTTGTCAGAATAAACGAAGACGGCTCCACTAAAAAAGTCTTCAATGCTCAAACAATTAGTATTCGAAGAAAGGGCAGGGCAAATCTTAAATGGATTGATGACCTAGAAAAATAGCTCCTAGTTTTGAGAACTAAGAATTAGAGAAGAAAACTAGCCTAGAAAAGGCTTCTTGAGAAAGCCAAGGCCCACTCTGGGTTGTCGAGCCACTGATGAAGGTAGGACTATCAATTAGTTTATAAAATAACTTTGAAATTGTTTATTTTTTACTTAAACGGTCAATCATTAATTACATCATAGAATAACTAGGTAATGAATGAAATTTTTAATCTATTATATATTTTAATTGATGTCTAGTTATTTCGTGAAATACCTAGCTATTCTATGAAATACCTGAATTATACACTCTTTAACGGTAACATATATATACGTATAGATAGTTAAAGATAGGTTGAATTTTCTTTTACCTTTGTATTTTGTCGAAATATGTGCTTATTTTAAATAATGACAAAAAGTGTATAAAATTGAATTGTATCGCATTTGTACTCAGCTCATTCAAACAAGGAGACTGTATAGAGAAGAGAGATTGGCATAATATATCGTTTCGCTTCTCTTTTTGATTTACAATTCTTTCATATGTATACCAGACTGATATTATTTTATTTATCTATCCATCCAAGTAATTTATGATCTGCCGACTGCAATCGAAAGAGATTTTTCCATCGATTTCATATTTATATTACAGTTTTACATGACATGCAAAACAAAACGCATATATTTCAGTTTTTGATTTATTTCCGAAACTTTCTTTCAAAGAATGCATCGTTCTTTTTTCATACTGAGCAATTTGCTAGTATTTTTTGTTAAAAAATAGTTATAGATATTTAAAATTGTATTCTTTAAAGAGTGGGAATTTTTTCTTTTTTTGTAATTTCCTATTTTCTATTGCAATATTCAACGTTTCTTCGGACTTTCTAATGATATGTACATCACTCCATCATCTTGCCCAGCTTCAAGAAATAGAAGTGTTACATTTTAAACATATTCTAGTGAATTGTCTTATAAATCTATTCTATTTTAAATTTATCCAAAGTAATACTTTGGAAATATAATGAATAAATATATTCTCTCTCTTAAACACACTCTGATTTTTTTCATTCCTTGTTATTATATACTACAGCTATTATTATTCATCATTTTATATGACCATTCTGTATATTATTAACATTGATGTTATTTAACGATATGAGCAGTTCATAAACACTATTTTAATTTCTTAATGTCTAGGCATAGACGCAAGAGTTTACTCACTATTGCGAGGGCTTTTTATAATTAAATTTAAATCTGCAAGGTAAATAAATAAATAAAAGGGTAAAATAATGACGTCGTATGATTTGTTTCCTTTATTTAACTTTAATATTTACGACATTATCAAGAATTTTTCAATTTGCTATTGAAGGTATACATTGCAATGTGTTCGCATAGCTGATTTGAAAGCAATAAAGCTATCAAAATATTCTGCAACATTAATTAAACATTTGCTAACTTTAACCACAAAATATTTAAATTTGGCTATGCTATGTTAAACGAAGGTTACAGTTTAGTTTTTAATTCCAGTTGTGCGTTTTTGGCGATGGAGAAGACCGTCGTAGCTTGATGGTCATGGTCACAAACTCGTGAACGGAGTGTTTTGTGTGAGTTCGAGCTCCAATGCAACAGAAGACCCGTCGTTCATATTGGCTAGTGTACGTTAAATATGCCGTGGTTCTAAAGTCTTCACGTTTTCGTGGTGTGAGAGCAAGGGTATTAGCTTGAGAGTCACCTTCGTGACTTGAATGTGCTTCATAGTGTCACGTCATTAAACATTCACTTATTTGGCGTTGGAGAAAAAACGATACCAACAGTTTTGTTCAGCCAGTTTAATTCTGCCAACAGTTTTGTTTTACTGTAATGGACTTTTATCAAATGTGATGCCAATAAATCACCATTTTTTAATTAAGAGTGGTATGCCAAATAAAGTAGTACACAATGCATGTGTAATTATAAATAAGCAGATATATTAAGTAAAAAGTTGATTCAAACGTACAATGGGCGTGAGCATATCGAAAATAAAAGATATAATGAAAAGGAAGAGGAAATAAGACAATATACACTCATGTCCATAAATTAAGGATAATTCAGAATCACACAGAAATTGAACTCTAAAATAAAAATTTCACCTGAAGAATTATCACACACATCTTGAAGAAGAATATGCAAATTAAAAGAAACCACCTGATGGCGCGCGGATAGTACGTCACAATGACGAGAGTGTATAAGGGGTATATATATAAGGAATGGTGGCAAAGAAGTAAAATTGTTCACAAGCGCTTTAAAAGCCTTTCAGTGTAATAACCGAATAGTTATGACACAAAGGAAGCATTTGGATGATTTTTTTACGTGGTAGATTTATTGGACGACTGGAATGTGGACGTACCCAGCTGGAAGTATTCAAGGAAATAAAATCGCCCAGAGTGTCATATCCAGGCTTTGGCAACGATTCCAATATGATGGTAATGTGAGTAGATGTTACAGCACAGGTCGCCCCCGAGTTACAACGCCGAATGAGGACCGGTATATATTTGGCAGTTACTACCAAAAGAAACAGACGGAGCACATCATCAGACCTGTTTCGTCAGCTCTCTTCAGCTACCGGTACGACAGTTTCAAGGCAGACCGTGTACAGACGCTTAGAGCCCATTTGTCTATATTCTCGTAGGCCTGTCAGATGGGTTCCACTTACCGCAACTCACTGTCGCCTGCGATTAACCTGGAGTAGAGAGCATGCATTGTGGACACCACAACAGTGGTCTTGTGTGATGATTTCCGACGATTCCAGGTTTAGTTTTCAGTCTGATTCTCGCAGGACTTTAATATGGTGAGCGCCAGGTACCCGTTATCACCAAGAGAACACCATTGAACGACACCGTTACGGTGGTGAAGAATGGCTCGTTTGGGGAGGAAATATTCTTTGTTCCAGAACTGACCTGCATGTTGAGAGTGTAACGATGACAGGCCATATATATCTATCGGGATATCATTCTGGAACAACATGTACGTTTGTTTCGGGGCGCCATGGGTGCTGAATTTCTGTTTATGGATGACAACGCCCGTCCTCCCCGAGCAAACATTGTAGACGAATGCCTTCAATCAGAGGATATCACCCTTATGGATTGGCTAGCATACTCACCGGACTTGAATCCAATAGAGCATGTGTGGGATATGCTTGGCCGATGAATTGAAGCCCGTCAACCCCCTCCCACCTGTCTACAGGAACTCTGGAGGGCATTGCTTGATGAGTGGTGTAATATTCCCCAAGATCAGATTGATAATTTGATACTCAGCATGCCTAGGTGTTGTAGGGCCTGTATTGCATCGTCCGGGAGACATACTCCGTATTAACCATCATATTAACCATGTTATACTGTTTTTGTAAGTAGGTTCTTTTTCGAAATTTGCTGCAGGGAGTAAAAATCGCAATTTTTATTAATTATGTCAAACATATAGCATCTTTTGCTCTACCTTTTGTTTAATAAATAGACTTTACAAATAAGTCAAATTTGTTTTGCTTTTGTCTCTTTCTTTGCCTGAACTTCATTATCCTTAATTTATGGACATGAGTGTATGTTAGTGGAACTTAGAAAATTTTCGAAAATAGGGGAAGAGCACTAGAGCATCCCAAGGTGTGTCACCACGTTAAACAAAGAGATATGTGAAAGGAAAGATCATATTGAGGTCATAAATTCTCCAAACCTATATAAAGAAACTAATCTTTTTGGCCATTGCTTTTCAACCTTTCAATATTTGTGACTGAATTTTTAATGATAATTCTCATCTTAACAACAATAACAATGCATTGATCATACAGACAAAATAATAATGTATTGAATGCAATAATTTACTTTTTATGGCATTAAACAATTAAAAGGACTGTAAGAGGTCCCATGTATAAAAATCAATATTTCTGGCTTGAACTGCTATCTTAAGAAACATTTTATTTAAAGACTTGTTTGTACTATGAACGAAGAATAGTTAATATATTTTTTATTCCCGCTATATATATATAGGGTGTATAATTAGGGTATATATATATAGGGTGTATAATTAGGGTATATATATATATAGGTGTATAATTAGGGTATATATATATATATAGGGTGTATAATTAGGGTATATATATATAGTGTGTATAATTAGGGTATATATATATAGGGTGTATAATTAGGGTATATATATATATATAGTGTGTATAATTAGGGTATATATATATATAGTGTGTATAATTAGGGTATATATATAGGGTGTATAATTAGGGTATATATATATAGGGTATATAATTAGGGTATATATATATATATAATTAGGGTATATAATTAGGTATATATATATATATAGGGTATATAATTAGGGTATATATATATAGGGTATATAATTAGGGTATATATATAGAGGGTATATAATTAGGGTATATATATAGGGTGTATAATTAGGGTATATATATATAGGGTGTATAATTAGATATATATATAGGATGTATAATTAGGGTATATATATATAGGATGTATAATTAGGGTATATATATATAGGGTGTATAATTAGGGTATATATATAGGGTGTATAATTAGGGTATATATATATATATATAAGTTGTATAATTAGGGTATATATATATATATATATACCCTAATTAACCCTACTGAATTAAATAACTTAAGTTATATAATCTCATTAATGAAAAGTCTCTAGTAAATCTGTAAAGATTCATTAGAAATGGAACCAATAAAGGATTATCAGCTGTGTCGTATAAAATACAGAAAAATGAAGATAGCTTTTTGTACCAGTGAATATAAAACAAGAAGAGATTCATGGGATGAACATTAACTCTACATAAAAAGATCAAACATCAGCAGAAACATAAAAGATGTAAATAATCCATAGTAACTTTTTTTTCCGATTCCGACATAAAACAGCCAACATTTTGAATAAGAAAATAAACTTTTACCCTGCCAATAAACATCCGTATTACACCTATACCCAAATCCTATCGCATTACGCCAAGACAGCATAGCCAGAAAGGGTCAAGCCTTCTAACGATATTGTTTTTAAACAGACACTTTTAGAGAAATAGCGCACGATAGAGGGTGTGCTTAGCTGATAAGGGTTATAACAGGCCAGTGGGGGGAGGAGGGGGATTTTATTAAATCTTGCTCCCCAGCCGATAAAGACTGCGACTGCGATTTCCTTGGCCTGACCTATCTAGACCGGATCGTAAACTACAGCATCTCAGTCCGGAAGAGGAAATGCTTGCCGGATTTATTTTAACGCCGGTGTTCCTGGCCAAGTCCGGTTGCTGATGTGAGCTTGGTTGGGGGTAATAGCTTTTCCGGATACACGGAAGAATGGAACGTTTTATTGATGCTTGAGGGCTCGATGGGGTGTGCGTTCACCGTTTTGCAGAATCGGCAATTAAACAGCTATGGGTTTATCAAGTGATACATTTGATACAGCATAAACTTGATAAAGTTTAGCTGAATTATTATTGTAAATATTAAAAAAGGTGTTAATGTAGCAAATATTTGTTTAAATAAAGGTGACTAAGAGAATACTTCCCATCCAAGTGCGTACACTATGTGGACACGTATCGTATATTCCGGCGTAGATCACGCACTTTTAACTAAAAAAATACTATCGAGATTTACGAGTACGCTTTATAATCCGGGTATAAAAAATATCTTTAAAAATAAAGAAAAGACGAGCGCAAGGAATATATTACATTTTTACATTTATCTAAATACTGTTCAATTAAAAGAAATTGCACACCTTATAAACACTCAACAAAATAAAATACCATACAAATTTTATTTCCCTTCCCATTCTTTTCTTGTTTAGGGTTGTAGTTTCAGAAGTAAGCCATTGTTCAAAAGACTGAGATAATACTTGGAATAAATGACTTCAAAAGTTAAGGGCTCATTTTTTTTCTGTATTGAACATCTATCTAGACATATTCATATGGATTCCGTGATATACGTTAAATTCTTTCAGGATTCAATACTTTCACCTAAGCCTAAGACAGCGTTTCTCAAACTTGGGGGGGGGGGCGTGATAATTCTACAAAAGAGCGTGAGCATATCGAAAACAAAAGATTTTTTAAAAAATTATCAATTTACCGAAAGGAATTAAAACAAAATGCATTGTGAGATAATACAAAATACACATTAACAATGATATAATATACTTATAAATGTATCAGTACTGCAAAATGTGTGTGGCCCTTAATTCTCTCTCACTCTCTCTCTCTCATCAATGCTAAGTTAAGAACAAGTTTGACAGTTACTAGTGACCTCATGGGTGCTTGTCATGTACAAAATTATATGCAAAATTTAAAACTTTTCTTGATAGTTAGTATAGTTTATAATTAAATCGTATTGTAGCTTTAGCGTCAAAGTGCATTAGTATTGAATCGTTTATTTTATGGGAGAGGGTATTGCGATGAAAATTATGATTAAAAATTGGGTCGCAATCATTGAAAGTTTGAGAAGCACTGCATTAGAGAATTCACTAGATTTTATGAACAAAAGAAAACTAGCTGATATTGTTAATTTATACAATATGAAAAAAGAACAAACACTCTTAAGGTGGAAGTTCAGATAGCAATGGGTTCAAAAACTCAATAGAGCTCTTATTTAGAGCCCTATTGGTCCAGGAAACAATCAATAGACTAAAGTATATGTCATCACATCATATCTGATTGAAAGGCAAAGTACCCTTTCAAGCCATTACCGAATAAACGCACCTTTCTCAACCCGGTACGAACTGCGCCTACATACCCTTCACACACAAGTAAGTATTCCCCTTTTTAAAATTTCATCTCTGTGTCTCTCTTTTATGGATTTTCGTCTGCAGCACAAAAACAAAACCCTTCCAATATCCCCTTACTCTAAATTTCATTAAGCGGCACAATGACAACAAACAAACCTCATTCCATCTGATAACAGACGAGTATTTGGGCCTTTGTGCCACGAATGGTTACTAAAGCAACATGGGGCAGAAGGAAACAAACACACAGTAGTCGATTTCGGACACCAAAGCATCCTCCCCCCATTAATAAAGGGAACATGACACCGTAGTCATTTATAGGACTGGGCCCAATGATTAATAGTTTCTTCATTAGAATGGAGTCACAGAGACGGTCGGTGGTCGTATTTACAAAATGCACGTGAGCGGTACCGGTCTTTGTTGGATTGTAAACAAAGGAGGTGGATCAATAGGGGACACTGTAGATGGGGGTGCACGAGGTAGGTTTAGTACGGAAATGGAATTGTTTTCCAAAAAGGGCCGTTTGGGAGTTAATTGGTTCGGCTGTTATCAGACGGGAATGGTTCTGCAATGAAGCGGATTATTAGCAATTAAATTTTAGGTTTAGTACTTATTGAAGAATCAAAGTATTATATAAGAGGTTAAGTGTCCTCTAACTGAAGGCAATTGTGCAAAAGTTATATCATTATTCTGTTTTTACTTAAATATTTCGTCTGTAATAAAAAGGGATTTAATTTTTGGTTAGTATAAGTGATATTTCAAATATATTTTTAAAGGAGACAGTTTTAAAGTGTTTTTTTTTAAGAAATAAAGATTCTTGGATTCTTGGGAAAAGATATTTCCCAGAAATTTAAATTCTTTTCAAGATAATCGTAATTGCGAGTATTTGATATGTCGGCATTTAATAGTTTTCTGTACTAGTTGTAATAACATTGTTTTATTGAAAGTCAATTCTATTTTTACACAGTTGATTAATTTAAACTGTTTTATTACAGTATACATCGGAGGTTTGTATTAAGTCGATTGTGATAGACTGTGGACCACCAAGACATTTGGGGGTGACCATCTGAAGATTAGCAGTTAGCAGCAATCATGTGACAAAATATTCAAATTAGCTGACAGTAATTCAGCGTTTCTCAAACTGTGGGGCTCGCCCCCTTGGGGGCATGATAACTCTACGAGGGGGCGAGCCAATTGAAAAGTCGAAAACAAAAGATTATTTTAAAAAGTTATTAATTTACTGAAAGTGTGTGTGTTCGGAAAAAGTCCTGACGTAAAAAAAAATAAAATAGACATTTACACTGATATAATACACTAAAAATGTATCAGCACTGCACAATGTATTTTCTGATTAATTTAACAATACCAAGTTAAGAACAAATTTAATAATTACCAGCGACTCTCTCCAGTTCCCAATGCCACCGTTTTCCATGTAGGCGTGCGTATATGATGCATTTGGCCGAGTGAGGGGGAGAAATAAAAAAAACAAATCCTCTGAAATAAGGAAATCCTTCTAAATCACTCAGTCCAGGTCCTTTTAATTCATTCCAAAGCCTTCGGAATAATTTAATGGATAGCAGTGCTCAGAAAAGATCGTACTTCGTAAAGACGTATATATACGTCTGGGGGAGTAACGCTTTGGCTGAGCGAGACGTTTTTATACGTCGATGGCAATTAAGAGGTTTTAGTCGTTTTGTAGTTGTGACATCGAAGTATAGTATTATTGAACTCAATACATTGGTATTGTATGGAAGGGGGCGCGATGAAAATTATGTATGAATATTGGGTCGCCAATATTGAATGTTTGAGAAGCACTGCAGTAATTAGCTGACCGTGAGAGCTAACTTCAGATAAATAAACATGAGATGCTTTATTTTTTAATGTATTTTTGATACTAAATTCATTATTTGACATGATTATATTTATGGTTATTATCATGTTTGTATCTTGAGTTCTACTTTAAACGCGGTCTTTAGATGTGTGCGTTTTTTATTGTTATTCTGTACGTAAGTACATATTCTGTATTGATTAAAAATTATAATAAGTATTGTAAACCTGTCTGTTAAGTCGCCACACCTAGGTCAGTGGGTTGATCGCTACACAAGAAAAATTTAGAAGTAACCCGTAACATGGAAAAGTTTGCCTGTCACTGATATACACGCTGTTTGAAATCACAAACAGATATATGTTATGAAAAAAGAGTCACAGAACACAGTGTTAGTGGGTGAGAGAGAGTATTTTATTAACTTTGCTCTATAAAGCAACACGAGGGTATCTATTTTAAGAAAATCTTTTCCGATTTGTTGGAAAGCTGGATCCTAACTTATATTTTATTTTCTCTCAAAGAATTCAGATCTTGTCCGTTTTCATAATTTACCAAATTATTGATAATGTCACTGTTACTGAAAGTTTCGTTTTCAATCAAATGCGTGCTCCTAGCGTGTTGCGAGAAAGCAATTGGACATGCATTGTGAGGAGATTATTTATAAGAAATTACCGGTGTCTTGAAGTGTATATAAATGTATTGATAGAAATCATTACATTGGCGCCAAAATTTGGCGTTGAAATTTATATACTGCATAAAAAAAATCGCACTAAAAAATCGCACACAAACAGGTTCTACTGTACAATTAATTTTAAAAGATCTAAAATACGCCTGCAGTATTTAAATACATGTTTAATAAATGCTCTTTATTTCTTTTATAAAAAAAACACGACATGTTCTTAACAATTTTAATACTCCTGACTTTTAATAGCAGCTCAGTAATCTCTTTAAAAGTCTTACAAAACTATTTTTTAATTAAAGATTCAAAAGATGTCAAGCTGGTTAACAAGCTGTATTGTTTAATACCTTTCGTTGTTAATTTCGATTCACATATGCAGTAAAACAAGCAGAAAATAATTTTTATGCAAAATGCTTCTTTGTATTCTTTGTGGATTAATAAAATTTAATACCTCGCGAGATTAGAAAGAAATAATAAAAGCTTGTATAAGAGCTCCACTTAACAAATGAGTCTGTAGTTATAATATGATATTACACACCCTTAAATATAATGAACATAGTTATTTTTTATATGTAAATGAATCTGTATTATAAATTTTAATTTTCTTATTGTTCTCTTGAATAAACTCGTACTTTTTTTTCCTGGATTTTTTTTTTGTAATAGTGATTTTTTATAAAAGCTTAATATATTTTATTAACATCATTTTTTAAAGTTATTTAACAGTATATGCACATTAATTATTATTATAAAACTGTCAAAGTTCTATTGTCTTCTTAATTATTTAACACTATATCGTTCTATGGGAATAAAAAATTGAGTTCCCGGTAATTTGAGTTCTTTAAATTCCTATATGTGACTTAGTCTTTCTTCCAAGAGAGTACTATAATATATTATATAAATCCCTCTATAAATTTCTATTCAAATATGAAGATTATCGGAATATAAAGAGAACGTATAGATATACAAAGTGAAAAACATAAAAACAATTAGAAAAAAAATTCCTTAACTTCTTTACATAATCACTATCTACATTTAAACATTTGTAGAATCTGTTCACGAACTGCAGGATTTCCATCTTATAATGTTCCGACACTAGGCGCTTAAATTTAATGCATTGACTCAAAAACTGATAAGACCTAGGTCTTCTTTTCCCTAAGGTCAGGGGAAAGAACGTAAAAATTTCTAGGTTTGCCGTTTTTAAATTTTTTGACTTTCTGGGAAACGTTTTGGAAGCAATGAAAAGTTGGTGAACGCAGTGACCGCCTGGCTTAACGCACTGGACCTAGAAGAGTATAACATGGGAATTCTGAAGCTCGTGAAGAGATACGACGAATGTTTTAATGTAGGAAGTGATTATGTAGAGAAGTAAAGGAAACTTCAGGTACACAGCAATGTTTAATTTTTTCCAATAAGAATTGAATTTTTCATTTTGTATTGATGAAATATCTGTATTTTTTGGATGCCCTTCATATAAGTTAAGATTCTCTACTATAGAGAGAGGAATAATCAATAATCATCGAAACTGAAAAAAAAAACCGAAATTGTTAGATAAACCAGACTTAAGATTTTAGAAAGGATGTATTAGAAATTATAAAAATAATAGAATTTAAAAATATATATAAATAAATGGATGCTGCAGTAATATAAACATTGCTGACTTAGGACAGCTTTTATATATAAAATAATTTATATAAGAGTATGGTAGAACGTGTTTTTTTACCAGCCAACCCTCCCCCTTCCTGTTAATAATACTGAGCGAAAACCTATTGAAAACAATGAATAGGATATCTAAATACAATACAAGAAAAAGGTAACTTAAAAATTGCATTCAAAAATGCATAGCAGGAGCTTAATCTGAGTACAATAAACAAGTTATATATATATATATATATATATATATATATATATATATATATATATTATATTAATATTAAAATTTACGTATAGAACTCTTTCCTTTCCTCTTGGTACATAGTATGACAAATTACAGGTGAAGGTTGGCGCCGCAAAACTTGTTTAAACCTGCAATCCTGGTTCCTAAGGCCAGGAATTTGTCTTTATACTGTGTGCCTACTTCCTACTTTTAGTTATCTTAGGTTTATAACTATATGATTATTTATATATTTTTGTTTATATGTATATGTATATGTGTGTATAAATTTATATATATGTGTATGTATATGTATATGATTATATATTAAAAAATTCTTATATTGGATTATATATATATATATATATATATATTTCCAGATTCTTGACCAAATACAAATTCAAAGCATGGGAATGGCTAAATAGTAATATACAATCATGAACAAAAAAATTAACGCACCGAGAAAAAATTGCGGGATCGTAACAAAACTTGGCATTAAGGTACATGTCGGGGAGATATGCAAATGATTAGAAAGGCTGCGTGATTGCGCATTACGTATAGCCGGTTGAGGGCTTTTAACGTCGTTCTCCGTGGAGTATAAAACAGGTAACCAAAGCTTGTTTGAATGTGCTGAATCGTTTACAAAGGAAGAGCTGAGGTAGACATGCCATTACGCCGTTTTCCAGGACAATATGAGCAACTGTCACAGTTTGATAAGAGGAGAATTATCGACGTGATGGAAGTTGGGTGGTCAGCTAGACGAGTAGCTCATCAATTAGTCCACTCTGATTGTGATGTGAGGAGGTGTTGGGACCAGTGGATCCAAGAGATGTCATTTACACGAAGACCAGGCTCAGGACGCCCTCCGCAGACCAGTCGTCGAGAAGACCACCACATCGTAAAAAATGCACGCGTACAGCCAACTGCTTCCTCGGCCGCCATCCAGGCACAAGTAGCACCTTCACTGGGGGCCCTTGTGTCTTCTCGAACCATGCGAAGGTGCCTGGCTGAAAGACATTTGGGACCGCGGCGCCTATTAAGTGGGCTGCCTTAACGCCCACAAATCGACGTTTCCGTTTAGAGTAGTGTCGCGCTCAAGGAAACTTTACTGCAGCGGAATAGAACCAGGTCGTCTTTAGCGACGTATCTAGATTCAATCTCAGAAGTGATGACAATCGTGTTCGTGTGTCTCAATCTGCCTTTGCTTTACAGCGACACACTTCTCCCAAAGTTGGTGTGATGATATGGGGTGCCATTGCCTACAGTACACTTTCGCCCCTAGTATTGATCCGTGGCACCGTGGCATCCCAGCGATATGTCCATGACATCGTGCAACCACATGTGTTGCCACTCATGCAACGGCTTCCAGAAGCCATTTTTCAACAAGACAATGCTTGGTCTCACACAGCAAGGGTGTCACAAGACTATCTCCACACCGTCACTACTCTTCCTTGAACTGCCCGATCCCCAGATTTGTCTCCAGTTGAGCATATCTGGGATCATTGGGGATGGCGAGTTGGGCATCCCATGAGTTTGAACGAACTAGAGGCAAAGTTACAGCAAATGTGGAATGAAATGTCACAAGACATCATACGATGCGATCGTATCGCATCGTACATTCACGCTAGGGGGGTCAACAGGTATTGAATCCTCCGTTCTTTTGCCTTTTTCTCTGAAATGAATGATCATTTTTATTTTTATTTTCTAATCATTTACTTATATCAAAGTAGTCATTACGTATGTAAAATTTCGTTTCATTTTGACGACTCCTTATTGGTGAACTAATATTTTTGTTCATGAGTGTATATATATATACTTGCAAAAAACAAGTATAAATACGTGGCTAATTAACAGAAAATTTAATTAGGATATTTCAGAGGCCGAAAACTTATTTTGGACGATCTTAATTTTAATATTCTGAGTACTTTAGTATTAGTATTCTAAGTATTAAGTAAATGCAACATTTTGTTTACTGAATCTATTACAGCTGCTTATTTCTGTCCAACTTACTACCAACAATCGATTCCTTCTTTCCCCAGTGGCTCGACAGCCCAGGGTGGACCTTGGCCTTCCGAAGAAGCCTTTTCCAGGCTGGCTCTCTTCCTGCTAGTGATCTCCAATATTTGGTTTTCAAAACTAGGAGATCTTTTTCTAGGCCATCAAACCATCTAAGATTGGGCCTTCCCTGTCTTCTTGTACCAATTGACAGCAATCCATTACACCTTGTAGTTTTGTACCACTGTTAGATAATGAAATGAACACCTGAAGTGGCATCTCATTCTTTACATCCACGCCATGCCAACGTGAGAACTTCGAGGCCAGACAGATGTAACGTGCACCAGGTGGGAATAGGGTTTGAACAATTAGCTCAACCATGACGCCACTACCCAGGTGTTCAATGAAAAGCCTATTTTAAAAGATGCTTATCCAATGTTTCTTAACATTTTAGCCTCACTCAAAGAGCTTTTAAAGATAACCAGCATAACGCATAGCTCTGAAAAATGTTTAGATGATGATGTAGACACCTGAGTTAGTACCAAATTTCTCACCTCCATCCTGTCGTAAAAACCTAAAGACTTTCAACCACAGTATATCCAAAGAGCATCTGCTTCTGTGTAGGATGATTGCTTTTAATCCTAGTTAAGAGCTGAATACTCATCGAATTTCATCATTCTAACAATAAGGCTACGAGAACCTTGTCTTTTCTTTGAAATCATTTTTATTTACGATGAAACTGTAACCTATTAGGATAAACGCTGTTTGTTGAAACAAAGTACCTCCATTGCAATTTTTAGAGTTTTCTTGCAAAGGTTGAAATACTTCGATATTTATTAAAAATAAGATGGAATATATATATATATATATATATATATATTTTATTTCAAGGGGATTATTGCCTTTATTGTTCCTCATCCCACAAAACCAATAAGGTAACTGTAACCTTTAATTTAAAAGTTCTTGAAACTGAATATTATAATTTCGACATTTATATCCTTGGAATTCATTTTTCCCCTTTTTTTATTTAAAATTTAATTTTTTTGCTCGTTTTGAATTTGTTTTTACCTATCAGATTATTAAAAATATTTTTCACTAAAAAAATAATAATTTAATTTTAAATAAAGCCAGTGAAATTTTACACATGCTTGTCTATATTTCTTTATAATACTATAATATACATATACAAATACAAAATACTAAAAAAAATCAATATTCGCACCCGAAATCCCTTCTTTTTTCCCCTTTTTTCAGCTCATCTCATCTTTCTTTTTCTAAAAAAGCATACATATTAACACTTGCCAAAATAAGACATTAAAAGTACATGCCTCATTAAACCCGTGGTATTTATTGCACCTGCAGCAAATACAATCAGAGCTAAATCCTTCTCTTCCCCCTTTGCATCATAATCATCAAGAACAAAAGAATATAATGGACCATCTGTTCCCGAGGACTATTTTAGGTACCGAGTACAGTACTGTATAACCACCCCTCCCCCTGCCTTCAGCTCATCAGCTAAGTGCAAACACTGCATAACAGCTCTAACATGCTTCATTAACAAATACTCTCTCCTGCATCCAGCCAGCGAGTTGTGATTTCGTTCATTCATCACCAAGGGGTGGTCCAACCTTGATTGGTCCGATATCCCCAGGTTTTTCGGCCACCATTTACGGGGGAGAGGGAACGGGGATCATCTTTGAGATTTCTCTGGGGTTCGATAATTTGATAAAAACCCCGTGTTCTCTCTTTCGCAGCTTCTATTCCATTTGGGGCGGAAAAGAAACCTGAGGGTTTTCTGTTTGTTCTTTTTTGACTGGTGGGAGGAAGATGGTTCTTTTACCATCCTTGGTTGTTGCAGGGGGTCAGTAGAGATATTACGTTGTGGTGTTTGGTTTCCAAACATTGAGGAGGGTATTAGGTGTTTGCTGCTTCAATTACTCTTAAAGAGAAGCAGAAAGATGGTTTTTGAAGTAAGTAAATATAAAATAGTTCACGTTACATGCGATGAATGGAAATGTAGAAAATATATTAAATAAACAAAGTATTGGCGGAGAGATAAAAAAAACTTTATTTTGCTCCATTTATTCCATAAAACTTTTAAATCATAAAGTACGAATGTTTTATTACCTGTTTCAATTTTTTTTTATTTACGTTTGGTTTAGTTTGACTTTATTGCTGCATATTGAACTATTGGTGAGAGATTTCATAACTTTAATGCAGCACCAAATAACTAATATTGTTTTGCCTCTTTATTTAATTCCTACAATTAGGTCACTCTCCCTATATATATTGTTCAAATTTTCAATCGTTAATAAAATACTTTCTATTAATCCATTCAAGTTCAAATACATTTTTTAAGCAACTTGTAGTGGATGACACTTGATGTTAATACAGTTTTTTTCAAATATTAAGTAATTAATTAAATTTTAAAAAAATGAATAAATAGTAACAAACAAAAATAGTAGTCCAACAGCATAAATAGAAAGGAATATCGTTCTTTGTGTCTCTATAACGCAATGGATAGTGCGTTGGACTTAAAATCCTAGGGTCGTGGGTTCGAATCCCACCTGAGATGGCCTGATTTCTGAGAATGTGATTATTTTTTACTATACTATTTTATTCGAATAATTAAATTTAATTAATAAATAAATAGTAACAAATAAACAAAATAGTCCAACACCCTATATAGAAAGGAAAATGGAAAACTGAAACGAAAATCGCTATCTATTTTGCCACTTAATATTGTAATTCTGTCATATGTACATACATATTTATATTAATTCCCACTATTTAATAAAAAGTAACTAAAATAAAATTTTTCTATGTTGATCTAAGTAGGAATTGACTTAATTTCTTTTTTTTTTCATTTTTTTTTTTTTTTTTTTACTTGTGTGTGTGTTTTTAATACTTAAATAAAATTTTTAAAACTCTAAAAAAAGAATATAATCTTAATTGGAATAATTATGATAAGATATGCATTTATCTTTGTTATATTACCGTATCGTAATGGAGTTTTAATTGTACAAGCCATTCACATAACTTTTCATTCTGCCTCACACATAAAATGTCTTTAGAGTATTTTCTTTGAAAATTGGCATAATCTACAATTTTTTTTATTCTGAGCTTTAAATCATTCTTTTTGTTTGAGTAAAAAGAGTTAGATTTGCATTCTTTTACTTTTCGTTGATTGTCTTATTGTATTTAAATCTCTTTGGTTTGTATTTTATTATGTTTCCCCGTTTAACTGTCAGTGCATACGTCCTGTAACTTTGTTGCTTTTAAATTGTTTAACTTTAAAGCTCTCTTTGTATAAATTAAATATCTTTGTACAGCAGTTAAGTTTTTAACTTCCAAAAAAAGTAATGGCATCCGCAGTGAATTGTCGAATAACATTATGACTAGGCTTTTATAACGTATTGCTGGTAACTTTAAATTAATGAATATTGTATTATTTTTAAATAAACGGAATCTATTACTAACAAAAGAATAAATTGATTAATATATTAAATCCATATCTGAGATTAATCGTTATTACTCAAAAATTTTACTTATAACAACCCATTCGATACAATTCTAAAGATAGTTCCAAGAAATCGACTGAAACTCTCCAAGTTTGGTTGAAATTTGCCAAATATCGCCAAGTGAGTGAGAGTTATATTAAGTTCCCTGTATAAAGCAATGCAAAGGCTATTGGCGACGGACTTCGTAATTTCAAGCCAAGGGTTTATCTTATGAAATAAATTTTCATGGATCATCACCTTCTAAATGGAAAAGATTTTTCATATATATATTTATTTTTCATTAAAAGTTTTAAATAGTTATAAAAAGATAATGAAATAAAGAAAACCTATTAATTTAACTGAAATTTAAAAAAAATATACTATAATCAAAATATTAGTTTTTTACTGCCTTAATTTTCTAAAATTAGCAGCATTTGACATAGAAAAATAAAATCGAGTTTGCTGGTAGAAGAGGATTTTAGAGTACAAAGCATGTGTGTGTGTGATGCACAATTAATTAAAATTCATTCAAAATAATTATATCAAAGCATTTTATATTTTAGGTACTTTATAAAACATACTTATAACACCACCAATTATTTTTATAGAGTTAGATGTTAAATTATTTGACTATATTGATTATTATGTATGAAGGATTATAGTAGTTTTCTGTGATATTTATAATATAAATATATTAAAAAACATATCTTTTAAAATGTCAAAAGAAAATTAGTTTTATTATATAAGCAATTATTTGCGTAAATTTAATTTTCTCCTTTGAATAAAAATCGAAAACGTCTGAATTCAATATTCGACTTTTTTTGTTTTTGTTTTATTGCTTATAAAATCAAATGTAATATATATTAGAAGTTGTCACGCTTGGCACGCTTTATTTTCTTGATTTCATTCTAACATACAATTAAAATTAAACATACAAATTTTAAGATTTTCAATTAATTTTTATTTAATCTTGTTCCTAACGTTCTTTTTTGCCATAATTTAGAATTGAGTTAATTTTACTCACTGATATTTTCAATTTACTATTACTTCTTTTTCGATTCCTTATTTTGTTATCTTGCTCATTACTCTCATCAATTAGTTTTTCTTATAAATACTTATTCAAACCGAGGGGGTCTTGACACATTTTAGAATAATAATTAAAACTGATTATGAAGATTAGATTTTCTTAATATTAATTAGTACGCTAGAGTTATTCTTTGCGTTGTTGGTGATATTTGAAATGAATTTTAATGGGGTAGAAAGTGACTTAAGAAAACTAATTCTAGTTTGTTTAAATTTTCATTAAAGTTGTACAGTGAAACACTGACAGAAAAACTTCTAATTTATAGAATGTAGAGTAACATGTAGAGAATGAAAACAAGACAATTTTATAAGGACATTTTCAAACTTTATCGCTATGGCAGATGTTGAACATAAAGATTAGTTTTTGCTTTCCTTATGACAACAAGGGAATTTAGAATAAATTCAGAGGGAAAGGTTGGCCTCGCCTCGAAGCTGGTCTTAACCCCATAAAGCAGTCCTCAGCCTACTATGTCAAAAGGTAACGTATCATTCATCTGAAATATCCACATTATTTATCTCTGTCATCTAGAGTGTTATGCATACTTATATACAAATATATGCATGCATAATTCGGACGACAAACTCAATTTCCTCTTTGAGTTCATACAGAATTTCAGCTACAGCACAAATCATTACAATAGTGTATTATTAAAAATTAGAACAATCTTGCGCCTGAAAATATGTTCCAAGTCTATAATGAATCTAGTGACAATAGGCTAATGCAACCTAAAGGAATTAATGATAAACTACTGCAATAATAACCTATATTATATCATTAGACGGTCGCCCAGCCAATATGGTGGTTATGATACACGTACTGTAATCGAGGGGGTTCGGGCTTGAATCCTGAATAAGACATGGGGATAAAACATGTATTTCGAGAAAAGATGTCGGTTGATTGATTGATTGATTGTTCAGCTACACGAGGGATTTGGCGACGTACCACGTAATTTTGAACCATGGTCAAGTGACGTGGACGACACCTGAGCTGGCACCCCCTCTCCTAACTACCACACCACACCAACGGGAGGACGTTTCAGCTCTCGACAGATTTAACGTGCATCGCTGCCCTACACGGCGGGTCTTTAGTGGTACTGGGCTCGAACCCGTGACAAAGCAAGCCATGGTCCGATACCTATACCACTCGGCTACCACGGCCACGAAAAGATGTCGGACTTTCACCCGAAATGGATTCCCGTCTCGAATGGAAAGCAACGCTCCCCTTCTGTTCTATGCTGGGATCATCGTTAGTATTAAAGCCTATATTTTCCTGAGGCTGTATTGTAAAGGGTGTTTTTTAGAGGTATAGAACTTTAAATTGCAATAAAACAACGATGCATTATTCGATTGACATGAATTTTTTTTATTCGAAAGATAATCTTGTGGCATTACATTTTAAATATGATTTCTGGCATATGACTGCCATGGCTGGCTCGGATGTAGTCCAATCTGGACGTCTAATTTTCGATGACTTTTCCCAACATTTGTGGCCGTATATCGGCAATAACACGGCGAATGTTGTCTTCCAAATGGTCAAGCGTTTGTGGCTTATCCGCATAGACCAATGACTTTACATAGCCCCACAGAAAATAGCCTAGCGGTGTTAAATCACAAGATCTTGGAGGCCAATTCACAGGTCCAAAACGTGAAATTAGGCGGTCACCAAACATGTCTTTCAATAAATTGATTGTGGCACGAGCTGTGTGACATGTTGCGCCGTCTTGTTGGAACCACAGCTCCTGGACATCATGATTGTTCAATTCAGGAATGAAAAGGTTAGTAATCCTGGCTCCATACCGATCACCATTGACTGTAACGTTGTGGCCATCGTTTTTGAAGAAGTACGGACCAATAATTCCACCAGCCCATGAAGCGCACTAAACAGTCAGTTTTTCTGGATGTAACGGTGTTTCGACATACACTTGTGGATTAGCTTCACTCCAAATGCGGCAGTTTTTTTTTTGTTGACGTAGCCATTCAACCATAAGTGCGCTTCATCGCTAAACAAAATTCGCTTATGAAAATCGGGAACAACGGCAATCTCGTTTTGGGCCCATTTGACGAATCTACGCCTTGCTTGATGATCGTTTTGATGAATTGCCAAACCAAACTGAGAATAAATCACTTGACAGCTGTTAAATCGGTCGCCATCTTGGAAAGTAATGCCAACTGAAACTTCTATACCTGGAAAAGAACACTCTTTATATGTTTCTGTTCATCTATTTCCCGACTTTCATATGTATCCCAGGATGAAACGCATGACAACAACCACGCATCTACCGAAAGCTTGACATCTTTGGGTAATGAAACGCGAAACGTTGCTTCATCTCATATTGAAATGTATTTGGGCCTTGAAGTGGAGAGGCCTGGATTGAGAGGGGGCTTCCTGATTAGTGGGATAAGAGAATCCGTGAGTTAACACTCTATTCGCTGCCTTGAATTCATGGAACAGAAGTTGATTGGAAAAGTGCTTGCCTGTTTGGGTTGCTGATTGAGAATATTCTAAAATTAAGAAGGGAAACATGAAAGTAAAATGACAAATTAAAAAATGGTCATTCCTCTCGAGGGGAATGATGCAATTAATTACTAGGGGGGATTATACGAGTCCAGAAGGATTCTTCTGGGCCTCTTAGTATTGACATTTTGAATGTAATTTTCAAGATTCAAGACATTTAAGTTATTAGAATTTGGCAGATTACCAAAACATTTAATTGCAACCACGCATTTATAATTAATGGGTACTATTTAAAGTCAAATATAAAAGTTGTGAATATTATTGTCTTCAAATCAAAGCTTCAACCAATTGGGATGTGCAAAATCTATGATAATTTCAGAAGGAAATTTGTAATAAGCCCCCATACGGCCACAACACAACTGAATTATATATATTAGGCATCTAAACTGCTGCCCGTTCTTTGCGGCAAAACAACCATGATTTTTTGACCAAGCAGCGTCACAAAACTTGTGTCTTGCCTCTCTTTGCATTAACACTCACATTTTAGGGGACATGTCATCATAAAATAAAACTTAATGAGGTTAAGTGCAAGGGCGAAACGAGATTTCCAGAAGGACCTTAGGTTAAGCAACTTTTTTGCTGCGCCCTGGCGGCTAATAATTTACTTGCCGATGGCAGATCAATGTGTCTCTTGGGGCGCACTGAAGGCGGTGCGTGGGAAAAACACGTGACGCGTGATTTTATTGAATAATTCGAAAGCCCCCGCTGTCACGTCACGCTTGGATTGAGACTGTGCGATTGCCGTGAACGATCAAGGGATACGGTCGACAATACTTTCAGGAATATCTGTCCTGCGATTTTTTTTGTCACATATTTATGGATTTTATTATATCCATCACTCAAAAATATTTTCTTTATTAACTAAATGCTTTTTCAAAATCTATGTTTAAATATTAAAAGACTTTCAATTTTTTAGTAAAAAGATATGTTTACCGTGCGTGAATAATTCATTTGCTATGAAGAAGTTTTCCTTTATACATAACAGAGTCACTCTCAAAAGTTTTATCATTTTCTAAGTATTGATTTTTAGTAAAAAATGCTTTTGCTCAAGAAGAAAGGCTTATTTAAACTAAAAATAAGATCATTCCCTTTATTTTTCATCTAAAATGAAACTCGTATCATGTTGAAATTAAAAATTATATAAAAACTTTTCCCCTGCAAGCTAAAAAAGTTTAAATCAATCAAATTACTCTTACTGATAAATATACTTAACCAAAGATAGTTAGATTTAGATATTTAACTTAAACGTTTTGTTCAAATGTCTCAATTTGACCAATCAAGCAACAACATTGAAGTAACTTTTTTAGAGTTGCGTTTGTGCCTTCTATGTTTTGGATAAAAATTGCTAAACATTTAATTAAATAGTTTAATTAAATTATTTATTATATTATATAAAAAATTTCAATTCGCACAATCAGAGCTTTAACTTATAAACTGTTAGTAGTACTTATTAGTACTTTTAGAGCATACCTTAAAAGTACACTTTATTTGTAAAGCTTATTGTTAACAAATGATGAAATGCTTTATGTTCAAAGTTGTAACTTCTTTTCCAAGCTACTCTCATGCAAATGAGTTGTATGTATGCGTCCAAATGAATGTGTATATGTTGCATATATCAAAAGTTTTGTGCTAAAGGAAAGTAATGTTTTTTTTTCAAAGAGTAAATTAGGTATTTTAAATATTTAAAACATATCGTCAGCTTATTTATTATTATGCGTAACTCCACAAAAAGAAATACGATTTTTAATGCCATCTAATGGAGTATTTTGACGCCTATCCATTGGAGGGAGGGGGATGATTACTTCATATATCTTACAAAAATATCTAATTCATGATTGTATTGGGACTATTGTCGTGCATAGTAAAAATATAAACAGTTTTTTTACTTACTCCTGTAAAGTTCATCCAAAAGGAGCTACGTATTCTGATAATTAGGTCGACGACATATATATATCTTTTCAATTTTCATTAAGTTACCCCAGATTAAAATAATACATTTTTAATACATATTTCCAAGGCGTTTTCCTGATTTTTAGTAATTTATAATCACTTACTTCACAGGGTATTTTCCTTTGTTCTCGATTTCTTTTTCAAATGTTACATTTTAATAAATATTTTTTTTTAATTCTTGAATATATAGATAAAAAAATTCTTCACTGGCGTGACAGCCCTGGATGGTCCCTTGCCTTTATTATAATTCTATTTCATGCTATCCTGTTCTTCGCTAAATTTTTTTCAATTTGTCACCTTAATGCGAGAATTATCAATAAAATAATAAATAATTTAATTATACAAAACAAAAATCTCAATATTTATTAGAAAAAAATTCTGTTAAATACCTTAAATCTTCCTTCACTTCTCTACAAAAACTCTATCTTCATTTGAACATTTATTGCATATATTCATGGGCTTCAGAATTCCCCTGTAATACTGTTTTACCGCCAATTCATTAAGCCTTCAGTTCAGTGCATTCAAATGTAAGACCGAAAATTCAGACTGGCTCTTAAGGAATACCATTTGTTCCCTCAGCTAAGGGAAAAGATGTTAAGAGTTTCTGCGTGGTAAACGTTTTGGAAATGTTGAAAAGTTGGAGAAGGCGGTGACTACTTGGCTTAATGCACTGATGGTGGAAAAGTATAACTTGGGAATTCTGAAGCTCTTGAACCAATACTCAAATATAGTCGAACCTCCATATAACGAACCTCTATATTGCGAATTTTTCTATATAACGAACTTTTTCTTGGAACCAGGAATATTTCAAGATTTTATTCGTAAAATAACCTTCCAATAACAAAATGCATATTCTATATGAAGAACTTTTTCTCCTGTGATTCAGTTTTTGTCCCATACTTTTAGAGTATTTCTGGAGATTTCAAGTTATTCACTCTTTTAACACACTTTATGGTGGTCATACATCTTAAACTGGTTTTGAGAGATGCTTAACTCGCCGAGAGCAATAGAATTCAGGGCATTCCCTCCACGAAATGCAACCTTGAATCTCCATTGTCCAATTCTCTGGAAACATCTTCGATATACCTTTTCACCTTCAGTGGAGCTGTCTCTTGTACTCGTGTTCTTGAACTAATCTCCATTCATTAATAGTGTTGATAAGTCGTACTGGTAGTTTCATTTCTTGTAGCTCGAAAATGTCAAAACGTAAGTGCTTGTGCATCAAAGAAAAGCATTTAGTTCTTCAGGAAGTGGATAAAGGCGTCAAGAAACTTTCCTTGCAGGTTTTTTTTTCCTTCCTTTTTCTTTTTTGATAGGTAAGATACATAAAATAAATATGTATTAATTTACAAAAGGGGGTGAATAATTACTTGTTTAATAGATAGTGCTTATGAATTTAAAACTTGTTTTTTGGGGTTTATAAAGAAAACTGAAAACTGAACCTCTATATAACTAACTTTTTTCCGGGATTTCGCGACTTCGTTATATAGAGGTCCGACTGTATTTACATGTAAGAAAGAAATATACAGAGGAGTGGAGGAAGTTTCAAGTCATGTAGCAGATTTTTTTCCCCAATAAGAATTGTGTTTTTCATTTTATTTGCTAAACTATCTTTTTTTTCTCTTCGAGATGACCCGCGTAGTTTTCTAATCTTTTTCCAAATATTCAATCCACCTAAGTTTTGGTCTTCCTCTTTTCCGGGTACCAGATGGTTTAACGTAGAAGATCTGTTTTGTGGCTCGAGTACCATTCAATCTTATTAAATGTTCTCATTTAAACTTCTGTATTGCTTTAAATTTAATATCTGGCTCTATAAATGGTTTGTAAATAACCGAGTTGATTCTTCTATTTTTCTCCAAAAATTATCACATTTTTACCAAATATACTTCTTAAAACTCTTCTTCTAAGTATAGCATACATTTCTTTATTTTTCCCTTCAATTTTTAATATTACTTGTGATAAAAATGTGAAAATACAGATTGTTAATTCTTGAATTGTAGAAATAATTTCAATTACTAGGATTGATTGACTGTGTGTGGTAAAATTTACACATCAAAATATCATTTATTTTAGAAAGAATTTAGCTTGAATACTTTAAACACTAATAAAACAATATCATACATATTTGATTCACGAAAAAATAGAATATCCTTTCTATAAATATTGAATCCATGCAAAATCAAAAACTTATTCACCTTTTCTGAACATCCATTATTTTCTCGCTCATATTACCCCGGCATCTTTATCAGACATCTTTGAATTTTTTAAAAGCTTCTACCTATACTATTCCTTCAATTTCTCTATATTTTACACCGTTGAGTAATTTCTTTCTTTTTTTCCCCCTCTAGCCCATCTTATTCTAAACTAATATCAGGTGAAAATTTATTTATGGATGTCATCATTTCTTTCTACTACACTCATTTTTCGCTCAAGCAGATTTTGATTTTTATTCTTATTTTATTTGTTCTTTCATGTGCAGCTAACGTAAATGACATTTTACTCGCTTCAACTATTCGAACGCCATTTTTTTTACATTCATTCTTTTTTAAATTCACTTCCGTTCCTTTAATCTGCGTTTTGCGTCGGATGATCTTTCTTGTTTTTAACGTTCGGAATTTTTTCGGTTTTTTTTTTATTTTACGGCCAATTTATTTCGTATTTTGAGCGAAGTGCGTGCTTTACCGAGAGTTTTAAAGAGTCTACCCCCTCGCTTAGGGGTGTTACAGGTTAGTATAACGATCCATTAACCGAGTTGGGTTGAGTGGTTTGGAGTGAGAAATAGTGAGTGAAACATTATCGTTTGTCGCGTAATGATGGTTAGAAGATGTCATTTAAATACCGGGATATTAAAGATACTCCTTTGTCAGTTTGTGAAACTTTGTAAATCTCATTTAATGTATTTCTTTTGTTTACAAAAACATTGCTGACATTCCCCCTCCCTCTTTAATGCTGAGAATAAAACTTATAATAATTAATTTTAAAATGAGTTAGTAGACACTTGAAAACATTATTCACTTTTTTAAAAAGAAAATATAATTTCAGCTCAATAAGGAGTAACACTGAATCAATCATACTAAAATTGTATATATATATATATATATATATATATATATTCAGACTGACCACCTGATCGGGACATCTGCTCATGCACCTCAGCTGACAATGGTCACGTATATTGGGATGAGTACAGTGGGCCCTGGCCCTCATGGGCTGTTGCGCCACTGAGTTTGAGCTTTACACAGACACACAGACACACACACACATACACACACACACACATATATATATATATATATATATATATATATATATATATATATATATATATACCCTATTTATAAACGTGTCTCAATTTACCTTTTTCTAAAGCATTTTCTAAGCACTACCGCGAGTCAGAGAGCAAACTTTACTGTCTCATATATCCCTTTCTTTCTTTTTTTTATTGGTTTGTGGTAGATCCATACCAACATAATGTTGAATTTTTGCAAATTTATCAACTTAAATGTCGTTTCGATGGCTGGTATAGAGCTACTTACTTTAAAAAAATTAATTTCTAACTGGTGTGAAGTACAGTATTTTAAAACACAAGAAACACAAGTTTATCAATTACATTAAAAAACTAATTGATACACAAAATAACTGAGAAAAAACAAATGCTTTTAAAGGGAGCGATGAATATGTGGTTTCAATGTAAAATGTTCAACTTTTTACATCAATCTTGTCAGATTTAACCCTAAATCTTTTTGATTAATAGCGTCGTCTTTTGTTTATTTGTTTGTTTTTGTTTTGGAGATTGGCAACCAAGCTGAAATTTCTTTTCACCAGGAAAAGCAATTAAAAAGGTTCTCAAAATAATAACCGATATATTATAAAATAACAAATGTAACAGATATATATATCTTTTCAAAACAGTTAAATAAAAGATACATCTTTTTAAAGCCAAAAATGCTGACATCCGTTTCTAAATTTGACATAAAATATCTTCGTTAGTGCCTTATTTGATATAACTTCCTCTTGTAATCCGTCATTTATATTTTTTTTATTCAATATGATCATATGAATTCATTGTCTGCTGATGTTTTACCATATTTAAAGTATTCTCAAACCTAGTTCTAAAATCTAAGTAGAGGGAATTTAAATGTTGAACGTAGGTCTAAGCATCATTTTAATGGCAGATTGTCTGTTTCAAATTGAGAATTCGTAGCAATCAAAATTATTTTCCCTTACCTTAATTTTAGCAATATACGCTGAAATTATGGTGCTAGCTTTAATAAAATTGTTAAGTTAATTTTTAAAGTTAATTTGTGGTTACAATGCGCTGCCGTCTTGAAACTGCAAATTAACTTCATTAAGCTTAATAAATAAATCTGCAAAATAGATATATGTATATATATATACATAAATCTGGTTTCCAATTTATTAAATTTTCTTTTGAAATTAAAATCTTGATCTGATTTAAGATATCCGGCTACATTCGGAACCGTGATTTTGCAAAAGCGCATAAATGGATAATATTTATGATATTTAGTGTCACTTAGATTAGAAAACATATATAAAACTGTTTCAAGAATATTATTACAATAAAAAATTATTTAAGTACAATGTTTTGACAAAAAATGAATATAGAAGGACCCATTTTCAAAATATTCTCCTTTTGTGAAAAATGCATCCTTTATAATCATATTTTGCCTGTATATAGCTTAGACCTCTGTACAGAGGCTCAACTAGAAGTTTTGAAATATATAACTTAGAAGTGGGGTTATCCATGTTTTACGACAACAGAGGGCAGAAATTTTAAGAAAAAAACGCTGATAATTATTTCAATTGGTTGTAACTCTGAAAATAATGTGAATTTTTTTTAAAAAAAATAGTTCAGACCCTCTGGAGAAGTCTTTAATTTTTATGAGCAAAATATTATTACTTCAGAAGCATTTTTTATAAAAGGAGAACATTTTGAAAAAGGTAATTCTAAGTTAAATTTTGCCAAAATATTTTATTTAAAAACTTTTTTTCGTCACAGTATCTTTAAAAATATTGTATACATGTATTCTAATCTAAGTGACACTAAATATCAAGTAAATTATCCATTTATGCGCTTTTTTAAAATCACGGTTCCGAACATAGTCGGATACCTTAATAAGAGCCACTATCGCGTAGGCCCCCATTTACACCTCATCGATAACTAAATTGTTTTTTCCTTGGCGTGGACCCTTTGTGGGTTGTCATAGAACTCTGGGGGTTGATATAGACTACTTTGGGAATTACTGTATTAAATGGTTCAAAACTGTTTTGAATTAAAATCCCTAGATAGAAAATTTGAGTGAATTATATGCACGGATATAACACAAAATACTAGTAATTGAGGAAGTTCATAAATTTCATAATTATCTATGCATTATAATGATAATTTGATTAAAAAATATATGATAAAAGGTGTTTTTTGACAATTCTTTTATTTATTAATTAAAAAATTTTATCAAATTTTTGTCATTTTTCACTCTAATTTTCTGTAAAATAATTCAACTCTTAAATTTTTGATTACTTTGAAATTTTCTCCGTTTAGTTTTTACAAAAATTATAAGATCTTGATAAAATCGTTAAAAAAATAACTTTTGTATTTAGCTTCCCCATGGATAGTTTGAGTACTCAAGTACCAACATTTAATGTATAACAATACATATTTAAATAAGTTTAAAAATATTTAACTAATTTATATGTTAGATGCAAATGTACGCTTATTATATACATTATATATTAAAAACATCATTAAGATATTGTATTCCTATCTAAAAAAATTGTATCTAATGAATCGCACATCTAAAAAGACACATTTATATTATGTGTAAACGGAAATTTTCATAATATCATTAACCTATTTGATTTTTCAATGATACCTCTAAGCGTTTTTTTTAATATACTCTTTCACAGATACAATTATTAAATTATGTACTCATTAAATCTATCAAAACTGATAACACTAAAGAAAGCCCCAAAAAGATTTTATCAAAAAACCTTAACGCAAGCTCCAATTTAGATATAAATATTCATGAATACAATATCTCTGCTGAATTTTTCCTTTACGTGTGGAAGACGAAAGCAATTTTTCCCCTCTCAATTCAAGTACCTTGTCACAAAATGTCACTAAAGATCAGATAAAGACCACCTTGCCTTTCAGTTGAAAGCTTTTTGAATCTGGTTGTCATTCATCATCTCGTTCCACGCATGCGCTCAACGCCGTTGTTATGACAACAAGGACATTCAAAAACGTAGTTGATGGATTAGGCTGCTTAGAAACTAGTTTTTAACCCAATGCGTCTTCTTTAAAAAAAAGTTATAAATATAATTTTTCTTTTAAGGAAATGGAGCAAATGGTGATAGATTTGGTGTTAATTGCAATTGATTTATTTTTTTATCTATTTATTAGTGTAAATAGAATCTAGTATGTTATGAAGTTAAATTTTAATAGTGCTTGTGTGTGTGTGTGAGAGAGAGATAGATGTCAGTTGTATTTGAGTATTTTTTGAAAGATCGTAAAAAAAAGTTTTTTTTACATTTTATTTTTTAAATGACTGATTCTAAAAAAGAAAAGCATGAACTTTTTTAGTGTAGAATATCATTTCATTAACTTGAAAGAAAATGCAATCGAAATGACTTAGAAATCATTTTCATAAAAACGTATCAATTTTGACTCATTTTAGAAAAAATTGTAAAAAAAATAGAAAATATCATTATTTTGTAAAATAAATTATACCGTATCGTGGCAAAGTAAATGATCTTTTCCGATTCTGTAATTTTTTTTGTCTGAGTCTCATAAAAAATATTAGATCGTGTTTTTAAAAACGTCTGAAAAAAAAAACGGTCGAAGAATTTAAACTTTTCTGCCTGGCGGGGGAAAAATGGCAATAATTATGCGTTTTAAGGTTTTTAACTAATATATTTTTATCTAATTGTAATATCGGAATATAAATGGACAAAACAGATATCTCGGATCACTCCCGATCTTTTGGTACCTTCGGCGAGCTTCTGCGTCGTGCGGTTCGAGAGAAGATACACCTATCGCAAAGTCGCTCGCAAGATAAATACGTTTGTTTACCTTCGAATTTCAATATAGTGTAGATATTTTCATACAAAATATTTTAAATAGTTCAATGGACTGAATTCGTGTGACGTCATAGTCACATGATAATGATAACCACGTATTTTTAGACAACCTGCTCAAAAACTCATGTGACGTTATTGTCACGCAATAAAAGCAATCATGTGTTTCCAGCTAATCAGTTCATGCACTTCACTGTTGCCAATATTTGCTTTTTACAGAAACTTTCTCTTAAAATTTCATATTTGTCAAAAATAATAATGTACATAGGTATACACAAAAGGCATTTTATTTAAAAGTACATGCATAAAATAAGATTTTTTTTTTAAATTTTAAAATCTTTTTCAAGAAATTTTTCTTATAACACTCGAGCTTTATCTAAGTTTTACAAATAAAACCACAAGTACAATTAGTTTAATGTATTTTTGAATTCAATGGGGAACGGATATTTGCCTTTATCACATGACCGTCACTAATTGAGCCCGTTGCATAAAATCTACTAAATAACTACATTTGAGGCAAAATGTCCTGAACACCCTCCCTTCTTGTTCTCATATTTGACTTTACTTTTCGTTATAAATTTATTGCAATAACTTAACCGTTGCCGTTACCTTACTATTTTATTGATAAAACAATCACATAAAAAATTGTTTTATCAATAATTTGAAAAAAAACATGATGAGACGAGTAAAGGAATAATAAGATATTATTTTTTTCAACCAATTAGAGAGCAGTAGTAAAGAAAGGTTGAAAATAGAATTTTCTAGTATATTGAAAGTAGATGTCTATTACAATATGAAGTGCGTGTACAGAAATTATGGGCAAATTTTACTTTCTGCGTTAAAATAAAGACGCAAAGCAATACTTTTGAAGGGAAAAGGTTATTCTATGCGCCAAATTGCCACTGAAGTACCATGTGGACTTTTTACTGTCATTAGAACGTGGAAAATATATTCTGGAACACAAATTCTATTGCGAACAGGAAGCAATCTGGACGATCTGAGAAAAACAACTTTAAGTAAAGACAGAGAAAAATTGGAAAACGAGAAACTGGTGAAAACTGGATTACGAGGATTCAAAGCTCGCCCAAAACCATTGCTGACTGATTAGTCTGGGAAAGCATTATTATGGAGGGTTAAAGACTTGGAAAAGGTAATATTTGGTGATGAAATTCAGTTTTGTATTTCAGGAAACAAAAATGGTGCCTATGTAAGACGACACACTTATAAAGAATCTAACCCTCAGAGTCTGAAGCCTACACTAAAGTATCCGATGAAAGGAATGATATGAGACTGCATATCTTCTCGTGTAATTAATTGGAAGACTTCACAACGTAAGAAGAGCAGAGAAAACCACGGAATACAGCAAAATAGTACAGAATATTACAAAATAAATTGTTACTAATAGTGGGAGATCTTTATGGAGATCTGTCACGCAATTTTCAGTACAATAATACTCCATATCACCATGCAAATTCAGTCTAGAAATGGTTCGAAAATGCAATACTGGGAATAGAATGATTTCATCCGGATAGTCCACAAATATTAATTCTATAAAGAATCTACGACATAAAATTGGAAGAAAAAACCTTCAAATAAACTTGAGTTAGTTGAAGCTTTAAGGTATCGGACTACGTTCGCGCGCGGAACCGTGATTTTGCAAAAGCGCATAAATGGACAATTTCCATGATATTTAGTGTCTCTCAGATTAGAATACATGCACATGCATAAAATTGTTTTAAGGACATTTTAACAAAAAAAAGTTCACTTAAATACAATATTTTGGCAAAAAATTAACTTAGAATAATCTTTTTTCCAAATGTTCTCCTTTTGTGAAAAAGGCTTCTATTATAATAATATTCTGCCTGTATATAGCTGAGACCTCTGTATAGAGGCTCAACTATGATGTTTCAAAAATTCACATTATTTTCAGAGTTACAACCATTTGAAATAATTATCGACGTTTTTTTTCTAAAAATTGCTCCCCTTTGTTGTCGTAAAACATGGATAAACTCACTTCTAAGCGATATATTTCAAAAATTCTAGTTAAGCCTCTGTACAGTGGTCTGAGCTATATACAGGCAAAATATTATTATAATAGAACTATTTTTCACAAAAGTAGAACATTTGGAGAAAAAAATTATTCTAAGTTAATTTTTGCCAAAATATTATATTTAAATAAATTTTTTTGTCAAAATGTCCTTAAAACAATTTTATGTATATATTCTAATCTAAGTGACACTAAATATCATGAAAATTATCCATTTATGCGCTTTTGGAAAATCACGGTTTCGAGCGTAGTCGTATACCTTAATATTTTCTTTCGTCCATGAGGTCTTAAAAGAGCTTCTTGTAAAATTGATGCATTCCATGCCAAGAAAAAAAATGTAGATCCGTAATTAAAACAAACACATCTGGCCCATAAAATATTGATTTTCAAACATGTAACAATGATGTAATTTTCAAAATGCATGCTAAATTTACAGGGGCTGTAAGGTATTGTGCTATTCTACTACATGTAATTTTTTTTCTAAATTGTGTTATTTTGCACGATCTATACATTCTTGTTTCAGACGGCTGTACAACAAAAAGTATTAGTCGGTTTGAAAAACCAGTAAAAGATTTGAAATCATCATACACTAATATATTAGAATCAATAAAAATAGTTAAGATTGTACGATAACATCATAACTGAAATTTTAATCAAACACAAATATTAGGCAAAAAAATGAGTGTATTCAGAACTTTTTGCCACCACTGTACTTAAGTGATTATATTTTTATACAAATTGAAGCTCCAGAAAAATAATTATGGTGTCAATGATGATAGAATGAGTGAGTGAGTGAATTAATATTAATATCAGCCGATTCAGGTGCACGAGGGCTTTTGGTGTCGGGTCTCGTAATTTTGAACATTTAAGTGACGAGGATGACACATGAGCTGGCACCCCCTCTCCAAACTTCCACATCGCACCAAAGGGAGGACGTATAACCATCGACATATTTAATGTGCATCGGCATCCTCTGCACGTTGGTTCTTCAGCGATGCTAGGCTAGAACTCATGACACGCCGGCCACGAGTCCGTTCCATTGACCACTAGGCTCAATGATGGTAGAAAAAAATGCTAATTGATAATTATAAAGTATAATTGAAAGATAATTTAAAATAATAATTCAATTAGTAGAAGTAGAAGTACACAGAGAAGTAGTACACACATATATATGAATTTTGGGATCCTACTAGTTGTTATTTACTCACTTTTCTGCGTATTTCATGATATTTTATGACAAAATATCAATTTTAAGTTATAAATATTTAAATCCGAGCATTATATGCTTTCAATTGCATTTGAAAAAATTCTCATAACCGTAGACTTTTGATTGGAAAAGGATATGAATTGAATTTCTAAAGCGAAGTATATTAATATTTTACAACTTAACCCTATATATATATATATATATATATATATATATATATATGGATTTTAAGAATTGATTTCCATTAAGTCCATTCTTAGCGGATCTCTACTCAACAAAAAAGAAACCTGCCTGCCCAAACTCAAATCCATAAACTTCATAATTCAAAAATGGGAATTTTTTTATCTATTACACCAGCGTTCCTGAAACAGTGGGGTGCCCCGTAACGAGGCGTGAGAATATTGAAAATTAGAAAAGAAAAGATTCTTTAAAAAATTATTAATTTATTAAAATCAAACTAACAAAATCCATTTTGACTTACTAAAAATTAGAATACACATTTACACTAATATAAAGCATTTATAAATACATTAGTACTGCACAATGTATTTTATAACTAATTTAACAATACTAAGGTTAATAATTACTAATGACCCCATGGACTTGTCTCTTACAAAATTATACGCAAAAATTAACACTTATCTTAAAAATATGTACTGTTTATAATTAATCCCTTTAAAGCAGATTAAAAATTCCGCAATTCGCTCCTCAATGCCACCGTTTTCCACATATGCGCGAGTACACTGGTGTGCAAAAATTAAGCACGAAGTCGAAAAATTAGCATATCAGCTGAACGAAGAGACAGAGTGGACAGAAAGGCCAATCAGGAGATTAAGTAAGGTGATGTACGGTAGCACATGCGCAGATATGCAGGTAGACGTAATGGGGAAGTGTCTGAGTAGTATAAAGCATGTTGTCGGTGTAAGATCAGTATTTCTGGCAAAGAGATTGCACGCCGTATAGCAGTTAAAATCACACCGAGTTGCTGCCTCAGCGAGAAATGGCGAATAATCAATCTGTTGGATGACATCTGGATGCTTTTACCCGAGGTCGAAACATTGGGAAGTTGGAGGAAGGCTGCAGTGTGACTGCAGAGTTCGGAATTGCTCACAGCATCGCTTCACGACTTTGGAGACAATTTCAAACTACAGGAACAACTACCCGGGGGTTCAGTAGTGGTCGTCCACGAGGAACCACACCCGCAGATGACCAGTACACATTGTCTTACAGGCCAGAAGAAACAGGCGGCAGACAGCGGGAGAAATCGCTAGACACACGACACAGGTGACTGGACGACCGATATCACGTTTTACCGTGGCCAGAAGACTGCACGGTGGTGGTCTGTTTGCACGACGCCCTGTACGGTGTGTATCTTTAACGCCTGCCCATCAGAGAAGGCGTTCTCTGTGGTGCCGGGAACACCGGAATTGCAGAGACAATGAATGGGGACGAGTACTCTTTACAGATGAGAGCAGATTCAGTTTGAGTAGCGATTCTCATCGCATACTCATCTGGAGAGAGCGGGGAAGCCGCAATCATCCCTCGAACATCATTGAAAGGGACAGGTATTGAGGTCGCGGTGTTCTCGTTTGGGGAGGCATCATGCTTGATAGTCGTACAGACCTTCACATCTTCGACGCAGGTTCAGTCAACGGGACCCGTTATTGTAACGAGATTCTTGTTCCATATGTGCGTCTTTTTAGAGGCGCTATGGTTGTGCAGTTCCTTTTCATGGGCGACAATGCACCATGTCATCGCACAGTAGCTGCCGAACAGCTCTTAGAGAGTGAGGATATTGAACGTATGGATTGGCCGGCACGATCTCCGGATCTCAATCCCATCGAGCATGTATGGGTTTTCTAGGCAGACGCTTGGCAGCTCGTACCTTACCACCAGTAACGATTCGGGAGCTTCGATTGGCGCTGCAAGACGAATGGGCAGCAATGCCTCAACAACTCATTGACACCCTCATTCTCAGCATGGGCAGACGCTGTGAAATCTTCCTAGCAGTCAGGGGAGATCATATCCCCTACTAAAGACCGGATGTTTCTTGCTGGACACCCATCACAGAGATGTTTCGGCCGTCAGTCGCATTGCGCTTCATGCTACTTTTTCAATAAAGCTTCTTTTTATCCCTGTGATTTCTCTTTTAGTAAGTGTTGCTTACATATTACACATGTCCTTACGTATTGGGGATCTTACGGTATTAAATGTTTTGATTTGGAAAGCTTTTGTACAAAGTTATAGTGAAAAAACCGTCTCGTCCTTAATTTTTCCACACCAGTGTATGTGATGTATGGGGATGGGGGAGTGGGAAGGAATAAATAAGCAAAACCTATGAAATAATTATATCCTTCGCAAACACTGTCAAGGCCCTTGGATTGCATTCCAAAGCCTTCGGAATAATTTTACGGATAGCAGTGCGCAGAAAAAAATCATGCTTCGTAAAGGCGTATATATGCGTCTTGGGCAATTAACACTTTGCCTGAGCGAAACGTTTATGTACATCAATAACAATTAAGAGGCTCAAGTCATATTGTAGTCTTAGCATCAAAGTATAGCATTATTGAATTCAATAACTTATTATTGCATGAAAAGGGAGCGATGAAATTTATGATTGAATATTGGGTCACAAATATTGAAAGTTTGAGAAACACTGTCTTACGCCATTTCCCATCCTTTAGAGTCGATTTCTGCAAAGTACGTTCTGAATGGATATTTACTCAACAATAGAAGCATGTCTGCAAAATTTGAAGTTTGCCGGTCTAAAGATTGCAGAGATCTCATCATGAATGAGTGGGTGAGTCGCATTTCCCCGGTTTAAGCAACTGTTTAAATTTTCTTCAATATTTACGAAAAGGTTAAGAAAATAGTTAAAAAAAAATAAATGATTGCAACCATTCAAATTCGTGAAAGTTCATTGCATAGCTGAAAGAAAATATTATATTTAGCTCCTTCGTTCTAACTTTCAGTAAAATTATTTTCACCGTTTGGTGATAGTTACATCGCTCAAATCCTTCTAACAGCAAAATTTTCTTATCTATTTGACAGCCAGCGTTGAAAAATTACGCCTTTTTCAAACGCGATGTGAAATAAGACTTTCAAAGCAACTAATCAAGCGTAAATATAGCTTCAGATGCAAAAATCGTCTGCAGAAACGCAAAATGAAAAAAAAAATATCATAACGGAAAATCGACTAGAAAAAGAATTGATAAAGAGAAAGCGGGAAAAAAAATTCGAAATTGATCTTAAGTGCCAGCAGAAAGCCGAATGAAGCAGCCGAAAATGCTAGGTAAATGTCATAAAAAATTTTTTTTTTTCCTTCTCCGTCTGAGAAGTATTGACATATTCTTTAAGATTCGTTTATTTTCACCCGATTTGAAGCTTTCTACCTCCAAATAGAATAATGGAAAAGTTTTTCCGGTAAAAAGGAGATATAACAGAATGCGATTCGATTCCATGAAATTTCGTTCCTAAGCCTTTTTGACTTACATTGGGCTTAGAGTCAATGTAATACAACGATCCTGCCGTTTGTATTTATTTGTTTAGTAGGAAAATAAAGTTTTAGAAATGCAATTCCAGCTTTCAGAAGAGATATTGAAATTTCCGCTACGTCACACAGTTTGAAATAACCTTTTCTGACGAATATGCATACGTTATAATAGATATTGGAATGCCAAAGACATGCGATAACAATTTTTTCTAACAAAAATATGAAAATATTGGCAACGCCAAAGGCCTGATGAAATGCTTTAACCAAAGTAGAAGCAAAATAATTCCTTTAGCATATTTCCCTATGGAAGTTTCATTTGAAAAAAAAAAAATGTTCACTAGTTTGAATTTTTTTTTTATTTAATTGCAAAGTACTCTATTTTTGAAGGAATTCAGGAAAGTGGAATATGGCGAAGAAGATCAACTTTCGAGCTCTATCACTCATATAAAGTATCGAACATTGTTAACTTCATCAAAATACAACGAATTAAATGGACAGGCCACGTTGTCAGAATGGACGAAGACTGCATCACTGAAAAAGTATTTAATGCCCAACCTATTGGCCCATGGAGAAAAGGCAGGCCACATCTAAAATGGTTTGATGGAATAGAAAAAGATATCCTAGTTTTGAGAACTAAAAGTAGGAGAACACTAGCAAGAAGAAGACTGGCTTGGAAAAGGCTTTTTGAGAAGATTAATGCCCACCCTCGGCTGTCAAGCCACTTAGGAAGGAAGGAAAGTACTTGAAATTTATATCAAATTTTCTTCCTAAAAACATGTTTTTTTGTGATAAATGTATAAATTCAGTTACACTACACAACAAAAAATTTTGTTTTTCCTGATCCTGCGCAATGATAGTCATTTTTCTCATTTCTTGTGTTCTAAAAGTACACAAATGCTTCATAAACTTTGTTTTTGTAGCAAGGGCAACAATATTTGAGGTTTACTCTTGCCAAGTACATTTTTTTTACTTATTACGAATGAATAAGTTAAATAAACGTTTATATGTTGTGTGCTGTAACAAATAATAGTGTTCCTTATAATTGAAATGCATCGATCTTGACCTTCAACCAATAACAATAGCTCAAATCCTGTACCCTGAAGGTCATAAGTTTAGAAGGTACTTACGTATTATCGCAACAATTGCCAACATTTAAGATAACTCGCCAAATTAGCAACCCCAATTTCGCATGTATCGGGGGCGCTGAATTAGTAATCACGTGCTTCATTTCATATAATGTCGCCAATAAGTTGTGATAATACATAAGTACCATTTATAATCTAGCTACTTAATTGGATACACATTTGCAACAGCAACTAAAAATTCCAAGGATATGGCAAGCGAATTTTTCTATCTATGCAGTTTATAAAGACCTTAAGATATGTTGGATTTTGAAAATCACTGTCAAGATAAGAATTAACAAAAGTCTCAATATGTGTCATTTTTTGGTGCATAGATGTTTGTCTGTTCGTGTAAATGAAAAAAAATCATGTATATTTTCCTTCAAAGCATGTAAAATTTCAAGTAACACGATCTTGGTTACAAAAACAATGTTTGAGATAGTCATTTTCTAAGGTTTCCAAACAGAATACATTAGAAAATATTACTACTTAGATACAAAAATGGTTATATGCATGATATATACCAAATTATTATATAAACATACCGTTATATCAATAATTAAATACTTGAAATCAGTTTCTAAAAACGATGGAGTGGTCAATTACTTATATTTACTTAAAATGATATATAATTTGTTGAATAACGTGTGAAAAATTAAGATATTCATGTTCATTTATAGCTAGTCTATCAAAGTAAATTCAAAATATTTTTTATAAGAGTTGTAGTTGTTTTTTTTTTGTGAAAAGTAAAGAAAGGTACAGGGGACAATCCTCTTATTGAAAAAAAAACATGTTTAAATTAGTCACTATTCAATGTGTAACAATTAAGCAAAGGAAAAATTTGCATGACTTAGTAACTTCTAAAATTTCAGAAAGCCCTTTAAAAATAAGTACATTTAGTAAATATTTGTATAAGTTTCCCAATAAGGTGTTCTGTAACTTAAACAACTTCAAACTATTAAAAATAATTCGTATCTATTGCTGATTAAAGAAGAATTTTTTTAAAAATAATTTACGGAATATATATAAATATGTCGTTTCCTGCATGTTTCATTTAGGCTCAAATAATATATTTTGTATTTAACACTAACTTAAAAATACAATTTTTGCTTAAATATTTCTCTATAACTACAGAACTATTAATAATTTTTACAATAAATTAGATTTTTAGTTCATATAAAATTAAATTTTAAGCCAATTTAGTCATTAATTTTAATTTTAAGTCACATATGTTATAGCCAACTAGTTACATTTCATTGAGAAACCGACAAACACTTATTAAATGAACTCATTCCGAATAAAAAGAGGGTCATTTATAATTCCCACCTGGGTTTCGAAGAACTGTAGTAAGAAAACTAAGAAATACCGCAAAAAATAACTTTTTATTGTATACAGAAAGAACTCAAATTTTATTTACATACCTTATATATCTTCTATGAGTAAAACTTTGGTAACACGGCATATATCAATCCAATAGTCCAGTTTCTGCCACACACTTCTCAACATACTATCAACGTTATTGACAGTACGTCAGTGCTTCTCAAACTTTCAGTATTCGCGACCCAATTTTCAATCATAATTTTCATCGCGCCCTCCTTCATACAATAACAATGTATTTAATTCTATAATACTATACCTTGACGCTTAAGCTACCATACGACTTTAATCTCTTAAGTTCCACCGGAGAATATAAACCTCTCACTCACTCAAAGCATTAATTTTCTGAACGTGTATATACGTCTTTCCGAAGTATAATCTTTTTTCACTGCTAACCATAACATTATTCCGGAGACCTTGGAATGCAATAAAAGGACCTTAACAATGTTTGCGAAGGATTTATTTACTTCAGAGCATTTGCTTATTTATTCCTCCCCCAAAAAAAACAACACAGACTCGCGTCTACGTGGAAAACGGTGGCATTAAGGAGCGAATCTTTTAACTTTTAATCGGCAGTTAAGGAATTAATTATAAACCGTAGAAGTTATCAAGATTGTATTAATACAAGCCCATGGGGTCACTGATATCAAACATGGAGTATCAAACTTGTTCTTAACTTAGTATTGTTAAATTAATTATAGATAGCTCACTCTTGGACTTTGCCCAAGGCGCTGGCATTGGTGTTTTTAGTCACCTCTTCTCCTTCTATTTACACGCCGGCCCTTTGACAACTCTCTTTGATGGTGAGGTTGAAGCTATACATATAGCCCTTTAGCAACTTGCTGTTCGTCTTCCCCCCATTAAAAGAGCTGTAATTCTTTCAGATTCTACTTCTGCCCTTCAGGCTTTGTCCAACTATAATGAGAATAATTGTTTACGTGTGCAGAACTGTAGAGAACTCCTGGGAAAGATAAAAGGAAAGATCGTCTTTCAATGGGTACTATTCCACTGTGGTCTTTGGGGAAATGAGAGGGCAGACTTTTTGGCAAAAAAGGGAACGGGTATCCTTCAGAACTTTCGCAGAGACCTGACACTTCATTCTGCCAAACTGGAAATTAAAAGGATTTTTAGGGAATCATATCGCCTTACAGCTTCTCGTGTTGCTCGTGATGCACTATGTAAGAAATCCCACGGTATTCCAAGTTCTCCTCGTGCTGCTGCTGTGGCTAAATTTAGACTTTTAACCGGACATGACTGCCTTTGTGCTCATCTGTTTCGTTTTAACTTAGTGACTTCACCTATCTGCGTTTTGTGTGACACTGGACAAGACATGACTGCCGCTCATTTGGACGAGTGCTCTGCACTGAATGATCTTAACTGCATTGTAAAAAGGTATTGGAGAGCCCGTTGCCTAATGACCTGATGGTCAATGGCCTGGCATTTGTAAAATAAATAAATTATAAAATACATTGTACAGTACTGATACATTTATAAGTGTATTTTATGAGAGTATAAATGCGTACTTTATTTTTTATTCTGTCAAAATGTATTTTGTTTGATTAATTTCAGTAAATTAATAAATTTTTTTTAAATAATCTTTTGTTTTCGACTTTTTACTATGCTCGAGCCCCCCCCTCGTAGAGTTATCACGCCCCTCTAGGGGGGTGCGCCCCACAGTTTGAGAAACTCTGCAGTACGTGTTATACTTTCATGCAGTTCTGCTACATCCGCACGTCAATTGGATATGGAAACATGGTGTTATGTAAAAGACAAAGTTTTCGGATAACAACACATGCTGCCAATAACGCAGATGGTATCGTCTTGCATAGAGTGTGGCAGGAGCTGGACAATCGCATTGAGGTTTGCTGTGCAACCAAAGTTTCACTCAAGGACATCTGTAAGGTATGTAAATAAAACTCCAATTTTTTCTAAATTTCTTCAAATGCTTTTTTTTAATGATTTAATTTACTTTTTTACTGTAGCGCTTTGAAATCCAGAAGGGAATTATGAATATCCCTCTATTTACAAAGAAAAAAAAGAAAAACGAAGACGGGAAAAAAGAAGAAGATAGAAAAAATTCTATCGTAAATAAATCGAGAACTTTCAGCTAAAAAATTTATTGCTATAATAAGAATTCTTCAAATATACTTTTAGAGTAAACTGCCTAAGTAAAAATTTATTTATGTAATCCATACCTAGGAACATATGAACTTTTATCTTGCACTACCCAATGGAAGAGGAGATAAATTTATCCACTCCTCATGTATTTCAATGACCTTTAAAAATTTGCGCCCACCATGTGAATCATTGTTATTCCAATACCAAAGAGCCTTCATGGTCCTAAGTAACAAGACAACCCATCTGGAGTTGATGCGATTTTGCCATCTTTTCCTCCCTTTTCGTTTTTTTTTTATTTCTCCTCTCTCACAAGGGGGAAGGGACGACTCAAAGTGTTTTGAATTTTGTTGTTGAACGTCATGTTGACACAGCTGCCAGCCTTCACCAAGTTAAGGAAAAAGAAAGCTTTGTTCCGGTACTATGATGGGTGGAAATTTTCGAATTTTGATCAGAGTAACCAATTACGGGTTAAATAAAGTCGAGAAATAATTGATCGAATTCTTTATTCATTTTCTATAATATTATTGACGATTTTATTGCATTTTGTCAGTATATATTGGAACAGATATATTGTTAAATAAATGTTGTGTGAAAATTGTCATCAAATAAATTTACGATGCTTAAAATTAAATACAAAAAGTGCCCATAGATTAATTGCTATTGATATTGGCAAGTCTAACTAATAAAAGTTGAACTACTTTATTTTGATAGATTTTTTATTACTATTTATATTTATCTATTTATAGGAAGAAGCCAACTCACTCATTCCCTCACCATGAGATCTCAGGAACTATATATATATATATATATATATATATATATATATATATATATATATATATATCAGATACACAGGCTTGAAACGTGACAGTCATTATCCTTTAATTGAGTAGAGATCCGTTTAGAAGTGGTATTGTGAAAATATACTCCAAAATGGGATGCGGGTGCATTATAAGCAAACTTTCCCGTTTTTTAACTATTCGGCCAACATATTTGAAATTTGGGAAGTATGTTTATTTTGTTGAGTAGAGATCCAAAAAGGAGTCTTGTAGGAATCGACTCCCATTGAAGGTTGCTGTGGCTTACAGGGATGCAATAAATAAAAGAAATCCTGCTTTTTTTAAATATTAGACCAGCAAACAGGAAATTTTGAAAGCATGTTTCTTTTTCTGAGTGGAGTTGCACTATAAATGGTTTTGTGGAAACCGAGCCGACTCTGAAGGGGAGGATTTATGAGAAAGTAAAAGATAATTATACTTCTTTTCTGGAAATTCAAGTCCTTTTCTTTCTCAATCAAAAAGCGAGGTCTATAGAAATGTTTTTCAATATAGTCAAAAGTCTAATGCCAGAACTTAGATATCTCAGTAAATTAAAAATAATTTATAGTCATATAAGATTTTGAAATAACGAATGAAGTGAGTTGGAAAGAGAGAGAGAGAGCTATAATAGCTTATAATGCCATAATCATTCCATTCTATCTCTTTTTGTATAATCAGTGTTATATAGTCATATCATATGTATGGTATAATACATTTCCATGATGTATATAACTTCTCCATTTTTATGTGTTAATGTTGTTCGAGTGAAAATTTTATTAGATAAAAACACGTAACAGATAGTTTTCACTTTATTTAAACATTATTTATACAGAATAGCTTTTGATAAACAGACCAACTCAACTTAAATTGCCAAAATAAGTTACTGAGAATCATCACCATGAAAATAAATAATGGTTTAATCAGTTATAAGTTAATTTTTCAACAATACTTAATAATTTTCACACTTGCAAAACTCGGAACACAGTTAAAGAATACGAATATTATTATTAAAGAGCATCAAGAAGGGTTTTGTTTACAATATTTTATTGTTCGTAATCGTAAAAAAACTAAAAGAATTCCATCGAAACAGACCCGGAAATTTGCCCACTAGCATTATTCAAAAGCTATATATTTAAATCAATATTTAGTACCTAAGAAGATGGTATTACGTCGGATCAAGGTTATCAAATTCCATTTTTGAACCCATTCAGATTCACTCATGCTAAACCCCTTCCTTAGGGAAATTCTAACCCTTTCCTAATCCTAACTCTTCCCTCACAGATTTGTAAAGCTGGCACCTCAAACAGACCAACCTAATCTTTTTGCATTAAAGTATAGCATTTCCATTTTACGTCCTGACCCAAAGAAAGTATTTTGTATGGGCTATAAAAAAAGAGACAAAAAAATTACTTATACTTCCTACATTATTAAAAAGCTACACCACAATACACTTCACTTTACCCTTTTACGTCCCGACTGGGGCAATCCTATGGGATAACCCTACCAGTAGAAAGCTTTTGATAGGATTTAGGGATGATCCCTACCACGGCACATTGGAAATTACTCACCGTGTGGTTAATTTCTGCGATACCGCTGAAAGCTTTTAAATTATTCCGAGAGATGTACGAAGACAACAGCTTCGTGGTTTTAATCTAGCCAATAAGGTTTCTGGATGGCAAGATAGACGTTATGGTTCCTGGTGGAAGAGTTAAATTCAAGCAATGTGTGTTCTGGAGAACAAAATTATGGCCTGTGGTAATTACTTGACGAGTACGCGTTAAAATATATATGAATCTCTATTCTGTTTGTATTAAAAGAGTGTTACAAGATCAATTTTTGCTCTTCCTGAAAATTACTGTCATTTTATAAGTATTAACTTCATGGTTTTGATTGAATAAGTGAAAGTATTATTTTTGGCTTTGATAAATGTACACCATAATTAGTGAAATAAATAAGAAAAATTAAATAAAACTATTTAATAAGTTATATATATGGCTAACTTAATAATTGTTTTTCGCCATACTTTTAAAGGATTTCTAAAGTATATATATATATATATGTGTGTGTGTGTGTGTAAATATATAACGTATTGGCCGAGTGTGGTATTTGTCGAGTGTTAGTAAGGTTTCAAGAAAACATCTTCAGTGGATGTTCATCTTTTTTATTGGGATGCACACATCAAAAGCTTAGGACAAAATTGCGGTAGATTTTCACGTTGATGAGACAAACTTGCGACGATTATAAAGCAAAGCGGGCAAGACACAAGCAGCTGCGACATCTTGGAGGACACAACACAAAGACAAAGAGAGCGATTACACAAGATTTTCGCTTTTATACCGGCAGTGGCAAGTGCGTGATTATTATGTAACAGTAGCTCTGATTGAATAGAATGGGCGGGACAGGGATTTTAGACTAGCCGATTACGATTAAGATTACAGTGTTATATTTAAACCAAAAAACTAAAGTTTGTTTAAATATTAGTAAAAAGAGTTAACAAAAAACGGATACTAGAAGGAATTATTACATATATATATGTGTGTGTTTTATCTAAATTTTACAAGTAAAACAAGTATAAATCTTTTGTCAGTTTTAAATTCAATGGTGAACTCGTGATTGCATTTATCAAGTGGCCGTCATCAATTTAATCCAGTGCTTTTCAAAGTTTCAATGTTCGCGACCCAAAATTCAATCATAATTTTCATCGCATCCCCCTCCATACAATAACTATTGAATCCAATAATACTATTTATTGACGCTAAACTTACAACACGACCTTAACATCTTAAGTGCCACCGACAATGGTGCACACAAGGGGGAAGGGGGGCCTGGACCCCCCAAAGCCCTTGATTTTTTCTTCTGATTGATTATAATTCTAAGTACATAGTACGTAAAATTTAATTAAGTATTCGTTATTAATGATTAATTTTATTAATTAATGCTAATTTTTTATTCAATAATTAGGTTTTAACTGTGTTTTGTTCCCGAAAATCGACAAAATCAAAAGGATCATTGTACAAGAATGGTGAGCTTTCAACCCCGGACCCCCCCTTGAAAATTCTGTGTGCGCTACTGGCCACCGACGTATATAAACATCTCGTTCAAGCAGAGCGATAATTTTCCGGGCGTATATTTACGTCTTTCTGAAGTGTGATCTTTTCTCTGCACTGCTATCCATAAAATTATTCCAAAGGCTTTGGAAGGCAATAAAAGGACTTTGACAATGTTTTCAAAGGATTTAATTATTTCAGATTATTTTTGCTTCTTTATTTCTCCATCTCTCCAATACATCATACACGTGTGCCTACGAAGAAAACGATTAGCATTGGGAAGCGAATAGCATAACTTTTAATCGGAAGTTAAGGGATTACTTATAAATTGTACAAATTATAATGATAAGGGATAATATTTGTAGATAATTTTATATATGACAATCCCAAGAGATCGCTGGTAATTATCAGACTTGTTTTTAACTCAGTATTGAAAATCATTTATAAAATACATTATGTAGCAATGGCATATTAATAAGTGTAATACACTGCTGGACAATTGATAAGGACGGATAACACTATCATCCATAGCAACCACAAAATGAAAGGAAGCAAAATGTGGAAAATTAGAATAAGTGCGGGATATTAGTAAGAAGAAGTATGAGTATGCAAATTTTTTTCCCACGTCTGTTCATCACGTGATAGCGTTCACAAGAGCTTTAAAGGTTTTGACGCGTGTGGACAGTTGTTGTTTCTAGTCAAAGTTTTACAGGAAAGATTTAATAGACGAACTTAAAATTTTTGGCATGTCTTCCCGACATCACATAGATGATTTTATGCGTGGCCGAATTATTGGAAAGATCAAAGAAGGGCGAAAGATAACAGATGTTGCCAGGCAGTTCGACATCTCTCACAGCGTTGTTTCACGGCTGTGGAACTCATTTAAAACTACTGGAATGTGTAGTAGACGGCACGGGGGAGGTCGTGTTAGAAGTACGACGCCTGCTGCAGAAGACAGATATATCGTCCTATCAGCAAAAAGGAACAGGCGCACCACAGCTCAGTAGGTGGAAAATCAGTTTCTTGCTGCCTCAGGAAAGCAGATCTCCCGAAAAACTGTTGCCAGACGTTTGAGGGGAGGAGGACTATACGCACGCAGACCTGTTGTGTGTGTCCCATTGACCAGACAGCACCGTACTGCCCGTTTGCAATGGTGTCGTGAGCATCACAATTGGACTGAACAGGACTGGGCATGCGTACTATTCTCAGATGAGAGTAGGTTCAGTCTGTCATCAGATTGTAGACGCCAACTGATCTGGCGCGAGAGTGGTACTGCTTATCGTCCAGAAAATATCCAGGAAAAGGACCGATATCCGACATGCAGTATCATGGTGTGGGCCGGCATCAGGATCAATGGCCGCACGCGCCTACATGTGGTTGCGAATGGGACTATGAAGGGCCAACGATAAATTTATGAAGTTCTACTTCCTCATGTTCGTCTTTTCCGTGGTGCTGTCGGTGATAAAATTGTTTTTATGGACGACAACGCAACATGTCATCGAACACTCGCTGTTCAGGATTGTCTAGACAGAAAGGGTATTCAACGTCTCGTATGGCTAGCGCGTTCTCCAGATTTAAACCCTATTGAAAATGGGCGGGATGCTTTGGGGAGGCAAGTTGCTGGTCGAAACTATCCTCCGACAAACAAGAACACCCTCATCCGTGCACTCACAGAGGAATGGGATAAATTGCCTCAACAGCTGCTGGATAATGTTGTGCAAAGTATGGTACGACGTGTGGAATGTTGCATCACACTCCACGGTGGACATATCCCGTACTGATACCTTTCTTTAAGGTGTCTGCTGACTTTTAGATGCATTGTTCCATTTCTCCGTCCGCAGATCAAATGAACATTTTTTTCTTTCAGATGTTTCACAGCTTTTGTACTTTATAAAACAATAAATACTCTTTATTCTAATGTCTGAACAGTGTGGCAACTATATTTTATCCTACTAGGCCTCATGTCTCGCTTAATGTTATGCTACATAGCAATTTGTGATCCGTCCTTAGCAATTGTCCAGCAGTGTATAGCAGTGTAAAGGTTTATTTTATTTTTTATAATGTCAGAATGTATTTTGTGTTTGTTTAATTTCAATAAATTAATATTTTGTTTAAATAATCTCTTGCTTTCGATATTTCAATATGTTTGCGCCCCCTCGTAGAGTCGCCACGGCCCCCAAGGGGACGCGCTCCACAGTTTGAGAAACACTGATTTAATCCATTGCTTATGCCTCACAATATATAAATTATCAATATAATTACGAAGAATAATGTATTGATATCACTGAGTATTAATATATTGTTACGTAGATTCGGGTTCTAGGATTTTATGCAAAAAACAATCACAAAGAAAAATAATCATTTCTTCAAGAGGGATGCGAATTTATTATAAAAAATCCAATATTTTCAATACAGGATTCATCGGCAATATTTACAGGGTAAATATCCAAAGGTCTTCACACGTTCAACAGCAATCAAACACAATAATCAGTGTTTAAAAATACACGTAAGTAAAGAATATTTACAAGCACAGCTGAGCTAATTGCTAGTCAAAACAATCCTCACTACTCGCTGGTTTAATCAAGACTCATTGCCGTACCGGCGAGCATCTTTTTATAGGCGTGACAGAAACTTCCAGAAATATAACCGCTCGTGTCATTGAACGTGACACTAGTGGAGAGATCTACTACTTTCTAGAAGATTCCAGAGTTCCGAACTCGCCAACATGGTCGCCAAAGTCGCTGCCAACTTGGTCGCAAAAAATGACGCCAATTTGGTTCTAACGCCAAGATTTCGTCAAGTTCTCATTGAATCGCCATTATAACGTAAGGGACGGCATTGCTTGTGAATAATACAATTTTAACATGAAATAAATATAACATAGAGTAATATAAATGCATTAAACACCCAAATATAAATTATTTAGACTATTTACACAAAATTCGTAACAATATTATTTGAATCGTAATGATATTTAAACTCAGATAATTCCTAATTGGTAAAAAATTCCTCTAGTTATTGTACTGAAATTTACGAATAATGTAATTCTTTCCCACCAGTATTTCCGTTTCGGTAGTATTTGAAATTAATAGTATAAAATAGATTTATGAAAACACACACACACAAGTAATATAAAAAAAAATTTAAGTCAATTCCTACTTAGATCAACAAAGAAAAAATTTATTTTAGATACTTTTTATTAAATAGTTGCAATTAATATAACTATGTATACATATGACAGAATCACAGCATTAAGTGGTAATTCATTTTTATTCATTATCATTAAAGTATCGTATTGTCATTCAAAACAATCGTGTATATGAAATTTCTGTTCAACTGAATGCTGTTAAACGTGAGGAAAATCCTTTTCAATTTTTGACACAAGTCGCCAACGTGGCTGTATTTGTAATTCTTTAAATAATTAGTTTTAATCAATTAATTTGTATTAATTATAATTAAGAATTATTGTATTGTCATCCAAAATAATCATGTATATTAAATTTCAGCTCAATGGAGTGCTTTAAAATGTATTTTATTAACGATTGAAAATTCCACCAAGATAAATAAATAAACAAACAAATAAATAAAAAAAAAGTGAAAGTGTGATTTAATAGTAGGAATTGAAGAAAAAGAAAAAAAAACTCAACAAAAGCCATAAAACATGTTTTTTAACTGAGAAAAATTAAAATACAAAATTCTATTTTAAGTCCATTTTGATCAGGAATGGGCAAGCAGCGGCACGCAAAAAGGTTTTTTTGTGTGGAGGGGGGGAGGACGATGACAATCAGTTAAGGTAATAGGGTACATTCGTTTTATTTTAAACTGATTTTAAAATTAGATATACTTGCAGCTATAGAAATGAAATTAACAAAATAATTAAATTGCATAAAATTACCACTATTCGATTTAACATATATTTATTGATAATAATATATTTGAATAAAAGACTTCGTTAAAGTATAACGTGCTCAAAAATTACTTATTTTGATCTTAAAGAAAAGATTATAGTAGTAAACGATTTTCGAATCATGTGGCATAAAAAGTAAAGATTCCAAGTAAGTTTGGGAAACCATTTCTTCCAAGCAGTTTTCAATACATACTAAATTCTTTTCTCACAAAAGGCTCAATAATCTATGATTTTTTCCCCTTTTATTTTTCTCTTTTTTCCCTTTAATACTATATATCATTTCAACCTCTTCCTTCCAAGTCCTTGCTCTCACACAACTGAACCCCGTTTGCCGTACCGAAGATTAAAAGAGACCTCGTCAAACATGCATCATGGTTCGTTCTTTGAAATAAATCCGAGAATATCTTTTACCCGATACTACGACACGCAGTACTCGAAACAGTTCTAGAACCTACTTCAAAAAAGGAAGGGGTGGGGATGGAGAGAGTAGGAAAGAAGGATTGTGGAATCGAAAAATTTTCTTTTTGATTTTGGCAGCGTGCACCAATAGGAATTCAATTCTTGCTGTATTAGGAACTTAGAAAGATCCTGGATCTTTTTTTTCAAATGCATTTCTCAAAGGACTGGAAGATCGGCAAACTACACGAGAGACCATTAGTTATTGGAAAATATTGGACGATTACGTCTTGCTTTGGAGTAGAGGTTGTGCATCTTCTAAATATAAAAGACTATCATCTATTTTAAGTTTTTATCCGTAAAATATTATAGTGAAAGATAAGTTTCGAAGAGAAATACGTTTTGGAATGTTTAATATTTTACTTAGACAAGACGTGCCTAATGCGTATTCGCATTATTTGATGAGGAATAAAATATAGTAAATAGCCTTGTATTTTAAAATGATCTTTATTTAGATCTTTATACCAAGGGCAATATTAAAAACCAAAAAATGGGAGGTGGATCTACATTGCATTGGAAAGAATAAAAATGTTAAGAAGAGTAGGAAATCTCTATACCGACAATGTTAAATTGATTGTTTTCAGTGTATTTTTTCTCAAAATCTGTTACATGTTCATGCTTGAAATTTTTCATACAATTAAAGAATACCTTTCTCATCAAACTGAAATGAGCTTTCAGCTAATTTTGAATTTTTCATAGTTTATAAAATATTTTATCAAACATAGTGAAATTTGACCAATTTTTCACGTAAAAAATTTGTAAAAAATAATTTTTGAGTTTTTTGCAAAAAGCTCATTTCAGTATATATTAGCTATCATTTTAAATATATCATAAAAATTTACATACCTGTGAACAGTGGTTTCTTAGAAAAGGTATATCGAACATCAGAAGTTACATTTTGAGGTAAATTGATTTTATTGTATACAATGAAACTTCTAATCGGCTAGGAAATAGAAAAAATAAAAGGCTCAAATTAAAATAAAAGATACATGTTTTTGTATATATCAGGCGTTCAACTTTTAAGCAAAAACGAAGTACATTGTTTACATTTTTCGCCATTCAAATGGACGTGGTCCAGTTTCAACGATTAGTTAAAACAGGTTTTAAGGGTTTCTAATTACTCTAGAAGTTAAAGTAAGGTACTTTTTGAAAGGTTAAAATCTATACAATTTGAAAATGCAAAAATCTCAAATTGTCAAAAAAATAAGACTTTAGCCTTCCAACACTCTTTAACTTAAAGCATAGCTATTTTTAGTTTAAATATTCGTCATAGTTAGTATTGTGGGAGACATATTTATGTGAGACAGTTTTGTCTTTTGAATGTGGATCAGTTTCATCAGCTTGTTGTTTTGATATTCCAGTAAGAAGAATATCATCCGTGTCATCCCAGACATAAGCTGGTTTTACACGATCAATTGAAACTGTCTTCCTGTTCTCATTTATGAGGATAGTGAACACTTTGTCTGTTCGACGGATTACTTCATGAGGTCCTGTATAATTTTGCGAGAGTGGTGGCTGGACACTATCAAATCTCAAGAAAACATGTGAACAGCTCTTTAAATTAGTTGGCACAAACATAGAGCTATTTGAATGAGCAGATGTAGGTATTGGTTGTAGAGTGCTCTCATTTTCTCACGTAAAATGAGACATAAGTTTGATTGCAGGTAGTGGTAATCTTGTCTGGGGAGAAAAGATCAGATGGCAATCTGAGAGTAGTTCCATAGACAAGTTCTGTACAAGTGGCATTGATATCCTTTTTAACAGCAGAACGCATGCCGAGAAGTACAATTGGGATGATTTCACTCCACTTTGAATTCTCGTGTGCTTTGAGATATAGCGATGCAGTCTTTCAACAAGACCGTTGACTTTTGGATGATAGGCACAGCATCGTATTCTGTTTGTACCGAGAAGATTACTCAGCTCTCTGAAAAGGCTTGATTCAAAGTTTGTACCTTGGTCTGTTGTTTTAATAGCAGGACAACCAAAACGTGATATCCAAACAGATAGAAAAGCTCTATATACAGTTTCTGCAGTCATATCAGCAGTTGGGATCATTTCCATCCATCTCGTAAAGCGGTCAACTACTGTCAGGCAGTAACTTTGACCATATTAGAAGGTGGAAAGGGGCCAATGAAATCAACGTGGATTTGGGAAAATCTGGCATCATGTAAAGAAAAGGTACCGATTGGTGCTTTAGTGTGCCTATGAATCTTGAATATTTGGCAAGGATGACAAGAGTTAACCCATGCTTTAATATCACGCCTAATATTTGGCCACACAAAACGTTGAGTTGCTAATTTGGTAGAGGCAGCAATTCCAGGATGTGAAAGACCATGCAGATGTTGGAAAACAATTTTGCGATGATCTTTGGGAATGAAAGGTCGAGAAACATTGGTTGAAACATCACTAGTAAGAGCAATATCTTCAAGAGGGAAATATTGCTGATTTAGTGTTAAAGATGTCGAATTAGATTTCAGGAGTTGTTTAAGTTCCTCATCAACCAACTGGGCTGCAGAAATTTCCTTGTAATCGAGACAATTTGAACTTGTGAGAACTGGGAGATAAAATCCAAGTGTGTGTATGTATCTAAGTTGACGTGGACTACATTTGTCAGCTTTCTATTGAAAAGCATAAATGAGAGGTTTCTGATCAGTGTAAATCACATACTCTCTTCCTTCCAATATGTGCCGAAACCTTTTGACCATTGTGAGATCATCGATCATTTTGTTCAATCTCTCAATCTCTTGGAGGATACGGTTTTCGCTGGATGAAGCCATGGCGTTTGTCGATAGTGAAACGTTGGGAGGGCTCACTTCGAGGATTCTGTCGGCGACTTCTGCGGCTTTCTCGACGGTTATTGGCGTGATGGATGCCAAGATAGTTTGCACTGAGGTCGGTAGCTGCTGAAGAAAAAGTTCCCACATAAGCTCTTTCGGGACTTTTTGCGAAGCTGAACGCTTTTTTATTGTCCTGAGGAGTTCTGAAGGCTTCCTGTCTCCTAGCTCCGCCAGTTAACAGCTTCCTAATTTCTTGTTGCGATGACTCGCTGGTTCGTTGGATCAGTTGAGCTTTAATGGCGCCGTAGGGATCCATTTCATCAGGAGTGATAATTAAGTCTTTTACAATTGCGGCGGCTTCTGGTGGTAGGTTTGATACAGTATAATTGAATTTAGTGCACGTGTCTGTAATCGATTTCGGTACTCCGAGGGCAAAAGTTCATTCGCACGTGGAGAACCAGAGTTGAGGATCGCTGAAGTTGTATGGAGGAATTTTAACTGCAGTGACTTCAGCCATTTTTCCAGTAAAATAAATTAATAGCAAGTCCAATAAAGGTTGGTATTCGGGAATTGTTCGGGTCACCAATATGGGATGAATATGCAAGGCGATGTTTTCAGATTTAGATTACTTGCTTTATTTCACGTGATTTGGTAACTGCTCTCGGAGGGATGCGTGTGCTGCCAAGGAAGTATGAAGTCGGAATGAATGCACGGGGTCGCTATAGTTGAAAAGCTAACGCATGCGCAGATTTCATCTTAGGTGCTTGCGCGAGTAAGCACTACACGCAATTGCTGGAGGTCTCACTTACGCGCAGATCGCAATGAAAAGCTTACGAGTATGAAGAGTTGAGAAACACTACAGTATATACCGTAACACTGTACATTATATACCGTAACAGTATATACCTCAATAATTTCAGAGCCTAGCTAATAAAACAACTCTTAGACAAAATTGGGCTTTATTTATCCGGATATTCCCCTTCAAGTGTGATACATATTCAACACAGAACTCTTCTAATTTTTTAATACCTTTTTTGTAAAATGATTTGCCTTTGCTCTCAAAATAGGCTTCAACTTCCGCAATCACTTCATTTTTGAGCCAAACCTCTCTCCCTGTAGCATTCTTGTAAGGTTTGCAAACAGCTAGTAATCACTGGGGGCCAGATGTGGACAATACGGTAGGTGGGAAAGTAATTCGAAGCGCAATTCATTCAATTTGAACATCCTTTTCTTAGGCGTGGCACGGAGCGTTGTTTCTAAAACGAGTTTCTAAAACAAAAATTACTTCACTAAAACCACTGTAACTTTTCAACTGAAGAAGATAGTATCACGAAATTTTGACACGTACCGTTTGAAAATTAGCACTACTAGGTTAGACTTAGAAAGGTTAGAAGGTAGCGCCATCTATATGTAAGGCTCGGGACTTATTAAGTGATGTGTTATATTCCTGCATACTACGTGCACTGACTTTCAAGAAGCATTTTTTAATTTTTAGGTACATTCGCCGTATAAAGCACATCTCTTTTTTCCTCAAAGAAATCTAAAATGCACATGGGAAATTCTCTTATCTTTTGAAGTCCATTATTCAGAGTATTGTATCGGACTTCTGAGCAACAGTATACTTCTAAAATTAAAAATAAGAGCAAGAAAATATGTGTTAGAAAGTATGTGGTTGCTCGAAGATGAAAAAGCATGTAAAAGAGGAGGCCAAATGTATGATGTCAATCTAGAAATGGAAAGTATGAGATATAGAATTAAAGATGGCATAAACAAAAATCTTTTAAAAAACTGTAGTATACCTAACAATATAGATAGAACGGAAGATAATTATTTATTTAGCTATCATTTTTATATATGGTGTATAACGCTCATCAGTAAATTTAAATCTTATTTTTTGTGTTAAAAATGCGCATTATACGCCGGAATACAAAATAATTCATTGAATTAGTTTAGATAATTATGCAAAAATAACAGAAGTAGCACTCATTTATTTATTTCGTTAATAGGATTCCGTACTACACAGTTTAAAGGCTAAAATATTTAATTTGAACAAAACAAGATATTAACGTATTATCGCAGCAATCGCCAACTCTATTAATAACTCGCCAAGTTAGCAACCCCGATTTCCTATGTGTCGTACGCGCTGAATGGCAATCATGTGTTTCGTTTCATATAATGTCTCCAATAGGTTGCGATAATACTTAAGTACCCAAAATAATATTTTTAAAGAAGTAAAAAGAAGTTAGACTGAGAGAAAATACAAAAATTCCATGGACACATTATCAAATGCTGTAAATAATTGTTATGTGAAAAATCATTCCTTAATATTAAAGCAATCTACGCAAAGGAAAAAAAACGTATACTTTTTGCCTGTTCTTGTAATTGATAAACACACTACTATTTATTTACTTCAACGACAGTTTTCGGCGACATTTCAACCTCTATAATAAACTTTTTCACGTTCCAAATGACTCCAGACATGGCGCAAATTTATGGGCAATAACTAAAAATATGCTTCTCTGCGAACACAACTCTTGAAAAATGGAAAAACTATCCTCACTTATATGTCAGGAGGTAAGTCAATAAACCATTTTTCAACTTCCTCCATGTAACCCGAATCCTTCCGAACTAAAGTCGGACTATTTCGATCAATCTCGGCAAACGTCACTGGCATCAAATTTCTAACTTTTCTAAAATAGGGCTACTGCCACTGATTAAACAAGGCATTTCGTTTCAGTTATTCGATACCGGCGCGAATGAAAACCAACGCTCTGAAATTAAGTGATGTGAAGTGACGTCAAGGTAGTGTCGGGACCGTCCTTTGTTCTGGATGTTTAGCCACCATTAGGATTAGCTCTGGGACTAATCACAATCGTAATGGATACTAGACGAAAGAGGGGATATGAGGGGGTCTCTTGGGGGTGGTTCCAAAGAAGGGGCGAAAAAAGTGAATGGAATTGGCTTTTAGCCTCGAAGTGAGAGATTTTATCCGAAAATGATGGTAAATAGTATCATTTATAGTCTCTGTATTTAGTTGGGTTGTTAACAAACTCTAGAAACTGTGTTAATTTTTATATTACCAAAAAAAAAATGTGAAGCATTAAATTCCTTCTATTAGAATTATTTATTAACCGGTTTTTTTTATTACTCGAATAATTCTGAAAATTATAAAATGAGTTTCTAGCTAAGAAACGTTTTTTTATTTTTTTTTTATTTTTAAAGGTATTTTTTTAAATTCAACAATATTTTTATTTGTATATTTTTATTCTTATAAATGGCATAACTCATGCACTTTTTAGAAAAGCTGTAATTTTTCCATTAAAAATAAACATAGTTTTTATTTGCAAGATAAAGAAAAATGTATATATGTGTTTATTTCATTTATGTCAAAACTTTTATAGTTTCTATGCGGTCAATATATTTGACAAAATCGTTTTTTTTACGGTAGATTGTAAAATGTTTATTAAAAAAATATTTGGTCAAATAATTTGCTTTTAATAAAAAGGCGGCTGAATTTTTTTGTCCTATGCCTTGCATGTAAGACCATTAAAGAAAATAACCAACTAAAATTTTACGAAAAATTATTTTTTTGAAACAAAAATCAAACTGTGGAAAAAAAGGTTCTTTAAAATGATACTTGATACTGATATACGACAAAAAGTTATTTCCCGATTCAGCAAATAAGTATTTTAATTAAAAATTATTTATTGAATTATTTAAATAAATACCATTTGGATAAAAACTTTCGAATATCATTTTCAAATTATAAATGTGGAAGTTAAAAACAGTCAATATCCATTTACATTTTTTTATTAAAATATGATACAAGTCCTTATACATTCCTAAATAAAAGTAATTTTTTTAAAAAATCAATTTTTGTAAGTACATTATATAGTATGTTATAATAATGAACTAAGAAAATTATTTTTTTTATCTATTTTCATTAGTGAATACAATGTATATATATATATATATATATATATATATATATATATATATATATATATATATATTGAATTTCTTCTAAAAATAATTACCCGTACATTTCAAAAATAATTATAATTTCTTAGGAATAAACCTTAAAATTTAAGACTGAGAGATAGTTAGCAAACCAATTAGAAACTGTAAATGAGAAAAAACCCCACTTTTTTTGTATTTAAGAAGAGAGGCATATTTATTTTCAAATTGTTCGCTTTACTTAAAAGAAATTAGAATTTCCAGTAAAAGGAAAACAACAAGAACTCATTTGAAAGATAAAAAATAATCGCAAGAAACATATAAGCAAATAAAGATAGAAGCAATATAGTCAATAAAAAACATTTCAATGTACAGGATTGATCAAGAAGATGCATTAGAGTTGAAAAAAAGCGTAATGCTGTTCTAAATGCACATTAGGTTGGACCAAAAAATTATATTTTCAATATTTCAAATTTTTCCTATGCGTAAAAGATGCTGGTAAATAGATGGACATTGTTAGCTTCATCAAAATACAATGAATTAAATGGGAAAGTCACGTTGTAAGAATGGACGAAGACCACACTACTTAAAAAGTCTTCAATGTTCAACCATTTGGTACACGAAGACAGGGCAGGCCAAATCTTAGATGGATTGATGACCTAGAAAAAGATCTCCTAGTTTTGAGAACTAGGTAGTGGAGAACACTAGCAGCAAGAAGGATGGCCTGGAAATGCAAAGGCCCACCCTAGGCTGTCGTGCCACTGAGGAAGGAAGGAAATAGATGAAAGGAAAAACAAAATGGAAACATTGATTTATATGTTAAGTGCTGCCACAAGAGGAATGACGTTTAGGTATTTGAGGTTTTTTTGCGGTAAAAAGGCAAAGTAATTTTTATTAAAGAAAAACTGGCATTTTAGTATTTTTTTTATATTTGTTGTGATGAGAAAACACTAATTAGCTACAAAGGAAAATCGTAATGTACATTTAACAACTTCTTTAACATTAAATTGTCTTTAAAACCTACTGTCGAAATGACAGTGCATGAGAAAGCGAAAGAAAGAAAAGAGCTTGGGTCGGACGACTGATTTGACGATGTGGGGAGTGAGCTGGGATTATGAAATATGTTGCAAAGTATTCAGATGTCGATTATCATTGCATTTTGATTATTTATATTGAAGAAAAATAATTTATTTCAAGTCTAAAATTATCAAACCATAATTACTGTAAGATCCGACCTATAACGCGCACCAATTCGAGCTTATTTTTTGTGTTAAAAGCACGCATCATACATCGTATTCTACGGAAGGTCTTTTTCAGTTTTTTTCGAAAATTCAACCCTTTTGTGACAATATTAAACTTTGAAACTATTATTTTAATTATATTTTTCTCCTAATCTCTAACAGTGGTCTGCAACCTATTACCTATTACCCGCATGCCAAATTTGGCATGCTTTACAATTCCTATTGGCATTCTACCCCTCTCGACATAATAGTCAATTTTTGAGTTAAGTTGCTAATTTTGAAGTGGTGCTTGCTTATTGAACTATTATATTCAGAATTATGGAAAGGAAAATTTACGGAACTATTAAAAAATCAGGAAGATAACTAATGATAAATCGAGAGCTGTTTTTAAATTGTTGGATGTAATATTTGGAGAGATTTAATTCTTTGAAGTGAAAATTGCATGTGCTCTGCTTTTTCAAATGTGGCTCTACATATCTATGTGAAAAAAATCTAATCTTTTCTCATTTGAAAATTATTTTGAGTCTGCAAAGAAGTTTTTTAACAATTTTGTGGACTGAAATGAACATTCACAATCGTGCGAAATATAAAGTCACAAATTATACCTTGATATTTCTATATAAAATAGAGAGAAGCAAGAACAAAAGGTTTGCATTGAAATATTTAGCAATATTGAAGGAATACTTATATTTTGCTGTTTATTTCTTAATTATTAAATTAAGTTTAAAAGATACATAGCACAAAATATATGCAAGTTAATTTTTTTTTATTTATGTTGAGGGATTAGCTGTATAATTTTTATTTTTTATGCTATTATCTTTAAGTTAAATATAATTAAGGAATAATAAAACTCTAAATCTGTATTCTTGACCTCTATCCCTTAACTCTGCTTGTATTGCCGCGAGAATTTAACTGTTTCAAATATTTCCTACTCTGTGGCATCCTGAATCACACTGGCAGATTGGTTTGACACACCACAGCAAAAAGGTTACTGACCTTTGCCGTAGAATATCTTTTCCAAATAGGTAGGTTCCCATCGGCAACGCACACAAGAACTTTTCAGGGGGAGGCAAGGTCGAAAGTCAACCATTTTGGTATCCTGCTCCAATACGCCACCCAACATATTCTTTTGATTTTCTCGATTTTCGGGAACAAAAGCAATACAAAATTAAATATTGAATAAATAATTAGTATTAATTAATAAAATTAATTATTAATACAAATAAAAATTAAATTTTACGTACTATACATAGGATTATAACCAATAAAAAAATCAAGGGCTATGGGGGTGTCCGGACCCCTAGGACACTCCCCTTGTGTGCGCCACTGGTTCCGATTAACAATATTTTTTTTTTTGTTCCATAGAATCCCGATCTGCCCAACTGCTCATGTAACCAACTACCGCTTCAAATAATCTGTAATTTTCCCCTCGACTGACATTCATTCACTTTTCAGTACCCTCTCCTACAAATAAAACAACAGTTATTTTCTAAATATTCGCCTAATTGTTCTAAATTCATATTTTAATGTGCAATTTCAATCTATGCATCTCCGAAACTTTTCAAAGTATCACTCTTCCACACGCGTCTCATCTGCATTAGATCAGAAAGCAGACATTTCAATCTAGAAATGCTTAGCTGACAAACGGACGAGAGCTAAACACACCACCCTATTTGCAAATGAGTATGCAGAAGAGAGACCTGTGCACCGCTTTGCAATCACATTAAAACTCCCTGGCTCGATGATGCATCGAAATTTAACGACCCCGACATCGCCAACTCCCCTTGGGTTCTGCCTTTTAATCTCTCTGCAGGATTTAAAACGGACAAAGGGAGACACCGGACACTGGTGTTTGTTTGTCGCCAGGTTTGGCCCAATCCTCTTGGGAAAGTATCCATGACGAGGGGGGGGATTCGAATATGTGTTTCCCGATGGGTTTCGGAAGGGGATGGCTCATGAAAATAAAAGGAAGACCTCACCTGGCAGATAGGCGGTGATGTCTGATTGAAAAGATTCGATTTTTCCCCCTCTCTTTTTTATCAGAAGGAATGGTACGATCTATACACTACGAATTGTATGAAAAGAGTGGAATGTGAATTTTTGGATCTGAGCCGTAAAATCCAATTACTTTTGGGAATGTCTTTCTATGTCGCTTACAGAAATTTAAGGTATTGTAAATGACTTATTTTTTTTTTTATAAAATTCCTATCGCAGGTGGGATTTTTGATGTTTTTTTCAAAAAGCACAAATGAAGCATCTTTTTTTAATGTATCCTCACACGTTCAGGGGACTTTTTTGAAAATGGCATACTAAAACAATATTAATACTTTTTTTAGATATTAACACGAATTTTTATATATTTATATATATATATATATATATATATATATATATATATTAATGCTTAACCAATAATAACTAAAATAAAAATTATCTAAATCTTGCAAAAACCTCAATTATAAGTGAAATTTTAGCAATTTTTTAAAAAAAAAACTTTAAGGAAAATATGAGGAAAAAGTAATAAACTGATATCAGAAAAAGTATACCACTAAAATAAAATACATACATTTATCTAGGGAATGTACTAAAGTTTTAATGTTTTATTAAAATATAAAGATTTTAAAGCTGATTGAATAACATAATAAGAAATGTGATATATTTTTAGGCTATTATTGTAATAATAGTAAATAACTCAAAAAGTGTTAATGGAGTTCATTCCCTGGAAAATAATATGAATATAAGGCTCAGAAAGTCATAGAAATACATTTATAATACTCTGAGTTATCATACTCGACATGATAAATTTTGAAAAAAAATTTAAAGATCCACTTTCTGTTTTCTAATTTTATGTACTTTAATGTAACTCGGCCTCTCTATAACGACATAGATACCTAATAATATATGTTTTGTAAAACCGAGTGATATATCGCTCTATTCCGTAAAATAAAAAAAACCCCCAAAAATGCAAGCGTTGATTGAAACTGATCTTATTTCAAAGCGTTCGGATACCTTAAATTAGGTTGTTTTCTATAAAGTATTAAATCACTCTCTTATCAAACACTGCTTCTAGATAGTTCATGCCGAAAAGTTTTGCAAATCTTTGATTTTAAATTTATATAAAAAAGTTATTTCACTAACTGGAATCGATACTGCCATGCTTTGTTAAATATAACATGGATATTTAGTTTTTAATTGATGAATTATAATTCTGTTTGTATCTATAGAATTTTCAATGTTCAGATAAACAATATTGAGATGACTGTGTTCCCTGCGTGACCACTTAAGTTTCAAAATATTTTCTATGAACCAGCTACATTTTCCCCTGCGAAAGACTTAGTATTTTTTATAGCTGTGTGTTGTATCACTCATCATGGTTAATAAATGCAAATGCACTGAATACAACAAAAAAGAAAGAAGAAATGGGCATCTGTAATCTCTATTGGATGAAGCTGAAACGGATCAAGTACAGGAAGAACTTGATGAAATAATGGATATTAATCATGATAGTGAAAGTAAATTTCAGAAAAGCGATAAACATGAAACGTTTGAGTTGAAAGGAAAATTTTCAAATGCTACCTAAAAAACTCCAGCAAGAACAATATGTTGCCAAAAGTATATTCCCGGACACTGCGCCCTGTCAAAAAGACGCAAACAAAAAAAAATTCTACATGGTATTTGTCAATCATTAAAAGACAATATAACTGTAATGACTTGAACAAAATATGAGTTTTGGCGAAAAATATTATTTCTATAATGCTAGAGTAATGTGTCTGGGATTTGTGTCCTTTATTAAAGTAACGCGCCACCCATCCGGTATAGTGGTTAGTGATGTTGACTGCTGTGCCGTTGGGGCTGGGTTCGAACATGAATGTTTGTAAATTTATAGAGTCTTTGCGGCTGGGTGATATTCTAAATAGTCGTCGAGCCACAAGTCCTCTCATGAGGTCGGTGGAAAGGGAAAAAAGGTGGGAGGCTCCTGACCACTTCCAGAGTTTTCTCCATCAAAATTGGGAGAGAGGGAACCGAACCGAAACGTACTGTCAGCTATATGGTACTTACAGCTACAGCTAACGATAGGCGTATAACTAGCCCTTCGCCGCGATGAATTTCGTGGACTACGATCTGACTACGTCAGGCTGGTCGCATCAGCAGTTACAGCATTAAAGTAAAGCCCACTCACACATTTGAAACATTGAACATGCTATTTGCCGATCGTCAAAGAACAGTAAAACTACAGTAACTTGAACAAAATGTGACAGTTTTTCCTGCTAATATCATTCATGTAATGTTAGTGAAAAGTGTCTGTGGCTTGTGTCCTTTATTAAAGTCATGCGCATTTGAAATTTTTTATTTTAGTTTGTTTAAATTTGTTCTCAAATTATCTAAGAAAAATAGAAAAGTCGTTAAAAGTAGGTAAATATATTTTCTCTTAATTAAATTATTCATTTGAAATACGATTTTTATCGAGTAAAATAAAAATAATTTAAAAAAAAGGATACTGGGGTGAGAGACTCCAGCACTCCACGTGACCACTAGCATTACTATCAAGTGCGCGTATTTTTCCGAGTTAATATCATCGTCATTCTTATTTATCACTTTCAGAACATCGAAGTTAGTTTGTAATTTTTCTGTTACACATCAAAACAGAAATTTCATTAGGGGAAGGGGAGGTGATAGCCAAATTTTTGGTATAAAAAGGAGTCCATAGACACAAAAAAATGTATAAAGCACTGATCTAGGAACACTTTAAACACAAAAAAGGGAGGTAAAGAGAGAAGGAAATGACACGGAGAAGAGTCGAAATAAGGAAAGATTTCTGGGACATTCCGGGAGCGTGTCACTTGTTTCTAAAGACAACAAACATTTTAGATTACGAAAGGATTACGCTGAAACTGGAGGCGGTCACTCACACAGATGTTCCCTGTGTCCATGGCAAAAGTTTCCAAACCATGAAAACTCATGCACGTTTTAACCCGTAAAATTTTTATGACAAAATTGTCCTTAAAATATTTATTTATGTTATATTAACATACATGCACAGTTCTAAAGATTTAACATGAGTATAAGTTTTGAAAATGTCCCTTTTTGACTGTAATTTAAAATTTTGAGAAATTGCGATTTAAAGTAAACACTTTTTTTTTACTTTAAAATCATGTATATCAGCACAATACTTTGACTTGATGAAATACTTAGAATTTATATAGAGCAGCACAAATTTATACTACATTACAAACAGAAGGTGTCATAATTTATTTCCAATAGAAATTGAAGAAAAAAATTTTTTCATTAATTTTCGTGAAGTGACCCCAAAAAGGATCACAAAAGATTACAAATCTCAATAAGTGGGGCACTGAGCTAAAAAAAAGCAGAAAAAATTATCTTTATTGATTTAATCACATTTAAACACTACACAATGTACTCGCACTTGAATTTTGAATTCGTGAGTGTTAAGTGAACAACTTTTATTTAAAACTCTTCACAGCTTATCAGCTGGATGATTAGCTCCCTATGTAGATAGGGAGCAGTTCACAACCACACGTGCCCTCCTAAAATATTGCGGGGTCTTTTCATCTGAGATCATGCCGACAACCAATAGTCGTGAGAGACCTTACAGCTGCACTCCCCACACGCAAACCGGAACATCGTGTGTAATTCGAGGTGTAAGAAGCGACCACCCCAACTCAAGTGAGTGGAGAGATAGTCCGTTTTAAAAACCTCGAAAGAAAGATTGTGTTTGCTTCCTGTTTTACAAATAACATATTCTGTAGAAGAGATATACTCAATGGTTTGAATAACTTGTAACCAAATGTACTTATTGTTATTAATAGCTGTACATGTAATGAACCAATAATTTAAGTTCTCAAGTCTCACGCTATACCTCAATTATCCCCAAACGTTACAAATTCTAAAAAAATGAAGGTGGTGTGATGAATTTTCAATTAAATAAAAAATCTTATTTTACCTTTCTGATCATCAGTGAATTAAATGTAATGATTTAGCTGAAAAATGTATTACATATAAGCTCAAAATATATTCTTTAGATCAGAGGGTCCCAAACTTTTTGTTTCATAGACCGCTTGTCATGTTTTTCGGTTTGGGGTAGACCTCTGCTCACCTAATATTGAATTTTTGAAAAATTATCAACTGAAATGCCTTTTTGACAACTGTGATATAGACCTATATACTTTAAAAGATTTTAATTTCTAATTGTATGAAGTATAGTGTTTAAAGTTTAAGAAACACATATTAATTAAATTAAAATTTAATTAATACATAAAATAACTGAACAACAAACAAATGCTTTTAAGGAGAGGGATAAATGTGGGGCTTCAATAGCAAATTTTCAACACTTGACATCATTCTTGTCAGGTTTAACCTAAAATCTAAACTTTTAGTAGAGTGTCCAACCTTTTTCTTTTTTTTACTTTTGAGATTGGCAACATCACCGAAACTCAGTCTCGCTAATAAAAGTAATTATAAACTTTCTCACAATACTTCATATTTCGGGATAAATAGCAGGCATGTCTCCATAAAGCTTAAATCCTGACATCCATTTTTAAACTTTAGGATCTCCGTTAGTGTCTATTCTAATCAGTTCCTCTTATAATATGACATTAGCTCTTTTTTCCAATGCGATCCTATGAATGCTTTCTCTACTTTGGTATACGGTAGTTAAATCATTCTCAAATCTAGTTTAAAAATCTGAATAAAGGGCATTTAAATGTTTTACGTAGATCAAAACGTCATATCCCTGGCAAATTGCCTTTGACCAATTGCGAAAATTGGAAAAATTCGTGATTTCTACTTTTTTACTCCTTTAGATTAATTTTGGCAAGAAACGCTGAAATGATTGTCCTTGTTTTAATAAACTTTATGCTGTCACCTTGTAATTGCAAATTAAACTCATTAAATTTAGTAAGTAAATTTGTTAAATAGGTAAAATCTGGTTCCCATTTCATTAATTTTTTTTAATATTAATTTTCTTCCTTTCTTAGTCAAGATTTTCGTTAATAAGAGCCACTATCATTGTGACCACCATTTACACTTCATGGACCCCCAAACTATCTTTTTCGCAGATGTGGATCCCTTGTAAATCATCACAGACCCTCATGCATCAATATAGACCACTTTGGGAATCACACTGCTTTAAATAAACAAATTCCTCTCCAGAAGAAAATTAATTTTTATAAGCTGTGCATTGATACAATTCCCATTTTGAACAAAACAATAATTCACAATATTCAATTAACAAGTAAATTAATTGTTTTTAATATCAAATAGTAAATAACAAAAGCTAACATATCAAAGAAATCAACAAGTACAGTAGAATGAAGTTGAAATATATAACCTATGAACCAGTAGCACACACAAAAAATTTTCAAGGGGGAGGGGGTTGAGGGTCGAAAGTCCACCATTCTTGTGTCATGTTCCTTTTGATTTTGTCGATTTTCAGGAACAAAAAATAGTAAAAACTAATTATTGAATAAATAATTAGTATTAATAATAAAATTAATCATTAATAATATATTTAATTAAATTTTACGTACTATATACTTAGAATTATAATCAATCAGAAAAAAAAATCACGGTCTTCGGACCCCGAGGACACCACCACCCCTCTTGTGTGCGCCACTGCTATGAACACATTTCATCTAAGAGAGAATCAGCTCTGATAATCAACGTAAAATCACCTTTAAACAAAAATAATGCTTTGAATTTATTAACTGTATAAAAATATGGGTTAAAAATGTAAATATTATTCTTACTCAAGTTACTCTTCGTTATAAATGTATCAATATTTAATTTTTACTCTTAATTTGGAATAGAAAAAGAACAATAATATTTCATAATTTTCTCTTTTTGCATACACTTTTAAGTAGATTTCTCGCTTGTAATATAGTTTAGTAACTTAATTTCCACCCTGCATTTGTAATAATTCATTCCCTCTAATACAGTGTTTCTCAAACTTTCAATATTTGCAATCCTATAATCAATCATCATTTTCATCGCCCCCCCCTCCATACAATAACAATGTATTGAGTTTAATAATACCACTCATTGACGTGAAAGCTTCAATACGACTTTAACCTCTTAAGTGCCATCGGCGTATATAAATGTCTCGCTCAGCCAACGCGTTAATTGTAACGGACGCATATATACGTCTTTCCGTGGTATAATATTTTGCGTGCAATGCTATTCATAAAATTATTCCGAATGCTTTGGAATGCAATAAAAAGTTTGACGGTGTTTTCGAAGAATTTACTTATTTCAGAGGAGTTGCTTATTTATTGCTCTCCCCCCAATGCATCTCATTCACGGAAAACGGTGGCATTGGGGAACAAATTATGTATCTGTAAATCGGAAGTGAAGGGATTAATTATTAACCGTACAAATAAATTATCATAAATTATCAAGATAAGGGTTAGTTTTTGTATATAATTTTATAGGTCAAACCTACGTGGGTTCAAAGATAATTATTAAACTTGTTCTTAACTTAGTATTGTTAAATTAATTATAAAATACAATGTGCAGTACTGATACATTTATAAGTGTATTATATCAGTGTTAATGTATATTTATTTCTTATTATGTCAGAATGTATTTTATTTGGTTACTTTCAGTAAATTAGTAATTTTTTTAAAAAATAATCTTTTGTTTTTGACTTTTCAATAGGCTCGTGCATCCCTTGTAAAGTTATTCCCCCCCCCTAGGGAGGCGCGTCACACAGTTTGAGAAAAAGGCTGCTCTAATAAAATTCAAAAACTATTATTATACGATTTTTCTTATCCTTACCCTTTTGACACCTTCCTCGTCGCTTTGGCATACTTCTTGGCGCACCTTTTACTCTTTGCGCCATTCACACCTGTTTGTTCAGGTGAAATTGCGCTTTTCTTAGTCTTTCCGCCCCTAAGAATATGGGGTAGGTCCTTCCTCTGTTGATAGCGTCCCTTTCTTGAAGCGATCGCTCGGAGCTAATATTGACCACTCGGGTTAAAACCTCGAGAGGGCACAATTTTCCCTCAAGACCAACCAGATTGTTGCAAAGTAAACACAGGAAAGATTCTTCTCACATTCAATTCATGTTCTGTGAATGCACTTCTTGGTTATACACAGAGGGAATTTTCTCTTCTATCTACACTTATATATAAAAACGAAGCTTATGATAGTAAATAAATAAGTGGGAAAAGCAAATGTGTTTTTAAGGGGTGCGTGACTTATGCTGTTTGTTTATTTTAGTTGGTGTAAAGTGGTATAGTTAGGAGAATATTTTTAGGAAGATCAAATGAAAATTCTTAGATTCCTGTTGAAAAGGCAGATTATTTAATCCTCTTCAACACTGATACTCTTGAAAAAAAAAATGATTTAACAAGTGTAAAAAGAAATTGGCGTAATATTTGGAAGGAGTTTTATAAAAGTTAAGTAAACACACAAGGTGTGATTTTCTATCTAAAGCATTTACCAAAAAAAAAAGGTTTTACATTTAAATAACTTCAGAACATTTCTTAATAATTATTCTAAAATATCGTCCAAATACAATTACTTATGTGTGTACCACTTTAAAATATTAATTTTATGCATAAGATGAATATATTTCAATGGCTGATTAAATATCAATTTGGTATTAAATGTATATGTAAATTCGACACAGTTATACTTTACAATAATTTATTAGAATTTCTCTTAGAGCTTAAACGAAAGGGGGAAAAAAAGAATTAATTTATACAATTCTAAAAGGTTTTTTTTAATCTAAATATATTTATTTTTTCGAAGTTTTAGTCCCCATTAAAACTTTTTTTGCTTAACATTCAGTAATTTGATTTTGAGAAAGCGCCTAGTTTGAAGCGTTTTACACAATTTAAGAAAATGTTTCATTTAATTCAGTTTGAAATGTAAATCATACTATAATCATAATAAACGCTCTGTTTTTATCAACAGCAAAATAATTTTAAAACAATGCATGCAATTTTTTCTATTCGATATGAGGACTCCAATTTTGGCGATGTTTGTGAAATTTGAGTTCTTTTTTATATCAATTTGGGGGTTCATCGTAATTTTAAGCATTGCAGTTTCGTTTTTTATAGTACATGAACTTTTTAAAAACAAAGACACTCTGTAGGAAAAGAGACTTTAATCATTTTAATCACAAATTTTATTTCTTTTTAATTACGAAATTAGAGAGATCTTTTTCCCAGTTAAAAGTATCAATATATTGTGAAGCGATATTGATTGTTAGTAGTTTAAGATTTCGCAAAGCAAACACTTCATACAAAATGTCGACCATAGAAGATCAAATTACATTTATATCCATTGAATTAAGTATAATTAAAATTGTTATTACACTATACTTACATCATTTTCAATTTCTTAATAATTATTGTTAAAAGTTCAGTACTCATATCGATGCGGATAATCCAAATAGCAGACGTATGATCATAAATCGTTCCGAACTATTTTTCTCCCTGTAATTTCTACAGTTAATATTAAACTAAACATTTTCCGACAACAAAGAAACTCTTTGTTAAATACTTCCTGGCTTTAGTTTTACTCTTTTTTAACTACACAAATATTAACGAGACAAGTCTGTATTATCCTATCCAACTATATACTAGTACACATCATCCAAAGCCATACCATACTAATTGCTAACAGCTTAAGACATCCTAAATGAAGCTTCAGACAATTACGGCCACAAAACTCAATTGATCCAAACGTATTTACGCCCATCGATTCCACGAGTAATAACATTAAAGTAGAGTGGGGATACACGTCTTGAGCAATGCTTGAGAAAGATAGACCATTCCTCCATCACTTGGGGTAGGGCAAAGGGGCCAAGGGGTGAGAGAGCGTGATCTTGGAATTGATTTCTACTTTTTAGTTTTTATTTCCCTTTTTTCCCCGCCGTTACTCGGAAAACACACTCGAGGGAGACAGAAAAAAAGGGAAAAATAAAGAAAAGGAAGGAATGAAAAAAATATATCTTTAGATGAGTCTTGATGACTCTAGAGGTGATGAATGGGTATTGCATGCGAAGCTGCCTTCGTTTTGTACGGCTGCGTTTCGAATCTGGGAAGCTCATTCCAATTAACAGTGGAAAGGTTTTGAACGGGTATATAATTGGATAAAAGTTATTTATCCAGTGGGTCATCGTTTTTGACTGGATAGAGATTGCATGAGGTTGGAAAGAAATGCTTGGAAGGATTTATAGCTTTGCTCTTTGATTAATTAGGATTTGTATTCCATGATGTCTAACTTACTCGTAGATTTTTTTGAAACTCAATTTCAGAAGCATCACGACTCTATTATATCAAGGGTTTTGAATCAATATATTTCAATCATATCAAGATTTTTTCATTGCGTGCAGTACTGAGTCAAGTTTTACTTTTGACTTGAGTTTAATTTTTATCAGAAAGAGGTATAAAAAAACTCTGCTTTAAAACTCTACTTTCTTTCAATAGAATTTTTAGTTTTAGATTTGTAGTAAAAGATGAGGCATTTTAAAATGTACTTATTTTCAAACTTGTATCTTTTAAAGAAGTCATCTATCTAAGACTTCAGGCAATTGAAAATACCATGTTGAATTACCGTAAAATCCGGCGTATAACGCGCTTTTTTAGCACAAAAAATAAGATTGAAATTTACGGGTGCACGTTATACGCTGGGTATAAAAATGAGAGCTTCAAAACTGAAAAGAAAAAAAACATGATCATAGAAAAAATTAAGACTTCTACATGTATCGAAATATTATTTAAAAGAAATGACATTTCTTATTAATTCAAAGGTTTGTAGTTCTAAAAGTATACAATTTTTTTCTAAAACTTGGAATAATACCTCGAATAAATTGCTTCGAAACATAAGAACATTGCGCACGTATTAATGCTTTTTGGAATTCAACCGTTTGGACCAGTGGCACATACAAGGGGGTGCCCAAGGGGTCTGGAGCCTCCCCTCAAAGCCCCTGATTTTTTTCCCGATTGATTATAATTTTAAGTATATAAAAGGTAAAATTTAATTAAATATTTGCTTTCAATTAGAGATTAATTTTATTAATTAATACTAATTATTTATTCAATAATTAGTTTGTTACTGTTTTTTGTTCCCAAAAACTGACAAAATCGAAAGGAGCATGATACAAGAATGGTGGACTTTTGAAACTTCTGTGTGCGCTACTGGTTTGGACTATATATATTTTTAATACAATTTTCTCACAATTAAGTTAATGTATTCTCAGAACTATATTAATACAAAGCACTTAACTTTATAAAATATAAGATTTAATATTCTTTCCATTTATAAGAAAATTTTTTTGTTTGTTTCACCCAAGTTTTCAAGCTGTTTTTCTCCTTTTGAACTGTGTGTTAAAGGCATCAGTGACATTTGCAGAAATTTTCTTTGATGACACACATACTCACACAAAATTTGTAACTTCGGATCCTACAGGTCAAGGTCGCGGTCTCGGGGCTGCAGTGTCATGAGTTCGAGCCCAGTGCCGCTGAAGACCCACTGTGTTGAAAGGGTCGCTTCACGCTAAACCTTCTAAGGCTCGAATGTCCTCCCTCTGGTGTGAAGTGGAAGCTAGGACAATGGAATGCCAGCTCTGGTGTCATCCTCGACACCTGACCATGGTTCAAAATTGCGAGTTCCGTCGCCAGTACCTCTTGTGCATCTATGTAGTGCAACGTAAATATAACATTCACTCACTCACACACATAGTTCATTAAAATATATCAATTTTATTCATGAAATATTGCAAGAGGATATTCAAAAAAATGCACAAGATTTAAATAACATATATCAATATAACAAGTAAGTCTTCCTTCAAGTTAAGCCAATAAAAAGGATGCAGTAAAGCATATATATACTGCTGGCCACCGTAAATGCAGCACCCTGAAGGAAGCATGCAAATAACATGAAATTCGCAACATGCATTAGCGGAGGTGAGATATGCAAATGGTTAGAATTTCAGCGCACACACACATCACGCGCGCCTGTGGAGTCACCTCAAACCTCTATTTAAGGCTTGGAGATTTCGTTGAAGTTCGGCAATTGTGTTTTTCTTGTAGTTTTTTCAAAAAACGATCAGTTATGTCTCATAGAAAACAGCGATCAGCTTTTGATCAAGTATCCGAGTTCGACAGAGGAAGGATAGTGGCCTACCGAGATATTGTGGATTATCTTTAAGGGAAATCGGTAGTCGTGTTGGACGAAACCAAACAAATGTAATGCGGATGTATGACCGTTGGATGCAGGAAGGTACGACGGACCGACCTGGTCGATCGCATCTATCTCAGTGCACCACTTTACGTGAGGACAGGCAAATTGTGCACATGGCAGTGACGGATCGCTCAGTCACATCACGAACCTTAGCACAGCATATTGAGTCTGTAACGCATCATTCAGTGTCTGCGCGTACCCTTGGACGCCGTTTACAGTAAAGTGGTCTGTTCGCAAGACGTCCATTGTTTGATCTACACTTGACGCAGAACCACAGACGTCTCCGCCGCCAAATGGGGTGATGAAAGAAGGATGTGGGCAGCAGAATGAAATGAAGTTGTCTTTACTGACGAGTAACGCATCTGTCTGCAACATCACGATGATCGTATTCGAGTCTGGAGACACCTTGGAGAGAGGATGCTGAACAGCTGCGTTATGCACCGCCATACTGGTCCTGTACCGGGTATTATGGTATGGGGCGGTATTGGATACCACTCTCGCACTCCTCTAGTACGCATTGCCGGTACTTTAAACAGCCAGCGCTACATCTCCGAGGTGTTGGAGCCAGTTGTCCTTCCATACCTCCAAGACTTGACCACATCCTTTTTTCAACAGGATAGTGCGCGACCACACGTGGCACGCATTGTCCAAAAGTTCTTCATCAATCACCAGATTGAATTGCTTCCCTGGCCGGCTCGCTCTTCGGATCTTTCGCCGATAGAAAACATGTGTTCCATGGTTGGTCAACGATTGACCCAGATTACATCCCCAGCTGCCACACCAGATCAACTTTTGCAACGTGTGGAAGCTGCTTGGTCTGCTGTACCCCAAGAACACATCCAAAGTCTCTTTGAATCAATGCCGAGGCGTGATGCAGCGGTGATCTCCAACAATGGTGGCTACTCTGGCTACTTATTTTTTACAGGAACCACACTTCACAGAAGTCTATAAATTTAATCATTTGATATTTGGTCAACATGTTGTCTACAAAATAAATTTTGTTGTGGTATCTCTTGTCTTTTTTGGTGTTGCATTTACGGTGGCCAGCAGTGTATATCATATCTAGAAAAGGTTTTAAAATATGGTTTCAAATTCAAACACGGGCGATTTTATTGCTTTTAACAGCAAAATATTTTTTTAAAAAAATTATTTTACTGACTAAATGAAATGCATGCGCAGGATTATATAAACTATCCTGTTTAAATCTGCAATCTTATTTCTAAAAAAAATTGTTTAATGTGTTATTGCTACTATTTTACTTTATCCTGAACTGGCTTCCGATGTTCTTACACAAGCTCTATTTAGCATTAAACTAATTGCATTAAGTAATTGTAGAAATACGAGTATATACATTGAGAGAGAAAACAAATCTTCCGTAAAAAATAAATGTTCATTTCTAGATATAAAAGAGATTTACTCGTGCGATTTCTCTGAATTTTTTAATTTCTGAATTTATGAGGATAACTCAACGATTATGAAACTGTGGGGGGCTTGATAACCCAACGATGGGAGGCGCTAGCATATCGGAAAGTCAGAAATAAAATATTATTTAAAAATAAATTACTAATTTATAGAAAGGCAGCAAAACAATAAACATTTGACATAGTAAAAAATAAGATATACAATTACACTGATAAAATATACTTATAAATGTGCATCAGTACATTTATAATATACTTATAAATGTATCAGTATTGATAATTAATTTATTAATACTAAATTAAGAACAAGTTTAATAATTGTGACTCCCATGAGCTGGTTTTGTATAGTGAAGTTTTTCAAAGATAGATATAACATTAGAAATTGATACTCAAGTCCGATAGGAGGTTGCCCAGGCGGTTGTACAGATGTCCGCGCAAAAACGCCAAATGTGATGGATATTCGATAGAGAGCAACAGAGACTAGACTATTTTTCTATTGACATGCATACTTTTAAAAATGAAGGATTGAGAAAATAATTAATTTAATCAGAAATTATATTTTACAATATGATCTAATTTATGGATTAGAAAGGAAAAGTAACAAAATGCGTTTCCTATTATTTTAATTAACTCATTGTTTCTATTACTTAAAAGTAACATACACACAAAATTTAAAACTTATTTTGGTAATTTGTATCGTTTATAATTAAGATCCTATTGTAGCTTTAGAGTCAAAGCACATTATTACTGCATTCTATACATTTCTGATTTAGGGGCACGATAAAAATTATTGAAAATTGGGTCGCAAATATTGATAGTTCGAGAAGCATTGGGATAACTAAATGTAAACACTTAAAAAAGAAAACTAACAAAATGTTCATGTATAAGAATTGGGGGAAAATGTAAGAAGCTTCCATAGTACTCTTAAAAATATTAAAATAATAGAAAAGTTTCAGGTGAGAGTTGAAATACAAAAATATTCGAAATTGATATTTTTTAAAGTTTCTTATTGCTAGTTGTCTTATAATAACTATTTGTTAAAAATAATTTCATTTTACTCATTGAAGACTATCATTTATAATGAAAGTTTTACATAAGCATAGACATTTTAAGTGCACGATAAAAATTCCAGAAATGGAAAAATGAGTAAATTATTTCTTGCTTATATAGCTTGTTTCTAAGGTCAGATAATTTGTTGAAATATGTTCGCATTTTTCAGTTATCCTTCACTTCTTATCAAGCTAAATATTGTTTTCCTTATAAACTGGAAGAAAAGAACCCAGTTTTGAATATATGATTCAAAACATTCACAAAATAACACATTTGAAATATTTAATTCTTGCTGTCGTGCATTTCCTCTTGGGATACATACGAAAGACAGATGAACAGAAACATGCAATTCAATCACAGAAGAATATAGACTTTATTACAAACGATAACCCCAGCGTAGAATAGAAAAGGTGCACAGCTTTTCCATTCGGGATAGAGATCCATTTCAAGTGAAAGCCCGACTTTTCAAGAAGAAACATCCATGCCTTATTCGGGATTCGAACCCGAGCTCAATCGATTACAAGTTGAGTGTCATAACCACCATACTGCATGAGTGGCGAAATTTTTAATTAAAAAATAAAGACACAGTTCATCATTCTCCGAGTCAAATGTATTTTTAGGATTACAATCTTGTTATTTTGACCCCACATCAATGTTTTATCTTAATAAATAAAATCCCATTGAATACAAATAATTTTCTCGAAAGTGTATTAAATCCCTTGTAGTAAAAACATGAATAGCTGTTGACAGCATAAAATATTCACAAATAAAATGTTTCCGTGGGGTTTTTTTACACTTATTGTATGGAGAGTATTTAATTAAAAATTAAAAAAATAATAATGAGCATTGGTAATACTCATTTCTGAAATGATTTCCGCAATACATATTACAAGTGAATAAATACTCTCCAAACAATAAATGTAAAAAAAACGACGGAAATATTTTATTTGTGTTTATTTTGTACTACAGTTACTCATGTTTTTTTTTTACTACCAGAGATTCAATACATTTTCAAGAAAACTATTTGTAACGAATAGGATTTTATTTATTAAGGCAAATCACAAAAATGTGGGGTCAAAATAACAAAACTTCAGCCATAAAAACACATTTAAGACTCAGAGAATAGACTTCTTTCTGGAAATTTACAAATCTCACTCCGTTTTACCGACCAGTGAAACAGCACCCTCTACCATTAAGGTCTAACTAGCCTCCAAACTGTCTGGATCAATCTGGAAAAGATTGACGGCAGAATGCACTTGGAGAGCATGGACACCATTTGTTTTTTGTTTACTTTTTTTCTACTTCGCTCTCCGCAATTCTCTCAAGTAGCTTGCGCCAAAGAAAGCAGAGAAACAAAAGTAAAAAGTGAGGTAAAAAGTTTTCTTGGCGACTATTTTGGTGATAAATGATGATCGGTTCCCGCGTGATGTTTCTATTGCGCCAAGTTTCAGATACTGAGAGCGGTAGATAAGAAACTGCAGAGAATTCAGTTCGATGTGCAGTAATAAATATAAGGAGTGAAATCAAGTAAAAGAAATGCTTTTCTTATTCGTGATGCAGTGATTTAAACAATAGACCTTTAATGTCTAATGCAGCTCCCTGCAACGACTGAGATTTTAAATTGACATAGTTTTTGATAAATTGAAACACAGTTCGTATTGCTCTAAAGATCAAAATTTATTTCATTAATAAATTAATTGCTGGCGGTTTTTGACTTTCATAAAATTCTCTATTTCGCACAAACTTTATACTGTATTTCAGAACCATATTTTCCAACGAGTGTCTGAATATCCATGTTATAATTCTTATACATTTAGCAATTTTTTAACAATTGCTGGATTCTTTCAAAGTGTTGGGAGATCATAATTTTAGGCATCGATTCTATTTTGGATATATTGAGCAAAACATAAAGAGAAAATTTTATATCACATGGATATACAATACAACAGTGAAATGTTTTAACCATCAAGAACAACAAAAAAATATCGTTTTTTATTGTAAAAAGTAGACAAGGCAATTTTTTTTTAATGAGGGGCCACAAAAATGCCTTCGGTGGGACATTCGTGGCCCATGACCAACGGGTTGAAAACCCCTATTCCAGATGATAGTAACATTTCCAGTGAGCAATTGTAAGTTTAATTATCAAGGGGGAAAATACTTGTTACCTCTTTTTTATAAGTACAGAAAACCATTCAGTATGTCAAGTCAAATGTATTTGAACTTGAGTGGATGAGTAAAAAGTATTTTATTAACAATTGAAAATTTGAACAAGATATATATAAATAAATATATTTAGGAAGAGAGTGAACTAGTAGTAGAGGAATAGTGAAAAATACTTAAGAGATTAAAAATAATAATAAAAATAAAACACTTTTATCTTAGAAAATATATAATATTTCAGTTTATTTGCACTCATTTAAATAACTATTAAATGATACTAGTACCATTAGCCCGCGTTCATTATTCGGAAATATGACATTGCGGACGTATCGTTGCATGGAATAATTTTCCCTTTAATTAGAATGCTAAAATAGCTTATTATAGATTATTCAGTTAAATTAAACACGGCTAATACATATACTCGCAGTTTAATTCGCGGAATATTTGAAACGCCTTTAAACATTAGCGTAATTATTAGGAAACCTGACATATCACTTATTAATTTATATTCACAAGCTTGTTAATGTAAATTGTGATTCACACCTCTTTGCGGCTCTGATCCTCATTTTATTGGATTACAAGTCAGAATTATATTATTACTGTAAATAAGTGAAGCTTGTGCTATATTACATTCATTGCTTATTCTACCGGATTTAATTTTCTCGTGTTTATCTGTGATCTTCTGTTATGGTACTCCTTAATTTTGATTTAATTAATGTTACACTAAAAGGGTAATTAAACATATTGGATTATTTACAACGTAAAGTAAAACTTGTGAGCTAATCAACCAGAATTCCACATCACACCACACTCACGTATCACAACTTCCTTGGTTCTTCTGCACCATAATATATTATAAGTATTTAAGGGATTGTTTGTGAAGAAGTTTCAAGCATTATCACTAAGCGGCAATTGACTTCCAAGATCTCTTTGCTTCTTCGAGATCCCTCAAGGGCACTTCTTTTTAGTTTTTGTGTGTCTGTTGGAAAATAATATTTTGAACACCAATACCAATAACATTATTTGGATAAATTTACCCATTCTATTACATGTAATAAACTGTAATTCAATAAACGATCTAATCTGAATATCAATACCAATAACACTATTTTAATGAATTTGAATGTAATACATTTCCTTACATGTTTATGGCGTTATTTTTTACTTTTTAAAAACAAACCCTGATTTGTACTGCAACAGAAAACCAAATACATTTACTTACTTGAAAATTACATCGGGGACATATTTTGGTGTATGCTTTATAATTCAAACGTTGCATAATTAAAAAAAGTAAACAATTGCCTGACATATATATTACTTCCTTTAGATAACCACTGAATGAACGAAAGCTCAATTGTAAATCTATTATATTTTCTATACATGATGAATATTACAGTAAGGGTATCATAAATGTTTAAAAACCGAAATGTCTGGATAAAATTTATTCTTCATATTAGTTGATCCTTAAGGCTGTTATCGCCAAATGTACAAGGGCGTGACCTTCGCGCGGAGCACATTTTTGGACAGAAAAAAATGCTTTAATTTTTATAAAAATTTGTGACATTGTAACTCATGCATTTGTTTATTGTATACTGTCATATATAATGTTTATAGTATAGTATATAGTTAAATTTCAGAATGTTTCATAAAAAATTAGTTTTTCCATTTAACATGTAAAGGGGTAGCTCGTTTAGCATTATAGTAGAGAAGAAAAAAAGCGAAACACATTTTATAAAAGAAAAAATGCGTCAACTCGTATAAAAATGAGTAGTATCATAAAATAAGTGATTCTCTACAGAATCGTGAAAAAATAATACGATATTAATGTTTGAGTACTTTTATATACGAAAACATATTCATCATTTGAGTCATATTCTTTAACATTATCCGAAAACAGCCTTAAGAGCTTAATGTTGGTTTGTTTGGTTTCATGAAGCCGTAAATTGAATTGAGTATGGAGAAGATAGAATTTTGCAGTAGAGAGAGAATGAAGTAGTTGTATAACGGATAATATAAGGGCCCTCCTGCAAAGTTGGGTTTGGGGCCCCGCCTAATCTTAAAAAGGATTGTAAAATCATGGCAGAGGGGCAAATCTCATAGGGTTCAAAGAACTCAAGGGGACAAAGTTTTCTCGTAGCATACTAATAATTTTTTTATTCCTTATTTTGTTAACTCTTTAAGTGGTTTTTTTAAACCCAAAATGATTCAAAATAGGCAATTTTTCTTATTGTTCGGAGCTGAACACCATATTATAATTCGCGTTTTCCCTACACAAAAAAGTGACGTATGAAAGGCATTTCAGTACCATGGACGAACTGCATCGCTTTTTAAAATATTTGATCCAAATAATAAACCATAAGAATTAAAAATAAGCCCAAATCAAAGAAATAAAGAAAATATCAGTGTGACCAACTTTCGGCAGCCCGTACGCTGTACGAGCAAATCGCTTAAGGGGTTAAAGAAATATGCTCTTCGTTGGAGACCATATTTTCTAAAATTAGTAACTCTTTTTCATATAAAGTGAGACCTTCTGTCAAATTGAAAACCATCATTCAATCTTTTTAACGAACTGGGTCTAAGGACTTGAGTTCTTCAACATCTTGCTCTTGCTCATGAATTTCTATGAACTCATTAACTGTCAGCTCCTGATTGTGGGAATCGAGGAAGTTCTTGAACTTCTAAATGTATTTGCCTGGCAAGATCGACAACTTCTTCAATAAAATTACCAATTTCATCAGGCTTTGGTACTAATTCCACCTGAATTTTAGTGATGGCAAAAAAAATAAATAAATAATAGACGAGATTTAAAAATTGCGTTAGTCGAGGTATTACTGTATATATATACATATGTATACATCGATTTTAATAATCTCTACTAAAGAGAAAGAAATTATTTGAACACTAAGGAAACAGAAATATAAGAAAAAAGATATATATATATATATATATATATATATATATATATCAAACATATATATATCACACACACACACACACACATATATATATATATATATATATATATCACACACACACATATATAACATATATATATATATACATGTGGACCTATTTAAAAACTAATTTATGTAAAAAATAAAATAATATTTCTTTAATATTAATTTCATAATAAAGTGTTTTGTACAATGATATTTATTACATAATTTTTAGGTGGTTTGTCTACAACAGGTGTGGCCTACCCGCGGCACGCGTGCCACAGTGTGGTACGATAGAGTTGTACCAGTACCATGTTTGAACCATGGTCAAGTGACGTGGACGACACCTGAGCTGGCAACCCCTCTCTTAACTACCATACCACACCAAAGGGAGGACTTTTCAGCTCTCGACAGATTTAACGTGCATCGCTGTCCTACACAGCGGGACTTTAGTGGTGCTGGGCTCGAACTCGTGACAAGGCAAGCCACGATCCGATACCTATACCACTCGGCTACCACGGCCACTCAGTGGCATGCAGACTTACTAAAAACTATAAAAAATTTTGAAAAGAAAATAAATAACCATTTATAACGACCTTATTGAAGTGGGATTGTCTCAGACAAAAAACCTCAACATTTAGATCTAAATACGCTTGTGAATAATTTTTTTCTGCAATCATCATATTAAAATAAAAAAATCACTCAAAACTAGCTAATGTTGTAATTTACCTAATATAGTTAATTTTGTTATTACCTAATATAGTTAATTTTGTTATTACCTAATATAGTTAATTTTGTTATTACCTAATATAGTTAATTTTGTTACTACCTAATATAGTTAATTTTGTTATTACCTAATATAGTTAATTTTGTTATTACCTAATATAGTTAATTTTGTTACTACCTAATATAGTTAATTTTGTTATTACCTAATATAGTTAATCTAATTTTGTTAGAATATATAACAACTAATCTTAAAATGGATGACTTGGTAAAAGAAATGTAGTCATTCAAAAGCCACATTAAGTAGATACTGAGCGTTTAACAATTATATTGAATTAAAGGATTCGAGTTACTCATGTTTGTTTTATACCTAATCTAATTGATTGAACATGTAAAAAGTTCATCAACAATAAAACCCAAGTTTGTACTTTCGTTTCATTTATTATATTATTTTTACATCTCGATTGCATAGACTTGCATTAAAAAATGTGCTACTTGCGTAAAAATACCATAATAAGTTTCTAACTAACATTTTTTTCAATTTTCCATATTTGTTTGTAGGAAAAGTTGGAGGTGGCACGCATAACTATATTTTTTCTATGAAGTAAGGGCACTCACTCTTCCAAAAAAGTTCTACAACAATAAGATTCCTTTCTATATTTCTCATAGCAGTTTTCATTACTGAAAGGGAGTCTGTAATTTAAATATAACAGCACAATAGCTTTTAATTTATTAACGTACAAAATGCGTGGGATTACACAATCTCAATTCTGATTAGACTTCAGAGCTGACCTCATCTTCTGATGATTTCATAGCTATTTATATATCAGACTTTAATCTCTCGAATCACAAAGCACTTTCAGAAAGATTTGTTTGGTGTGTACATTACTTGTAAGAAGCGAAATCATCCTCACGTGTGGACGGCTGGAGGTTAATGACAAAACCTTCATGAAAACTTTAATTAAAAAACGATGATAAACTACCAGATACAGAAGAGCACCCGAAGACGATTTATGTGCCAGCCGTGATTGTTTCTCCTACTTGGAAAAGCATTAAAGAAAGATCTTGCTTTCTCTTAGTGGCTCGTACATCGGGGAAAGCTCATGTTGCAGATAACCAACGTCTCTGGAACTTTTCACACAGCTTGATGTCCCGGTTCATCCGTAGTGGCAGAGAAAAGTTCATCTTAGCCTCCAGATCCATTTTCTCCTTGCAGTCCATATCTTTCTTTGCTTCTTTTTTTTTTCTTTTTCCTTCGTCAGTCCTTTTAAATTAATCTTTCGCTGACTTTTGAGTCCGGGTAAGAATTTAAATCGTTACTGTGTGTGTGTGAACGTTTTGAAGGTTGGCACAGGATAGTGTATTGAGGTGGCGGTAAATACTACTATTTTTCTTTTTTCCTTTTTTATTATGGTCATATATAGTCAAGGTACATAAAGTGTAATAATTAATGATTTTGATGACTAATGTGCTGTTATTGATACACGAAGCACTATATTCAATATATATTTGAGAAAATAGAATAAAATCAGATTTATATATATTTTCAAGTACGAAAATTCACTCAATGGATTTCTCTAAATACGACACATATTTCTTAAAAACAAACTCTATGATTTTCCCTAAAAGATCATCCCTCTATAAACTATGCTCTTACTAAGTTATAATTAAGATTATATCCTCACACATGTGATAATGATATGTTTTCCTTTAACTGCCATCGCAACTACGTACTTTTCTGAGGTATAAAAAGACACTGTGGATTAAACCATCGACTCATTTCGTCAAATCAAAAGACGACGCCAAATGCCGCGATGCGCAGCTATATAATAGTGAAAACCCTTCTTCATTCATATTCAAAAACAATAATAGTAAGAATGTATGAAGATGAAAACATTTGACGACGTCTTTTGAATTGGTAACATCTTCCGATTTGGCGAAATTGCTCGACGGTATAATATGCGAGCATCGTCATTTTTTACTAGTTTCAATAAAAGCTTGAGTTGAAAATACTACTTCTGGGAAATATGTATTAATTGTTTGTTGTTGTTGTTACTTATGCCACCTGAACAACAGTAACATCAGATCAAGCTCCACGAAATTAATCGCGGTGAAGGGCTAGATTTTTACGCCTGTCGTTAGCATTGACTTTGAGCACCATGCAGGTGACAGTACGATTTTGCTCTGTTCGACACCAATTTTGAGGGAGAACACTCTGGGGATGGTCAGGGGTCTCCCCCTTCTTTTCCCCTTTCAATCAACCTCACAAGAGGACTTGCGGCTGGACGACTATTTAGAGTACCCCCGTGCCGTGAAGGCATTATACATTTACACACACCCGAGCCTTCTTCGGGATTCGGACCCAGACCCTACGGCACCGCAGTCAGCGTCACTAACCACTATACCGGATTAAATGCTTAAATAAACATAATACATAATATTGTATTCCATTACTACACCTTATATTTTGCATTTGTTTGTTTAATCTGAAGGACACACATGTAACACTTTCGAATTTCTCAATGTTTTTATAAGTTGCATCCTCTGCTACACATTTTCAAACACATTACATCTTGTAATAAAACCACCGACACATTAATTAAGTTCAGGAATTATTTGATAGCATTACTATTAAAATTGAAACCCTAAACTAGAACATTCAACATTGTGCAATAATTTTAGTAAACACTAATTTAATTTTTGTTATGTTGCTTTAAAGAACGTAAGAATGTCAAATGTGTTAACTCGTGAAGAATATTGTTGTCTTAATTACTATATAATAACTATGTGAATGAAGAACATTGGGATAGTTTAAATTTAGAAGTGAAATATATAGTGAATATAGTGTTGCATAAATTAAAAATAAATAGAGTTGTTGCATATTTATAACCTTTGACCAGCAGTTCTTAAACTGTGGTTCAAGGATCCTCGTGGTCAACAGCGTCTTTTTAGGGGATCTGTAAAAGTCTCTCATTTAATGTTAAGATTTCCCCGTTACAAATTTTGAAAGGTCTTGTGGAAAAATTGAAAAATGTTTCCTCCTAGACTAGATCACTACATGATCTCCAATACAATAACTGTGTCTGGCCTCTATTTAATTAAATCGCTAAATCCAGAAACAAAAGTTCGTTATGCGGAAAATTTGTCACACAAACGGAAATTCATCTTTCAATATACTTTCCAGGTTCGATGTAGGAAAAGATTTGCAAAGTAGAGGTTCATGAAGTGGAGAGCAATGTATTTACTAGAACATATATTTCGATCAAGAATATTAACTCATTTTTTAAAATTTTTTATTATTGTTTGCAACTACAGAAACACTACTATAAAGTAATATTCTCAAAAAATATGTAATGCACACACTTGTGCAATGTTTAAGAACTGAATTCACATGGCTCATCAATACAATCAAGATTGCACCTCTCTCGATTTCGCCTGCATTATTTATTTATTTGCATTTAGTACTTTTTTGATATTTTTAATTAGATGTTAACTATTCTCTTAAGGCTGTCTTCGGCTAATGTTAAAGAATAGGGACCAAATTCGGACTATTTTTTCACACATAAAAGTACTCCAATATTAATATTACACTCTGGCTTCACTATCCTGTAGAGAATCACTTATGTTATCATACTACTCATTTTTATCCGAGTTGACACATTTTTTCTTTTATAAAATGTGTTACGCATTTTTTTTCCTGTACCGTAATGCTAAATGAGCTACCCCTTGACATGTTAAAAGGAAAAACTAATTATTTATAAGATATTTTGAAATTTTAAGAACACTATATTATATAAACAAATGCACGAGTTACAGTGTCACAAAATTTTTATGAAAATTGAGGCATTTTTTTCTGTTTGAAAATGTGCTCCGTGTCAAGTTCAGGCTCTAATACATATGCCGAAAACAGCCTTAAAGTAAAGAAAGAAGTGTTAAAAAGGCCTGTGTATAAGTAGCACAGAGAGGTTTAGGAATATTGAGGAAACTGTAAAACATTCGACCATATACCGGGAGTTAGGGAGGGGTGCTCAACCTTGGGAGGGGGGGTGAGGACTGCCATGTCCGGCTAATTGATAAGGGGGGGCTCGGCAATCGAAAGTTCAAAAACCGCTACCTTAGACCATTGGTCCCCAAATCTTTTTAACCCACAAATCTATTTTTATAGTTCATACTTGCCCTCGGTCCCCCTCTTATAGTCAAAACTTTCCCAAGGACCCCCAAGTGAAAAAGAAGCATAAAAGCGTACTATAAAAATCGCAAATTAAAAAAACTTGTTGAAAAATTATTTATTGAAATTATAACTTTTGTTTAAAATACAATAGAAAATTTAATGTCTTGGATGAACTTGATGTGTGCGTGTGTGTGTGTGAGATGCTAAAAGTGTTTTCATATCAGTCTCGATGTTTGTGAGTAGCAACCACACAAATCCCCACGAGCACTAATTTTTAGTCGGTTTCTTTCTTTATTTGCGATGAGGTTTATAACGGCTCTTATAATCAAAGTTCTACCAAATTGGAAGACGGAAAAGTATTCAACAATTTCTGTACAATAACCCATAATGCAGGAGACAAATTGGGGTCTGTTTTTGTAACCAAAATTTGTGGCATCCTTGTTCAAATATTGGTTTAAGTCCCTCATTTGCTGAAATTTCAATAAGATGCTCCTATATTAGTATAGATTCAGCTGTGTTTGGAATGGATCTGAGTTAGTGCACGCGTAAAAGAGCTCAACACCCAGTCGGGCATATCCAAGTGAATTATTGTTATTTATTAAAATTTTTATAAAAATAAAAATGGATCAAAATTTCTTTATTTTACATTGAACTTTGCGCGAACCCTTTGACGTTGTTCAGGGACCCGCAAATCAATTTTAATTTTCCATGGACCTCCTGAATAATATTGGGTCCCCTAGGGGCTCATAGCGACCACTGTTCTAGATAATAAACATATGCTCTTGTAAAAATAATATAACAACGTGATTCAGCATTTTTTAAAAGTTTAAAAAAAGTTCAACTTTCTTGAAGTTAATTTCCTTTTTTTCGAAACTACGTAATCAAATTTGGATTTTTTTAGTAATTTATCCTCTTTTCAGCCCATTCTCCAAAATTATTATTATCAAAACTACACCAGAATTTAGTTCGGGGAATTCAGTCCTTTACCAATCATTATATCCCAAAAGAAAAACTAGAAATATTGTCAAAAACCACGAATGTGGACATTGATAAAGGATAAAACGAAACATTAACCGAAACATATCGCCATAATGGGAGCAAATTTCCCTTTATTATTTCTGCTTGTCTCGATTGCTTTCTAATTTTTCTTTCTAGATTGATTCTAACTGTCACCCGTATACCATTATTTAGTTCTGAAGTGGCATTTACTAATCTAATAACAGTATATAGAGATATCGGTACTTTTTCTTACGTTGATTTAAGAGTATCTAAATTTTTCATCGGAACCAATGAGGATAAGTGAAAAAATATGAAATTTTTTTTTGTTTGTCTTATACTACGTTCGAAACCATTATTTTGAAAAAAAAACCTATACACGGATAATTTTTTTTTATATTTAGGGTCAGTTGAAATAGAATATATAAAGCGTTTTACGAATATTACAGCAAAAAAAAATACCAATTTAAACGTAATTTTTTTTCAAAAAAAAAAAATGAAGAAAGAATGACATATTTTTAAAACATTCTCTTTCTATGAAAATTGCTTTTTTAATAATAATGTTTGCCTATATATAGATATGATTTCTATACTGGGGTTGAATTAAAATTTTTGAAGTACATAATTTCGAAGTAGAATTTTTCAGATTTTATTATATTAGAGTGGAGAAATTATAACAGAAAACACTCGTCATTATTTCTCTTGATCGTAGTTCTGGAAATATTGGGAATTTTTTAAAAGTTATAATTCAAGTTTTGTATAATAGAACCAGCGAAGTATAGGCAAAATTTTGTGTATATATATATAGCTTTATATATAAAAATCTTCTGTGCGTGTGTATGTCACTAAACTCCTCCTAAACGGCTGGACCGATTTCGATGAAATTTTTTGTGGAGATTCAAGTAAATTCCGAGAATGGTTTAGATTCACAATTCGGTCAGATATCGCAATTAATTAAAAAGACATTAATTAAAAACATTCAAAAATACAACTCAACATTCACCTGCATTGTTGTAACAACGCTATTGTTATAAACAAGTGATATAAAAAAATTTTTAATCAATTCTTACTTAAATCAACGAAGCTACTATTTATTAGCTACTTAATTTTAGCTACTTTTTATTAAATAGTTACAATTAATATAAATATGTATATACATATGACAGAATCACAACATTAAGTGGTAATTAATTTTTATTAATTATCATTAAAGTATCGTATTGTCATCCAAAACAATCGTGTATATAAAATTTCCTTTCAACTGAATGCTTTAACACGTGAAAAGAAACCCTTTTCAAATTTTGACATTAGTCGCCAAAAGGGTCGCTATGTCGCCAACGTGGCTGTATTTGTAATTTTTTAAATAATTAGTTTTAATCAATTAATTTTTATTAATTATAATTAAATTATTGTATTGTCATTCAAAATAATCACGCACATTACATTTCAGCACAATTGAGCGCTTTAAAACGTATTTTATTAACGATAGAAAATTCCACCAAGATAAATAAATAAATAAACAAACAAACAAATAAAATATGTATAGATATCGTGAGCTAATATTAGGACTTGAAAAAGACGTAAGTTGGCGTCGAAAATTGATTTTCAGCCAAACTGGCCAAACCCGGTCTTTATTGTTACGAAAATGCAGAAGATTCACGCTTTTTAGCGTTTTTAATTAATATCTTTTCAAATAATCTTTATATATGTAATTCTTCCGTGCGTGTGTATGTAACTGAACACCTCCTAAACGGCTGGACTGATTTTGATGAAAGTTTTTGTCTGTTCCAGTGGACTCGAGAATGGTTTAGATTTATAATTCGGTTTAGAAATGTTTATTTAATTAATTTTTATTTATAGATTGATCTTGGAATGTTTTACATTGGATCCGGCAGACTGCGCTACGATCGCAGTATCGAATATTCAAAAATCTTTTATTTTGAATTTAAGATGTGTGTACAGGACAACGTCTGTTGGGTTCTCTAGTATATATATATATATATATATATATATATATATATATATATATATATATATATATTGAAGAGGTAAAAAACTGGTACATGCACGCGTATGCAAATAAAGAGATATTTAACCAATCAGATTACGACGCTGTGGCCGGCAAAACCTATATAAGACAACGAGTGTTTGGAACAGTTGTTAGATAGGTTACTGCTGTTACAATGGCAGTTTATCAAAATTTAAGTGAGTGTGAACGTGATCTTATAGTCGGCGCACGAGAAATGGCACGAAAGAATTTGGATTTTCACGTACGACCATTTTATGAGTATATCTTGGATATCAAAAATCCGGTAAAACATCAAATCTACGACATAGCTGCGGCCGGAAAAAGATCATGCAAGAACGGGACCAACGACGATTGACGAGAATCATTAAGCGTGACAGACGCGCCACCCTTCCGCAAATTGCTGCAGATTTTAATGCTGGGTCATCAACAAGTGTCACCGTGCAAACCATTCAATGAAACATCACCGATATTGCCTTCCGGAGCCAAAGGCCCATTTGTGCATCCTTAATGACAGCACCACACAAGGCTTTACATCTCGCCTAGGCCCGTCAACACCGACATTGGACTGCTGATGACTGGAAACAAGTTGCCTGGTCTGACGAGTCTCCTTTGCAACTGAATCGAGCTGACGGACGTATACGGGTACGGATATAACATCATGAATCCATGGATCCTACATGTCAACAGATGACAGTTCAAGTTAGTGGAGGCTCTGTGATGATATGGGACGTTTGCAGTTGGCGCGATATGGGACCCCTGATAAGTCTAGATACGACTCTGACAGGTGACAGGTACGTAAGCATCCTGTCTGATCTCCTGCACCCTTTCATGTCCATTGTGCATTCCGATGGATTTAGGGAATTTCAGCAGAACAATGCAACACCCCAAACGTCCAGAATTGCTACAGAGTGGCTCCAAGAGCACTCTTCTGAATTTAGACATTTCCGTTGGCCACCAAAATCCCCTGGCATGAACATTATTGAACATATCTCGGATGCCTTGCAACGTTCTGTCTAGGAGAGATCCCCCTCCCGTCTTACTCCTACTGATTTATGGACAGCCCGATAGGATTCATGGTGTTAATTACCCCCAGCACTACTTCAGTCAATCGAATCCATGCCGCGTTGTGTTGCAGCACTTCTGCGTGCTCTTGAGGGGCCCTACTCGATATTAGGCAGTTGTACCAGTTTTTTTTGGCTCTTCAGTATATATATATCTTCTTTTTACTTCTTAAGAACTTATTTCATCACAAATACATTAATCGTCTTGCTACTTCTAATTCCAAATCCACCCCACAACAATAGGTTTTCAAAGTCAACATGTTGGTGGTCTTGCTGTGAACATTATATCATAACACTCATATCACAGTTTACATCTTTTCCACACACATCTTGAACATCTTACACATTTTTGACAACCAACCAAATTAAAGCCTAGCAAATTTACATTTATGACAATCAACCAATTCAAAGCCTACCAAATTTGATTGTTATCTCTCTTGGTATCTATTTTTGCTGGCTGGTTTAAAGGATAGTTCAAAAGGTGCGTTTATGTATATTCAGGTCTTTTAACTCGGTGAATAATTGCTTTTCATTAATTTCAAGACTCTTGATTCTCTTGGTGTAGAATAGTAGTCAGTGGTTTTATCATACTCTCTGTGAGTTTTTACATACTTCGAATTTTTGTGTATTTTATTTGGTTTTTCTTACTGAGCTGCAAAGGGGCAAGGTTGGCGCCTTCAAACCAGTTTAACCCCACTCATTCGGTCCTAAGCCCGAAATTGCCTTCTGACTCTCTAGGTTCTTTTTTGTAGTTCCTTTTTTGTATTTTTCTATAAATTCGATCTTCATGTTTAGCTATTATATTTTTATTACGTTATTTCTTCTTATGTTCATTATCTTTATTTCTTGTTTTTGATAAATTTTACAAACTTCTTTTATATATATATATATATATATATATATATATATATATATATATATATGTAAGGATAATTAAATTCCCTATCTAGCACTTGACTCATCTATCTCCTTCGTTCCCATCTTCAAGTATCAAACTAATCACCCATTTGTTTCTTCCGAACATATGGCCTAGCCAATAAACATGTCTAATTCCAGATCGTTAGATTTAATAGTCAACATATGTCAGCATTAACTTGCAAGCACCATCTTCAAAGCAGCGATACTTACCATATGTTTTTCAAGTGTTATCCACTTGAAACCACCACCATGGCGTGCTTTTTACTCCCTGCTCTTAGCGTCAGAACAGATGTAGAATTGGTTGAATAAAGACCGTCCCCTTTTCTAACTTTTAATCTGATTCTGTCTCCAAAATCATGACATATATATATATATATATATATATATATATATATATATATATATATATATATATATATGCATATATATATATGCATATATATATATATGCATATATATATATGTATATATATATATGTATAAATGGGAAATTACAAGAAAAATCGCTTTCTATTTTGACACTTAATTTGCGATTCTGTTACATGTATTAATTGAAATTATTTAATAAAAAGTAACTATATAAAATAAAATTTTTCTTTGTTTACCTAAGTAGGAATTGACTCAAGAAACAATTATGTTACTTGTTCACTAAATGTCATGATGGAAATTTCTGTCATGACATTTAGTGAACAAAGAAGGTTTAATGAAAGGTTCTTGATCGAGACGCATTCTTTTACTTATAACTATACAACCCCTCAAGAAAACGAGACTTTGATGAATACATGTGGTTACCGCATAAAAGTAGTGGGCGTTCTCCGGTTATGTGCACACACATACAAAAAACATAAAGAAATATAAACGTCTGGTTAATTTTCTTAAACGCAAAAGCACAAGTAAGAAGAGAATTAATGGACATATGCAGATTCGTAAGTGAAAAGGGAGGGTAAAAAAAAAAGTAAATTCCGACATACATATTTAAAAAAAATACACCCCAAGCATTAAATTCTCACACACGAAACCCTTGCGTTTAGTATTGCGGTTCACGCAATACATACATTACGCTTCCAAGTTAAACTATTAGCGAAGGACCCAAGAAACGGTCTTTCGCTTCAGTTTCGTGAAGAAATATACAAAGAGGGTTTATTGAATTTATTCATTCGCGCCACGACCGTATTTTTTTTTTGCAGGGAAAAATTAAGGGGAAAACATTTTTCTCGCGGCTGTAAAAAGTAGTTACTTTTAAATGAAACGGGACTATTTCGAGGTGTAATTTTGATTACAATTATAAATTATGGAGTAAATTATTACTTTTTTCGCTCACTAATTTCTGGTCGCAAGCGGCTCTTTTGTGGTTAATTTGAAAAGAGAAATGAAAATTAAAAGTTTTTTAAGGGAGGAATCATGGGATCATTTAACTTAGGATAACGAGGTAGGGTTATCAAGAGTGTTTTTTTTTGGAAGGAAGATGTTCGTGTTACTTTTAAAGACTGGAGTGCAAAATAGGCGTGTATTTACTAAATTTAAAAGATTTGTTTTAGATGAGAAAGCAGCTAATTACATTCATTAGTTCAGTTATTTTACTAAGCATTAAAATGATGTAAGAAAATGAAACAAATGATTTTCGTTCATTAAATAATATTTTTATGTAAATGTGAGAAACAACATTTAAAGAGACACCAAGGAATACAGATAGAAAAACTATTTTACTGAGAAAACTTGCCTCCTTACAGAAAAAAAATGTATTTAACATTAATTTATGAAATGAAAATAAAATTCTAACAGGTAAAATTTTTATTTAAATATTTTTTGATTACTTTTTTTTCTGATAAAAAGTATATGTTGAATTTGTATTATTAATTGAAACATAGTTTTAATTTCAAATACAGTGGGTGATCGGTTAACGAACATAATCCATTCCAAGACTATGTTCGCTATCCGAATTGTTCGTTAACCGATCATCGATTCACCATAGACTTCTATGTGAAATCGTTTAATTCCTTTCTGGAGACCCTAAAAATTAAATTTTAAAAAATGTATAATTTCTTAGTAAGTTTTTTAAAAAATAATGCATACATATATAGTCTTGCATATTAATCAGTCCTTTTCATTTTTTGCTTATGAGGCGTTTAAGAACATGTCCAATGTCGATTGCTTTTCTCTCTTTTTCAGGATTTTCCGGAAATAAGTAATAGCATTGTCGTTGTAAAGATCCCAAACCCTACTGACATCAGCTTGGTTTGGGTGCCATTCTAAGACCATTTTGTTCTGACATCCTCCCACTTTTTAAAAGTTCTTTAATGACAGAAACCAGCATTGGTCATCTTTCGTCTTCCTCTTGTTCAGAAGGAGACACATTTCGCTGTGTTTCTTGGTGTTCTTCATTCAAAATTTCTTGGAGTTCTTCCATCGTCAGTTCATCTTCATGTCCCATTATGAGCTCTTCTATGTCACCCTCGTGCACCTCCAATTCCAGATCTTTAGCAGTTGTCAAAATTTCATCCATAATTTTCTCCCTGATTACCTCCGAATATGTGTTCGTTGTCCAAACACAAAAAATATTTCTTGAAAGTCTTCGTTATCCGAACACAAAAATCTTTCGTGAAAGTGTTCGTTAACCGATTTGTTCGTTAACAGATCTGTTCCTTAACCGATCACCCACTGTATATTGTTAAAATTTAAAAACAAAATCGTTTTAAATGAAATCTGCTCAATGTATGAAGTATGCATGGTAAAATATCACAAATTTTAATTTAATAAAATTCATCATAATTGTATGGATCTCGCTTCTTTGCCTAGAAATGTGGGAGAAAGGGAAGGAAGACTAGCCATGTCCAAAATTACTTTTTTTTATTTCTAACACAAACAATAACACAAGTTCGATCAATCAAAACTAAGAGATGCATCCAAATTGAAACAATATGAAGACTATTAACGAGGTACGCGAGATATGAAAAGACTTTAATTATCAACAACACACTTCAGTTCAAATACAATGCCTTCTCTTAGCTATCTAATATATATTCAATCTCCAGCGACAAATCGTCACCTCAGTTATTACTATTATCAAATACTAAATATCTGCGTTACACTATAAATTTGATTAATCACTGTTCCGCTAGCAACCTATCCTATCTCTCTCTTTTTCCCACTGGAAATCCTAGACTTTATACAATAGACTTAATTTACATGTTCGCGCTCTCTTCTTCAGAGGGAGCTTTCTAATAAAATAGATCTTAAGGTCTAAAGATTCCCCTAGAGGATTTGTTAGTGAGAGGGTCACGGGTAGAGCCGTCACGTAATGATGAAATTAACATATTTAATTATGCATTTATTGTTTTCAATGCTGGAATATTTTGAAAATTTCTTTTTAAATACCATATGATTCGGCCAATAGCGTTCACTTGTAACACACACAAAAAAAAATCGAAATTTAGGAATGCGCGTTATGCGCTGAGTATAAAAATGATAGATTCAAAAATAAAAGAAAAGAAAGATGCTTAAAAAACAGACTTCTAAATATACCGCCATACAGATTGTTTTAACGAAATGATATATTTTATGAGTTAAAGCTGAGGGGGGGCATTAAGTCGATCGCAATCGACCGGTGGACCGCCAAGACATTTTAAGGTGACTACCTTCACTAAGACCTAATAATCATTCCTTCATACGAAGGTCTAGAAATACCATATTTATTCGAATTTAAGCCACCATCGATTCTAAGCCGCGTCCCAAATTCTCAACAAAGTTTTGCGAAAATTGAAAAATATTCTAAAATATTTTGTCGATGTCTAATATTACGAAATTAAAATAAATTTAAAAGGAAAACTAATAAGGAGTGAATAATTAGTTACTTTATCACCATTATAAATACACGCATGAAACTGCAGTTGTTCTAAATACCCCTTCCACAAAAAAAAAATTTTCCTTCGAATTTAAGCCACACCCGATTTTCAGTAGCATTAACATTTGGAAAAAAGTACGGTTTATAAATTCGAGTAAGTATGGTATTTTAAAAAATACGGAGGAAAATTCGTATCCTAAGAGAAAATTTCGTTGATTAGAAAAAGCTCCTCGCTATTTGGAGGTTATTTTACGAAGAAAATTGTAAAATGTTCTTAGTTCCAGGAAAAAGTTCGCTAAATAGAGAAGTTGGGAAAATAGAGATTTGTAAAATGGATATTGTATATTTTCTTTTAGCTTACTATACCTAAGCCCCTGGGTGGATCGCAACACCTTGAAAAAATTAGTAGTCCGTACCCTGGAAAAGTCTGCCCACCCCTGAGTAAAAGGGTCGTGATTCTAGAAGTACACTATTTTTTTCAAAAGCTCGAGATAATAATTTGAATAAAGTACTTCAAAACACATATAAGACCATTACACACGTACATTTTAAGTTTCTTCTTAAAATAGGGAGTGGCGCCATAGGGGGTGAATATAACTCAAAACTAAAAAAATCAGTATGAAAGTACTAGTGCGCGTTAAAAGCCGAAATATACGGTAAATAAGTAAAAAATGCAAATATAAATACAAATTTTATGAGACCAATCTTCAATCAACAGATATGAACGAGTTTTTTAACACTATTATTCCAAGACTTTACTAAGGCCGCGGTAGCCTGGTGGTATATGTATCGGATCGTGGCTGGCTTTGTCACGAGTTCGAGCTCAGTACCGCTAAAAACCCGCCGTGTATGGCAGCGATGCATGCTAAATTTGTCGAGAGCTGAAACGTCCTCCCATTGGTAGGGTGTGGTAGTTAGGAGAGGGGTGCCAGTGCAGGTGTCGTCAACGTCACTTGACCATGGTTCAAAATTACGTGGTTCATCGCCAAAAGCCCTCGTTTAGCTGAGCAGTGCGACGTTAATATTCACTCACTCACTCGCCAAGACTTTATTCTAACCATAAAAATTCTGATAGATCGTTTTAAAAGATTCAGGTGCCGCCCAGCCAGTATGGTGGATATGACCCTCGGCTTGAAACCGAGTGGGCTCTGATTCGAATCCCACTTAAAGCATGGTTGTATTTTCTCCGGGAAAAGAAGTCGGACTTTCGCCTGTAATGTATTCCCATCTCGAAAGGAAAGCAGAGCACCCCTTCTAGTTATGTGCTGGGATCAACAACTGTAATAAAAGTCTATATTCTTCACTTTGTATTGTATGTTTCTGTTCTTCCACTTGTGTATTCCATATTAATCCCAGGATAAAAACACAGCAACGAGGGTTTCAGATTAAAATAAAAATTCTTATTGTGACGGTAGACTCTCTAAAAATATATTTTACTCATCTCGTCTGTAATTTATTTACATTATTGTAATTTCTAATATACTTAAACAGAAATCGAAGAAATTGCTGAAAAGGATTCCAGAGGCTTTTGAGGCTGCTATGTTTGGCATCTTTCAAACTATTTCTTCTAAAATTTCTTTTTATTTTTTAGAGACATAGCGTTTTCATTTTTATATTGTGTGTGCATTGCTATTTTTCTTAAAAACTCTTCTTTTCAATCATTAAATTCTTTATTTTTAAATATTTATTTCAATTTAGAGCTAACAGTTATGCGTTAACTAAGTACTGAGATTGTATTTTCGTCTTAGAACAAAGCTGTAACGAAACTGCATTCAACTCTAGAATTACGTAAAATGTCTCTGGTAACTTTTCATCAAATAAAATTAATTTTTAAAAGGTACTTTATAACATTTAAAATACTTGACGAAGAATAAAATATTCACCACATAATTAAAAATTAAAAAATCAGTTTGAAATAATGTACAGTGTGCGTTGTCTGTGAGTAAAAGTATAAAATAGTTATTTTAGTGTCAAATCTATTTGTCTGTCTATATATATGAACGAATATATATATACAGTAAAACCCCGCTTTAGCGCGGGGTATACGTTCCATCAAAGTGGAGCATAATATGAAGCAGCGTTAGACGAGGTTATCTCATCATGTGAATAATTGGGTTAGGGGAAGATGGGTGGAAAATTGGTCAGTTATTTAAATTTATTAATTATGTTTTTTATAACAACTAAACAAAAATATATTTCTTACAAATATAGAAACATAATAAATGAATTTACATATAAAAATAAACAAAATTCTAAATCAGTATGTTTACATTTCAGATCATTCAGTCTCTCTTCTGTATTTCCAATTTTCTGTCTTTTTATCAAGAAGGTAGATTAACTTAAAAGCATATTGCATTCAATTTCGACGTCAATCCATATATAAAGTCTACTATCCATTTCATACACTGTAATATTTCTAGAACGGGTAATTCTAGTTGCAGAGCTTGTCGTAGTTGCAGTTGCAGATATCAGTATTTTTCTTTATTCTTAAGAATAGTCCTTGTTGTGTGTGTGTGAGTTGAATTTGCCAAATTCAATGCAAAAACAATGTGAGATTGACGCTCAACGTATCTAATCTTCTGATCGCTTGGATTTTAGTTTCTATATAGTGAAATGTTTTTTCTTGTAGCTTTATTTTCATGGTTTTTACTATCACCCACGATAAAAACTAAAAATACTAATATTTGTCACTATAGAAATCGCTGTATTATCTAAATTTATTCTTACAATAACGTCAACAAATGTTTGAAACGATAAAAGTACGTTCGTATAACCCCACAGAAAAGATGAAACACAGATAAACTGCTTCAGATATTGGGAAGCCTAACGCTGCGTGCAATTTCGGGAATCCCACAAATAAAAAAAAGCGCTTTACACCGAAACAGTGCTAAGTGAAACAGCGTTAAGCGGGGTCTTACTGTACATATATTTGCATAGGATAAACTTACTCACTTACCCATCAGGAGATCTCCGGAACCATTAGATTTACCGACTAGAAATTAAGCATACGTGTTTCTTTTGTTTAGAAAAGATCCGCTAAGACGAGATCTGTGAAAAACGACTCTCAAGAGTGTTGTGGGAGTGTTACCAAAAAAAATCACTTTTCTGAACTATAACACCAACTGACTAGAAATTTAGCTAGTATGTTTCTTTTGCTGAGAAGAGATTCGCTAAAAATAGCATAAAATAATTACTTTAGTGTCAAATCTATCTATCTGTCTGTCTAAATATATGAACGCAGTAGCGCACACAAAAAGTTTTCAAGGGGGAGGTCCAGGGTCGAAAGTCCATTTTGGTATCATGCTCCAATACGCCGCCCAACATATTCTTTTGATTGTATTGATTTTCGGGAACAAAAACAATGCACAATTAATTATTGAATAAGTAATTAGCATTAATTAATAAAATTAATTATTAATAACAAATACATAATTAAATTTTACGTAATATATACATAGTGTTATAAACAATCGAAAAAAATCAAGGGTTTTGGGGGGATCCAGACCCTTAGGACACGCCCCTTGTGTGCGCCACTGTATGAAGGAAATTTATATATATGCATAGGATAAAAGTAACTCACTCACTTACTCATTAGGAGATCTCCGGAACTATTATATTTACCGACTAGAAATTAGGCAAACATGTTTCTTTTGTTTATAAGAGATCCGTTAAGAACTAGATCTGTGAAAAACGTCTCTCAAGAGTGTAGTGGGAGTGTTACCGAAGAAATAATCGCTTTTCTGAATTGTAACACCAACAGACTACACATTTAGCTAGTATGTTTCTTTTGTTGAGAAGAGATTCGCTAAAAATAGATATTGTGGAAATCAATTCTAAGGGAGAAGGGTTATGGGGTGTAAAAGATGAATAGACTTTCGTTTATAAAACAAGAGGCAAGGGCTGTAAGAATTTTTTTGTATAGAATCGAAATCTTAATATTATATATGGCATAGATATCAATAACTTTTAAAAACAATAGAGAGTTATACAACATCATGAAGTAACCAGTGAAGTGGAAGGTTAATGACTCTAGTTAATTCATGAAACAGTCAAACTTACTGTGAGCAGTTAAGACAAATTGACTGTTACCCATAAGAAAAGAAACTTATGGTAATCATAAGTTTCAGTCACGGATATCGTATTATTCAAAATAATTCAGCATCAAATCGTATTGGATAAACGAACTTTCAACAACATACTTATTATTTTATGACCATAAAATTTATGATCCTACCAGTGCTCTCAAACATGTTTTGAACAAAATAACATTACTTAAGGAAACAAAAGCATTTAAAGATAGTTGTTTTGTTCTGGGAAATTAATGTTTCCTTTTATATCCTAACACTTATTATTATCAAAATACCCACATCAGCAATAAAATGATAAGCATTTTGCTTCTGGCGACTTTTTTCAAACTCAAAGCAATTATTTTTCAGAAGAAACCGCTTTGCAATCCAAAATATTTACTTAAATGTCCAATAACTCATTTTCTTTGTAAATATATGTATTCAGCAAAAATTTTGACTACTTCCAATTGTTTGTTACTTGTTGTCTTCCGGGTAGTTTCGAATTTTATTACCGTCGTTATTAGGATTGCGAATTCGCTACAAATAGTTTCCGAAAAGTACTGAAAAGTATTATGGGGAAGAGCATTAAGTTACGTAAATAAATCTTTGAAAAACCATTCATTCGTTTCTTGTTGTTTAATTTTGATCTCGCATTTATTAAGATAAATGCACTTCTTACTTTTATGTATATTTCTTCTTCGAGATATTTCAGGGAATTTAGTAAATCGATTTTAGTATATCGGAAAGACGTGATTTATTAAAATGTGAGAGGTAAAAATTATTGATTCAACAAAACAGGACAATTTTTCTATCATGGATAAGGAACTTTAAGAAATCATGTTGCAATTGCTGATGGGTACAAAATTTGATTCTATGATTTAAATGCATGGAAGTTTGGAGATGTTTTTGTTTACAAGAAAATAAAAGAATTTCAAGTAACTGTTGTACCTCTAAGACAGCGTTGTCCAACCTTTTTATCATCGTGGACCGGTCAACGTTTAATAGCTTCACCATGGCCCTCTGAGGGGGAGAGACGTTGATTATTTACATTTAAGATTGTTTTGATTTAACAATTTAATTGTATTCAAACATGCCTTCTGAATAAAATTTATATAATTTACTAATAAAATATTATTAATTTACTGAAATGAAGCAAAATGAAATAAATTCTGATGTAATAAAAAATAAAATTCACATTTACAGTGCTATAATATACTCATAAATGTGTCAGAACCAAAAAATGTATTTGCTAATTAACTTTTCGGTACTAAATTAAGAACAAGTTTACTAAATATTAGAGTTGGGAATGGATAAAAATATAAAAATACTTTTATTTTTTCAATGAAGAAAATTCATCATCCACCCCTGCCCAAAATTCAAAAAGTGATTTATTACTAAATCGCCTTTTGATTTCAACATTTGACGTGAAATCTATGAAGATTTCTTCTTCGGCAGTTGAGAGCCTTTCTGTATCAATGTATCTGTATACTTGGTATTTTCTTTACTTAAGAACTTTTTTGCAATCTGTTCCATTTTAAAAATTAGAAAGGGAAAGTAACATACTTATCCTGTCTTAAAAATAACTTACTTATAAGTAGCATATGCAAATTCTAATATTTAACTTGAGAATTTGTAAGATTTATAATTAAGGTCGTTTTGTAGATTTAGCGTCAAAGGACATTATTATTGTATGCCAGTGGCGCACACAAGGGGGGGTCCTGGGGTCCGGACCCCCCCCAAAGCCCTTGATTTTTTTCCCGATTGATTATAATTCTAAGTATATAGTACGTAAAATTTAATTAATTACTTGCTATTAATGATTAATTTTATTAATTAATGCTAATTATTTATTCAAAAACTAGTTTTTTACTGTGTTTTGTTACCGAAAATCCACAAAATCAAAAGGAGCATGATACAAGAATGGTTAACTTTCGACCCCGGACCCCCTTGAAAAATTCCTGTGTGCGCCACTGCTGTATGCAATATATTGTTATTGTATAAGGGTGGGGTCGTGGTGAAAATTAAGATTGAAAATTGGGTCGCAAATATTCAAAGTTTGAGAAGCACTGATTTACTCGCAGGAAGAACATCTCAGATTTGTTCTGTTGCAGAGTATTCTTAATCCTTAAGACAGAAAAGGAAAATCCAAACAAATCAAGCTTTTGCTGGTAACCCTGCCCTCTGCAAATACCATCTTCATTTTCATTTAACGACGATACTTTTCTACACATTCCCCAGTCCGTGGGCTATCCGATGTCCGAGTAAGACCTCAAGTAAGAGCTTTATTTCCGCTTAACGGACACTTATTAAGGCAACCCTGAAGTGCAAATTGGTGTCTAACCCCGATTAGAAGGGGTTGGGAGGGGGGACGGGGAGCTCGTTTGGGGAGGTATGTTCAGGCCCTCCCACAATAAGATTAGAATCATTCTGTAAGATGCTCGAGTTTCTCTATCGGAGTAATTAAGAGGTTGTTAGCCGAAAATGAGAATGCAGTACAAATTGATTAGAGATTTGGATCTTACTGTAGTACGGATTATTGCCGTATATGCTTAACGTTAAAAGTTATAGTATCCAAACAGGATATATAGTATCCAAAACTTGTTTTGGATTGAATATCCTATCTTAGCCTTTCTGACACAAACAGAAAGACATGTTTTAAGGCTGTTTTCGGTTAATGTTAAAGAATAGGAACCCAATTCGGGACATTTTTTCAGATATAAAAGTATTTCAACGTTAATATTATATCCTGGCTTCACCATCCTGTACAAAATCATTTATTTTAAGACACTACCCATCATTATCCGAGTTGACACATTTTTCAATTCTTACTATTATAGCCCACACTCTCTCTATATTTATATATATTTACTTATCTTGTTGGAATTTTCAATCGTTAATGAAATAATTTCTATTCATCCAATTCAATCAAGTTAAAATAATTTTTTAAGCTTGTAGTGATTGACACTTGATGTTAAAATACAGTTTTTTCAAATATTAATTCATTAATTAAATTTTATTTTTAATTTTTAGTTTATTCTGCATTGTTTCCTTTGCAGTTACAATTAACAGATGGCGCCAGTACGTTTTTTCTAACAAAGTAGGAATTGTCACACGTTAAAAAAATTTTTTTTTTATATTACTTGTTTCTTTTATAAAATGTTTTTCTCATTTTTTTTTCTGCTATACCGTAATGTTAAATGAGTGATCCCTTTACGTGTTAAAAGAAAAAATTAATTATTTATGAAATATTTGGAAATTTTAAAAACACAATATTATAAACAAATGTATGAGTTACAATGTTACAAATTTTTAAGAAAATTGAAGCATTTTTCTATCCGGAAATGTGCTCCGCGTTTAGTTTAGGCCCTCGTACATTTGGCGAAAACAGCCTTAATTAACTGTTCATTTCTGTTTGTGTATAGCTTTATTTTTTTCCAAAACAGAATAAGTTCAATATTTTATGTCCTATAATTATGTGTGTACCAAATTGATTTTCAACCTCATATTTCTATTTTGTAAATGGTTTATTCTATACAATACATTGTACTTGTTCTGGTAGGCTTATATTTATCTCACAAAAATTTTATGCAAATTTGCTACGACATTAAGTGAATTGCAATTTCTGTTTTGATGAATAATGCATTTTTCAAGCAATTATAAAACTGGACATTGATTTTAAGTGCATTATTTTCTAACGAATATAATTTCATACCCCTATTGCAAATTTACGTGGATTAAAATAGATTTATCGCTTGTTTGTTTATTGATGTCGAATTTCAAAGCTACAAGAGGATTACTGGCTTTTAAAAATGCAGTGATCTAAACTAGTTTATTGGAAGAATATAATTATATAGTATTATATTTTATCTAACTTAAACTATATATGTTCAACTAAATGCAAATATAAGAGTGTGCTTCCTTAGTTGTATTTATGATATGTTTTTTAAGCATTTTTCTACAATTTGTCCTCAAGTACTATCCTGTTACGAATATTTTGCAGACTCTGGTTGAAGAATTGACTTAATATTTTGTTCTTTTATAATTAAAAAAAAATTTCTATTGATTTTTTCTGGGTTTCTTTCCCTCTTTTTTATGGTATGTGGATTCATGTTATTTTACTTCCTTTTTCTTATGGTATGTTGATTTATATTATGTTATATTGGGCTTTGTATATTGAGAAAATTATTAAATTATTAACACATCATTTTTCTTTTTCCACCCCAAATACCTAAGTAAATTTAGAGAAAGGACGGATCCACAAAATAATGCTTAATCTCCCATTTTTAGCACTGTAAAGTAAGGCTTGTTAATATTTTACTGTAGCCATTTAACCTTGATCCATATAGCCTTTTTATACTTCTATTTATTTTTTTAGCTTTAAGTTATATTTGGGGCTATTTAGTATAAGATTAATGATAACACACACACACATATATATACACACACACAGTCGAACCTCCGTATTACGAACCTTTATACTACGAATTTTTTGATATAGCAAACTTTTTTCTGGAACCAAGAACATTTCATGATTTCCCTCGTAAAAAAACCTTCCAATTGCGAAGTGTATTTTCTATGTAACGAACTTTTTTTCTTGAGATTTAATTTTTGTTACCCTATTTTTTAAGTATTTCTGGATATTTCAAGTTATTCTCTCTTTTAACACATTTTATGGTGTTCGTAAATCTTGAACTGGTGTTATTAGGTGCCTAACCCACCGAGGAATTCAGGGCCTTTCATCCATGAAGCGCGACATTTAATCCCCATTGTCCAGTTCACTAGAAACACTTTCGATATTCCCATTCAACTTCAGTGGAGCTGTCTCATGTCCCCGTGTCCTTGAACTAGTCTCCGTTCTTTTGTAGTATTGATCAGTCGTACTGTTAACTTCGTTTCTTGTAGCTCGAAAATGTCAAAACGAAAGTGTTTGATCATCAAAGAAAAAATATTATTTCTTCAGGAAGTGGATAAGAAACTTTCCTTCCAGTTTTTCTTTCTTTTTTTTATGGGTAAGATATATAAAATAAATACGTATTAATTTACAAAGAGCAGTGAATGATTAATTTTTTTAATATATACAGTGTTTATGAATTTAAAATATTTGTTTTATGTGGTTTATGAAGACAATTGAAAGATGAACTTCTATATAACGAATTTTCCGTATAACGAACTTTTTTCGTGATTTAACGACTTCGTTAAATATAGATCTAACTGTAATTTCGGTTTGCACTTTTGTATTTATGTTTTCTAAGATTATTACTAAGCATTTTTTTAATTATTTTTTTTGTCTCCGACCCCAATTAAAAATATTCATATGTATTTATATGTGAAACTGTACCCCGGCTTACGCGAATTCGACTTAGGAGGCTCTCACTCAGCGGAACAAAAGAAAATAGAAGTAGAGTTACTTACGCTCTCACTCACCTATGCCGTAAGTTCGGGGTATTATTGTACATAAAAACTGCGCAACTGTTTTAAATCCATCACTTTTGGGTTAATTCATTCAGCATTTGAATTTAATGTAACGATAGAGCAGCAGATGTGGAGGCATAAAAACTATTTATAGTATTCTGCTATCCAAGTAGTTACTTCAATAATTAAGTTCTAAAATCTAAATCCACCATTTTGTACCTTCCATAAGCTTACAGTTCTTTTTTTTATTCTTAATTTATAGTTGACAAAAAAAGAGTTATTTCAATATCATTATTCTCTAAAACCGGGGTGGGCATTATATCGATCGCGATCGACCGGTGGACCACCAAGACAATTTGGGATGACCGCCTGAATACTGTTAACTGTTAGTAATTATGTACGGAAATATTCAAGATTGGCTGACAGTACGCAGACTAAGTCTTCCACTGACTATAATTACGAGAACTACCTTTACATAAAATGTAATGTATGTAATTTAATGTATTTTGAATTGTTTGATAATAAATGCATCATTAGATATTATTATTATATTTGTGGCTATTATTATTATGTTTGTGAGTGTGTGTATTTTGCATTTTGCTTTAAACGCGGTTTCAAAAAAGTGAGTTTTTTATTTTATTTACGTAGATAAGTACATTTTAAGTATTTATTATTAAGTTATAATAAATACGGTTGACCTTTTCTTTACCTCATCACACCAACGACACTGGGCTTTGTGGGCACTCGTGAATTTCTTAAAGGGGCCGCAGCGTGGTGGTCCAGGGCCGTATGTCTACCATTTTTATATCCTACTCCAATAAGCAGCCAAATTTTTTTCTCATTTTGTAGATTGTTAGGAATAAAGAACAGTGAGAAAAAAATTATAGAATAAATAATTAGCATTAACTAATAAAAAACTTATTAATAACAAATATTTAATTAAATTTAACGTACTGTATACATGGGATTATATTTGATCGGGAAAAAGAAAAGCATGGACTGTAGAGGAGGGTCCAGACCCGTAGAGCCTTCCACCTTCTTTGAGGGACCGCAACACCTTGAAAAAATTAGAAGTAGCCCGTACCCTGGAAAAGTTTGCCCACTCCTGCTCTAAAATGTACCAAACGCCACTCTGAGTTGAATTTAACAAGTAATATGAAAAAAAAAAATTAAGCCAATTCCTACTCAGACCAACAAAGAAAATTTTTATTTTAAATACCTTTTATTAAATAGTTACAATTAATATAAATATGTACATACATATGACCGAATCACAACATTAAGTGGTAATCAATTTTTATTAATTATGATTAAAGCATTATATTGTCATTCAAAACAATCGCGTATATAAAATTTCAGTTCAACTGAATGCTTGAAAATGTGAGAAAAAAATATTTAAAAAAAACCCTTTTCACAAGTTTTCACACAAGTTGCCAAAAGGATCGCTAAGTCGCCAAAAATGATGCCAAAGTGGCTGTATTTGTAATTCTTTAAATAATTAGTTTTAATCAATTAATTTTCATTAATTATAATTAAAATACTGTATTGTTATCTAAAATAATCGTGTATATAAAATTTCAGCTCAATTGAGCGCTTTAAAATGTATTTTACTAACGATTGAAATTTCCACGAAGATAAATAAATATATATATCGATAATGGGAGCTAATAGTAGGAATTAAAAAATGACAAAACTTTATACGTGCCTTTAAGTTTAAAATTTTTTTAATTATAGATATTTGTTGAGTTTTTAATATAATGGATTTAGTTTGTTCATCAGATTGATTACAATAAAAAAATTAAAAAAATAAAAATATTTCATCGTAAAGGAAAATGGGCAAATTCTCAAAACTAAAACTGCTGAATATCAAGGAAAACCAGCTTATTTCTGTACAATATATAATAATTCCAAGAATTAATCAACTTTTATTAACAAATGTTTTACTGTACAATACAATTTTTACCGTTATATGATAAGTTTCTGTTATAGAAGACGGTTCGGATGTCGCTGGTAATGTTACTTTTTGAACTTATTGTTTTTATAGCTCCAGTATCGAGCAGAGTGACTTTATGATTGATTATTAAAGGCCAATTTTAAGAAACTGTTTTTCGTCTTCATGCCTCCTCGACACATAAATTTCACTGCTAGCTTTACAAAATTTAAATTAGCTTACCAATAAGTGTAACAAATTTGGTTATGGGCCCAGGCCATGTACTGTGTCGAGGCAGGCTAAGCAGTTGAACCAGGCCATGAACTTTGTCTATTTAAATACTGTTCCAGTCTAGAACTTTTTTTACGAACTCTGTTGCTAGTACGCTAAATCGAGTAACAGGTATGGAGTTTAACAACCAGATATCAGTGTTGACTCCAAATAACTGAACACATGGAAGCATGATATGCAAGTACTCTTAATGCATTATGGTTGCTGGCAGTTTATAATACAGACCAAGCCAGAGCAACCTGATGAAGAGGCAACATACAAGGAAAAAATTAGATCTACAACTTCGTAAGGATAGATGTTATACGTTGATCTATACTAACATCAGTTCAGATTTGAAAAATCTGATAACGGAAACAACTGACGGAGTAGCGGCATGGAAGATATTAAAAGATCACTTCGAACCAGTCACAAGAGCAAGGGTAATTCAACTATTAGATCAATTTTTTTGGAACAAAATACCAACCAGGGGAAGATGTTGGAATCTTCATATCTCGTGTAAAGACAGCGGCAACCAGACTACAAGAAGCGGGTCATAAATTGGACGACCTGTACATAGGATTTCAATTAATAAGGTGGCTTCCTCAGGAATTCCAGTCTACCGTGCAACAAATCTACAGATGGAAAGAAGAGGACTTCAGAGTTGTCAAAATTGAAGCAGAGCTGATATTAGAAGCCAATCGTCTTCAGTTGATGAAACAAAATTTGGGAGAAAGCGGAGAATGCTTACTTGAGCAGTTTCACTTCGAAGAAGTCGAAGACGTTACCTGGTGCTGCAGCTCATGGAGATCCAAATGGCAAGAATGATTACCAAAAGAGAAGTGGTAAGGTATTTAACTGTAAAAACTATTAAAAATGTTAAACAATCTATTAAGACTATAGGTCCGTGTTATGTATGTAATAAGTACGGGCATCTTAAAGTAAACTGTAAAGAGAAAAGTCTCTACAAAAATCTCCTTCAAATGTAAATGAAACTTTTATCACAGAGTTTAATATAAATTTAAGATTTTGTGAAGCTGAATGTAGTCTTTTAGAACTAGATAAACAACTCGTAACTAGTTGTATCTTATTTGAGGAAAACTCTGATAAAGGTGTTTGGGTAATAGATACTGCTGCCACGAGTCATTTTTGTAATGACAAGAGAGTTTATTTTTAGATCTTAAGCCGATAACTAACATGAAAATGTCGTTAGCAACGGAGGATAAAAGTTGTCCCGTAGAAGGAATCGGTACACTTAGATTTCGGGTAAAATATAAGGGGAGTTTTCATGAAATAACTTTGACTGATGTATTATTTAATCCTAAGTTGAGGAGAAATTTATTATCCGGTTCCAGATTAGAAAGTAAAGGTGCGCATTTTGTGGGTACTAAAGGTAAAATTAATGTTTTTAATAAAGACTGGATAAAATTGTTCTCGGCGACACGCCATGAACATTTGTATTTTTTTAAGCCAGATCATTATATTATACCAAAGAGTAAAGAAATTAGTTTTTTTAGTGATGTAACCGCTAAAACAAAAACGGATCAATAGAAATATGGCATCAACGCTTTTGTCATGTTAATAACGATTACTTGGTAAAAACTAGTAAAAATGATAGTGTAAAAGGTCTCCCACGCTTAACTGATAATGGTAAGACTCATTGTATACCGTGTAAATTAGCAAAGTCCAAGAGAGTTTCATTCAAAAAGACGGGGGCCGTAAGATCAAAACGTCCATTGGAATTGTTGCATATGGACCTCTGTGTTCCAATGCCATTTGAAAGCCAAGGCGGTAATAAATATTTCTTGAGTATAATTGACGATTATTCAAGAAAGGTGACTGTATTTCCCATCCGAAATAAATCTGACGTATTTCATACGTTTATAAGATTTCAGAAACGAGCAGAACGTTTTATAAGTAAAAAGGTAATAGCAGTTAGAACTGATGGCGGACTAGAATTTTGTAATAAAGATATGGATAATTTCTTGACAGAACTGGGTATAAAGCATGAGATAACAAATTCATATACGCCAGAAATGAATGGGGTCGCGGAGAGATTCAATTTGACCGCTCTAGATGGCATCAAAACATTGCTTAAGTCTAGCGAAGTTCCCCATAAGTTTTGGGGAGAAGCATTACTTTGTTTCACTTATGCGTGGAATCGAATTTGTCACAAAGACAGTAACAAAACGCTTTTCGAAAAATATTCAGGTAGAAAACCATCGGTATTGCATCTAAAACCTTTTGATGTTTGGCATACGCTGGTGTGCCAAAACAAATTAGAAAAATTCGATATGCGTGCGAAAATGGGAATTATGATGGATACGCACAACGTACTAAGGGTTATAGAATATGGTTGATAGATGAAAATAAATTAGTCGAGACTATTAATGTAAGATTCGATGAAAATAAGAGGGGAATTAATTTTAGACAAAAGTTAATTGTAACCTTGATATAATTCAAACCTTCCTGATTATTATGATGATGAGGATGATTCTGATAGAGTAAAAGATTCATTAACGAGTCGTTTAGTTTCAAAGACAAGTACGGAAACGCCCTCAACATCTGAAAAACCAGATGTATCTTCCGATAATCATAGCTTGATCCCATGTACAGAGGTTAAGTGGATTCGAAATATAGGTAGGAAAGTAACTGGATCTAACGTATATTACAGTATAGAAGGGGAAGCAACCCGATTGAAATCTTTTAACGAAATAGAGAGATACTGTAAGAGGCATAATATTAAGTATGATCCTAGTTTATTTAATTTTAGAAAAGATAATACCGAATCCCAGGGATTTTCAGATTTGTCAGAGCAACAAGAAGCTCTTATGGTTGAAGTAACTATTCCTAATTGTTACAAACAGGCGATAAGATCCAGAGACGCATCTAAATGGCATGATGCAATGGATAAAGAAATTAACGTAATGATGGAACGTAAAGTTTGGGATTTAGTTGATCATCCGGATAATATAAAAATTTTAGAAAACCGTTGGGTTTATACCATTAAATATGATGAAAATAATAAAATTGTTAGATACAAGGCCCGCTTAGTTGCGCGAGGTAACACACAATTACGAGGTGAGTCATTTGACGAGGTATTTCAAGAATACAAATTTTAACTTTCAAAAGTTAAATCATTAAAACTAAGATGTTATTCAGACTCAGATTTTGCTACAAATAGGGATGATCGAGTGTCGATGGGAGGGTTCATAACTTTTATAGACGAAACTCCAATTTCATGGCGAACTTTCAAGCAAAAATCCGTTAGTCTGTCGACCATGGAAGCTGAGTATGTTAGTTTAACAGAAGCAGCTAAGGAATTCATTTGGCTAAAGAATGTAATTGATAATAAAAGTTTAAATTTGGAATTAAGTGAAAATGTAATGTTTTGTGATAATCAAGCTGCTATAAGTTTTTCAAAGTCACCGGTGGAAAATTGTAGAACAAAACATATCGATGTTCGTTATCATTTTTTAAGGAATTTGATATACGACAAGGTTTTCCAAATTAAATATATAGGTACCAAAAATAATTTGGCGGACATTTTTACCAAACCCATGGTAAAGGAAAAATTGTTAGAATTTTGTAGAAAATTATTTCTTTTAGAGAATAAGACTTTGTTTCTTTAAGATTAAAATATTAGTTTGTTTATTACAATAAAGATTGTGAATAAATAGTATTTATTGTGTTAAATTGTATAACATGTGATTATAGATTAAAATTTACTGATTTGTAAGAGATAATGGTGCGAGATCGGAAAAAGGGGGCCGATTGTTAGACATTTAAAAATCGGATCCAAATTTTTATGATCTCCTTGTATTTTTCCAATCCCGTTCCATGATCTCAATGAAAGTAAGCACACCGATTCGAACCCGATCTTTTTGAGTTTCGTGATTTGAGGTTGGCAGCAACTGCCATGCAAATCGAGCTAGTATTTAAACTCGGCTCATGTTAGTTTTTCAGAAAAGGAAGGAGAAACAGAAATATAAGAAGTGTGTGAGAGGGAGAACAACTGGTTGGCAATGCAACTGCAGGTTGCATCACCATTTTAGATTAGAAATTAATTTTATAGTATTAGAAGACGGTTCGAATCGGATGTCGCTGGTAATGTTACTTTTTGAACTTATTGTTTTTATCGCTCCAGTATCGAGCAGAGTGACTTTATGATTGATTATTAAAGGCCAATTTTAAGAAACTGTTTTTCGTCTTCATGCCTCCTCGACACATAAATTTCACTGCTAGCTTTACAAAATTTAAATTAGCTTACCAATAAGTGTAACAGTTTCTATTAATTTAAGTGCACTAAAAAGTACTTTTTGACAAATCCCTCGAATAAAAATCACAATTTTCCTTTTAGCTAAATTAATGAAAAATAAAACCCTTCTAGTTTATTGGTATAATTTATTATCTCTCGGAAATAGGGCTGGTGCAAGTATGCGATGATGAATAATAAAAACGCACTACAAGTAGAATGTTTAAGTGAATTGAATTTTAAGTAAAATATTAACTTGTTAAAAGTAAGCATAGTGAACATTTCTGGAAATATATATATAAATTCTATTTATCTAAAATATGTATCATTTAACTTCATGTTTTTTATTCAAAATTCTTGAAAATGTTAACGGTCTTTTATAAAGGCTCAATAACATTTTTTTGTTATTGTTTATGAAAGTGTTTATACATTAACCTTTATTAATGAGTTGTTAACATCATACATGTAGTGCTTTGAATGTAAGTTTTGTTTATAAATAACTTCAGAAATGATTCTTTATGATTATAACTATGACAATGTAATGCTATCTTTTCATTATTTACATTATTTTCGGAATTAATTTTAGTTAAATTCGGAATAAATTTAAGAAAATACTTTATAATAAGCTGTAAAACTACTTGCTCTTCGACGTGAATTAAAACTAGGTAAAAGAAAAAGAAACAAGTGTTCTTGTTTATTGTAAACAAGTTCTACCTAACAAAGTTAAAGTTGAAGTTAAGCTAACAAAGTTCTTAATATTATCGTAAAAGTTAAAATGATAACTAAGTTTTAAAAAAATTAATGAAACAAACATGAGAAACTATTAAGTTATAAGAAAGTAGTTAAATTAGCCTATAGTTATACCCAAAACTCTTTTTAATGTGATATTCTGAACATTATACATTAGCTGTCCCATGTCCTTCAGCTGGTTTCCGTTCATTTGTGTAGTATTGATCAGACGTAATTCTAATTTCATTTCTTGTACCTCGAAAATGTCAACGTAAGTGCTTGAGCATCAAAGATAAAAATTTGATTCTTCAGGAAGTGGAAAAAGGCGTCAAGAAACGTTCTTTTCAGTTTTCTTTTTTTTTCCCTTTTTGATAGGTAAAATGTATAAAATAAATAGATGTTAATTTACAAAAAGGTGTGGATATAATTATTTTTTTAAATATATAGTGTTTATGAGTTTAAAATATATTGGTTTTATGTGGTTTATAAAGAAAATTGAATGATGAACCTCTATATAACGAATTTTCCACATAATGAAGTTTTTTTCGGAGAGAGAGGTCTGACTGTACATATATATATAGTAACAGGTTTATATATAGTAAAAAATATATATACAGGTTGGAAATAGGGATGAATCTCACGACAAAACTTAATCACTCTCCACTTAAACCACGAAATTCACATTCTTAAACTTCCCACAATATATACTATTGCGTTTATATTTTTTTTTTCTTATTAGATTTCACGGCAACAGTCATACAGAAATGCCATGTGAATAACTGCATTCCGTAGATTTTCCTGATTGAATTATTTTTACAAAGTAAATTTTTATATAACTAATGGTTATCAATTTCAATAGTACCCAGCTGCAGAAATAAAGGTAATATAGCAAAAAGGAAAATGGAAATCTATAAATTTAGTTATTTTATCATGAATAATAAAACTTATGCTAGACTTTACCTTATAAGGTTTTCCCCAAATATCTTATTTAAGTCTAATTGTATTATATAAATACAGTATTTTTAGTTAAGAAAAAATGTTGAAGATTTAGGACGTATAGTTTACACTTATTCAGTTTTAATTCTAATTTTTTTTTTTATTTCTAATGGGCTGCGGATTGGAGTTTGCCCATTGCAGACCTAGTACATACCCCGGAAGCTGGTATCTCTTTTTAGTACGACACCATATACGCGGATACCAATCGCCGCAGGTAATTTTGACTCACAGTTTCCTCCATAGAAGGAGGTACCTGAGCTCTGACGATGTGAAAATGTACTAGGATTTAATTTTGCCGACAGCACCCAAGCCATACAGCCCCTCTGTTGTCGTAAAATATGAATAAACCCCCTTCTAAATTATATATTTCAAAAATTCTAGTGGAGCCTCTGAACAGAGGTCTGAGCTATATATAGAGGCAAAATATTATTCTAATAGAAGCATTTTTCACATAAGAACATTTGGAAAAAAGATTACTCTAAGTTAATTTTTTGCCAAAATATTGTATTTAAATAAATTTTTTTTGTCAAAATGTCCTTAAAACAATTTTATCCATATATTCTAATCTAAGGGACACTAAATATCATGAAAATTAACCATTTATGCGCTTTTGAAAATCACGGTTCTGAACGTAGTCGGATACCTTAATATGACTTTATTAAGATTTTTTTACTTAAACCTTTAACAAATTAGATTATAATAATATATATGTGAGAGAATCTACAGTGGCAAAACACACAATATATAAATATTACCGAAATTACTTAACCCGGACCACAATGAATAACTGACTCACCTAAACTCAATTCCAATACTCTATCACAGATCCTAATATTAAATAGTCAATCCTACCTTGATGTAGTCTGAAGTAGCGATCACAATAATCCTAGATCAGTGTTTCTCAAACTTTCAATACTGGCGACCCAATTTTCAATCATAATTTTTATCGCGCCCCCCTTATACATTAATAATGTACAGAATGCAATAATAATGCACTTTGCCGCTAAAGCTACAATAGGCGATCTTAATTATAAACCATACAAATTAGTAACATAAGTCAGTGTTTCTCAAACTTTTTCAATACTGGCGACCCAATTTTCAATCATAATTTTTCTCGCCCCCCACCTGTACAACAATAATGTATTCACTGCAATAAAAATGCACTTTGAGATAGAGACGCTAAAGTTACAATACGATTTTAATTATAAACCGTGCAAATTAATACAATAAGTATATTAAATTTTGTATATGTAACTTTTAAGCAGTATATATTTTAAGAATTTTTTTACTTTAAATATATATTACTTACTTATTATTATGTTATTTTTCTTTCTCTAATTTTTAAATTGGAACAGATCGCAAAATGATATATTTAATTAAAGATTTATTTCCTTCAGCATCCATTTCTCAAAGTACAAATGTCATTAGAAAAATAGTCTAGTCTATGTTGCTCTCTATCATATCCATCACATCTGGCATTATCGGATACGTTTGCGTGAGTCTGGGCAAACTATCGGATGTCTGGGCAAAACATGTAAAAATGCTTTTCCTCGTACAATTCCAGTCAGTTTTGGTCGTCTTAATACTTCTATAGCTATTGAATCTATCTTGAATGTACATTTTTTAATTTGCACGGTAATTAAGTATTTACGGCCGTAGATTAAAACAAAATCATACATACATTTTTAAGTCGTAAGCAAACATTCGATGATAATAAAGGATCAACAAGTACACAGACGAGCATGGTTCCGAAAAATTAAATCAAGGAAATATTCTCAAAAATACTTAAATTTTGGATTTACCACTACTGAAGTAAATGATGGGGAAAAAAGCCCAGCTCGTTATGTGTGAAAACTTACAAATCTGAAGAACAACATGTGAAAGTTGTTTTTATAACCATGTAAAATCATTTAGACATGCTGGCAAAGAATATTAAAAAGTATTTTTTGGATGAGGACAACTTGGTTGCAAGTTACAAGAGTGGATTAGGGATTTATTTCAAGATACTCCAGAAGGGCTCTCAACTTCCGAACTGGATGTGAAATCTTCATAGATTTCACATCCAGTGAAAAACTAAAAGGCAATTTTGTAATAAATCGCTCTTTGAATTTTGGGTAGAGGTGGATGATGAATTCTCTGTACTGAAAAAAAACCAAAGCACTTCATATACTATTACCATTTTCAACATTCCACATTTGTTAAACTGGATTTTCTGCGGTGGCTGCTTTGAAGACAAAATATAGATCTCAGCTAAATATAGAAAAATAAAACTCAGAGTGTCAATTTCTGATGTTATAAACCTTCCTTTGAAAAATTTGCTCTACAAGACAAGCCCATGAAAGTCCCTAATAATTATTAAACTTGCTCTTAATTTAGTATTAAGAAATTATTTATAAAATACCTTCTTCAGTACTGATACATTAAACGCATACTGGCTGAAACACCGGCTCTTCGCACGAGTTCATTTTTTTAAAAAATAAAACATTATTCTTTATATAATAGCTGAACTGTAAGGAAAGTAAAACTGCGTGCACGACATTGTATACAAAAATGTAAAATGATTTTTTTTAGATAAATGCTATAACTGTAAATAACTGTTTAAAAGAGAACTGTAATTTTAAACCTCACAGAATTAGCATTTAGAACTAATGTTAATTTATGAAAAGAATATAAAATTCGATGAAGAATATTTGTGTTACTTTTTAATATTTAAAGCGAGAAGACTCGTGACACCTTTGATGATCAACAAATAACAAGTTAAACTTTTTCTTTCTTGTGTCTTTTGACAAGGTGAACTGAACCTTGTGGTACACTTATGGCTTCATATTTTAAGTTCATGGAGTTCTTTAGAAAGCATTTGAAAATTTTCCTTTCGTTTCATGTTCATCGCGTTTCTCAATCATGAATAATATGCATCTTTCAGCAGGTTCTTCTTTTGGTTGATAAGTTACAACTTCCTTCAATAGAGATCACAGATGCCCCGCGCAACCGCAGCCTGACTGAAAATTGAATCATGTCTTCCTTTTTCTTTTTCTATAACTAATGTACGGCATTTCAATAATAATTACAGTGATGAATTGTTTATCTTCTTAGAATTTTTCTCATGGGTCTGGGTTTCGTTTTTTTCTCTTAACGAAAAATATTTTATGTTAAAACGTATTAAAAGTATCTCTCATTAAACAAAGTGGTTTTTTTTCTCTTTAATTTGGTTTTGGGATCAAAGATAGCTATTTGATGACGGAAAAAGGTCAGATAATAAACATAAATTATATCAATGTTGTTATGCATTTTTTTTATTATGGAAGAAAGTATTTTGTTTTACTTCTCTTTCCAGTTATATTTTAAAAAAAAAATTTTTAATTTTCGATATGCTCGCGCCCCCCTTGTAGGGTTATCATGCCCCCCAGGGGGGCGCGCCCCACACTTTGAGAAACACTGTCCTAGATGAAGTTCCGTAACTATTCGAGTGCAATGGTATGCACCTTGAGTTAATTGCTCTTTATCGCATATAATTTTTGTTAGCCTCCACGTAACGTTTTCCAAAACCTCTTCATGTTTGAACCACGGATTATCTTTACATTCCACCAATTGCCACCCCGCTTACTCTAACTTCTGATATTTAAAAGCTTCCTAATTTGAGTCTTTCCTTCACTTTTTGGATTTGGTTGGAAAAGAGCTGCCATTAATTCTGGCCCCAAAGAACCAAAAGGACATGTTAAAGAAAAGACGCGCGAGCCCGTCACAATTTATTAAAATGATAAATTTTTCATCAATTATAGCATATCCAATATTTTTCATGAGATTTTTTAATTTCATATATTATTATCATGCGATTTTTCTTTCTATAAATCTTTCCACCTGTGTTGCTTTATAATTCCGTATGTCCCATATTTCCTGTTTTCTTTTAAAAAATGTATACTGGAGTAGATCGAATTTTTCTTTTTCCGAATTTTTTGGTTTATATTCGGAGTTGAGGAAGGAAACAGTTCATTTTTATGTTATGTACTGCCACATGGGTGGTGAAATTAAGGTATTTGAGCTTACTTATAATAAAAAGTCAAAGCAGTTTTTATTAAAGAAAAACAATTTATAGTACTTTTTAACATTTATTGCGGTAAGATGACATCTATTAAATAGTTAGAAAGTGAAAAAAAAAAAACATCATGCACATTAAACAGCTTCTTTACTAGTAAATTTTAAATAAATACTGTCGAAATTACAGTGTACAATAAAGCGAAAGGCGGATAATAGCTTGGATCAGACAACTACTCACTATACACATTTATGAATAATCACCACTTTTGGTTATTTATACTGAAGAAAAATAATTTTATTTTGAGTCGAAAGTTATCCAACCTAAATTAAGTACGTTCCATTTTTTCGAAATTTTAACCCCATTGTGGCAATATTAAATTTTAAAATTGTTTTCTTTTTTAATAATTTTTTCTTTATTTAAAATAGAACAGAGGTGGTCAAACATTTTTGGAAAAAGATTATTTTCATAAAAAAAAAGTTTTTTATTTCATAAAAAAATAGTCATGCGATCTACTTCCAACTTTTCCAACGAACAAGTATGGAAAATTGAAAAAATGTTTTTTATAAGCTTATTATAGAATTTTTACGCAAATAGAGCACATTTTTTAATGCAAGTCTGCCTTGTAGAAATTTAAAAATAATATAATGAATAAGGCGAAAGTACAAACCTAAGTTTTTTTCTTGATAAACTTTTTACAAGTTCAATCAATTAAGTTAGGCATAGAATAAAAATGAGTAACTCGAATCATTTAATTCAAAATAATTGTTAAATGTCCAGTATCTGCTTAATGTTCATTTGTGTGTGTGAATTACTACTTTTTTATACCAAGTCATCCATATTAAGATTAGCTCGTATAGAAGCAAACAAAATTAGGTTGTGATAGATACACATTAGCTAGTTCTGAGTGATATTTATTTTATGTTCTATGCAGAAAAAATTTATTCACAAGCATATTTTGATCTAAATATTGAGGGGTTTTTTTTGTCTGAGACAACCCCACTCCCATAAAGTTGTTAGAAATGGTTATTTACCATCTTTTCAAATTTTTTTAAAAAGTTTTCAATAAGTCTTCGCTAGCCACTGATACAACTCCATCGTGCCGTGGATTGACCACCCCACATATAGAACCACAATAGAACATCTCCGTATAAGTATATAAGTTTCAATTAATAATAATATTCTTTTTCCCACCATATGAACACTATCCCCTACTAGTGTATACCCATTTTGTATTCAGTTTTCGTTTCTGCGTTTAATTGCTTTATACTTAGTAGAACAGTGTTTCTCAAACTGTGGGGCGCGCCCCCCTGGGGGGCGCGAGCATATCGAAAATAAAAGATTTAAAAAATAATTAATTTACTGGAATGAATTAAAACAAAATACTTTCAGACATAATAAAAATGCACTTTTACTCTGATGTAAGTTATAGGCCAGGGATGGCGAACCAATGGCACGCGTGCCAATGATGGCACGCGACAGAATATTTTGGGCACGCCATCGATCAAAAACGATTTGCATTTTGGCTTAAAATAATTAAGTTTACTATTAAGTATTATGAACAAACGCGAGTGATCCGTCGCGATGCCGACAAGTGGGGAGCAGACTCGTTTGTTATGTCTTGCGTAAATACTTCGTATATTATAAATTGCTAATGATGCAAAGTTTATCTACGCATAGTGTGTGTACGTAACTATTTCTAAATATATTCAAGTTGTTTAAAAAACATATTCTAACGTTTACATTAATAGTTCAGCTTGTATATACATCTAATTTATTAATGTGATCTAATTCTTGTCTTGTAAGTCTAATTGGTAAAATAGCTCTCACTGCTTTATTTTTAAAAATTTTAATGATCTGAGACAAAAGCGAAAGATCAGACACTACAGAAATCTCCTGCAAGCACTCAATTTCTTAAAAACAAATAAATCTGCCCATGAGCCCGCAGTCGTGCGCAGTCAGTAAAAAGGGGTGTTTTTTGGCGGGGGAATCAAGCGAGAGCACATAGAATAGTTAATTTCATCGACACATCTGTACATTTAAAGTTTTGTGTTAAATTTATGATTTTTAACTGGTATTTAATATGGCTAGTTCAACAAAAAAAAAAAAGTGCAAGATAGTAAGTATAGCAGAGAATTTCAAACTTGGTGGGCTGATAAATATGGCATGATCAATAAAGGTGACAAAGCGGTGTGTGTTTTATGTTCTGGAACAGTGGTATGCAGAACATATATCGTCTGTAAAATGGCATTTTGAAACAAATCACAAATCCTTTTTGTGAAAAAAAAAAGCGAACCAGAGCAAAAAGAATTAATTGCAAGTGCAATAAAAGACAGAAATAAACAGTCGACGTCTATATTTAAATATGTAAGCAAAAATTGTCACACAAGTGCGGCAAGTTACTCAGCTGCAAATGCCATTGCTCGGCATGGTAAACCTTTTTAAGAGGGAGAGTTTTTGAAGGAAGCTTGGTTGGCATGTGCGCCCTCACTTTTTGATGATTTTGATAATAAAGATAAGATAATTCAGCGCATCAAAGATGTTCCTCTATCTAGAAACACAATGAAAGATAGAATCTTGAAATTGGCAGAAAATGTTACAGATCAACAAAAAAATGACATTAACTCCGCCCTTTTATATCGCTATGTCTTGACGAAAGTATTGACACTACTAAATCGGCACGTTTAGCTGTCTTTGCTCGATATTGTGTAGGAAACATTATTAAGGAAGAATTAATTGCGTGATAACATCGTTGTTAACAACTACAAAGGGCACAGATATTTGTACGGCAGTAAGAAATTCGCTTGCTGAGAAGGAAATTGATTTGAAAAAAATTGTTTAGTAACCACTGATGGTGCTCCAAATATGGTAGGCAAAAAATGGCTTAATTTCTTTATTTAAAACAGACGTAGGACACTCGATTCTTGAATACCACTGCATTATTCACCAACAAGCCTTATGTGCAAAGAGTGGTTCAAGATTTCTTGATAATGTAATAACTTTATTCACAAAAATAGTCAACCTCATATCGTCACAGGCTTTAAATAAACGAAAGTTTGATGCTTTGTTGAATGAAGTCATTTCGGTGTATAATGGCTTAATAATGTATAACAATGTTTGCTGGTTGAGCCGCGGGAACGTACTTCAAAGATTTGTTGATTGCTTGGAAGAAATCAGACTGTTTCTACAAAATGAGAGTAAAATTGAACAATACCCACAGTTTAGGGATATTATGTGGCTTTTATAATTGATGTTTTTTACAGACATATGCCAATAGTTCAACAAATTGAACATAAAGCTTCAAGGCCCGCATAAAACAGTTATCGTCATGATGGATCCGCTTTTGAAGCTAAACTATATGTTTTCAGAAACGATATTATTACAAAAAACTACAAGTACTTCCCAAACTTGAAAAAAAAAATATCACAGATTTAGATGCCCAAGAGAAACGAAACGAAGAAAAAGTTATTGATGACTTTATTTCCATAATGGATTCTTTAATCAAAGAATTTTCAGCGAGATTTTCTCAGTTCAAGGAATTATCGGAAACGTTCAAATTTATTATGTACCCTGATGTGATTTCGTTTGATAAACTGAACTTGTCTCAATTCGATTGGTTGGAAATTGAAGAACTTGAAATGCAACTGATTGATTTCCAGTCTAGTTCAATATGAATTCAAAAGTTTATTGAAACAAGGAAAAAGTTGGAATTGATTGAAGCAGAAAGATTGACAAGCAATATAAGTAAAAATACCAGTAACGAAATTTTGGAAACATGGAATTCGATTCCAGACGCATTTAACTGTTTAAAGAAGTTGGCGTATGCTATTTTAACCATATTTTCATCTACCTATGCCTGCGAGTCATTATTTTCAGAGATAAATAACATCAAAGACTCGCTTAGAAACCGTTTAACAGACGACTCTAATTCAGCATGCATTCTACTAAAAGTAACATCTTATAATCCTGATATAAGTTATTTCTCATCTAATCTACAACAGCAGAAATCACACTAATGTTATTTTAATTAAAATTACAAGTATAACTAAAACATTTACTACTATACAGTGCAAAATGTATTTTTTCGTATTAAATAAAGAATTTTGATTTGTTCGTATTTAGTTTTATTAGTTGTTCAATAATCACAAGTCAAAATTATTTGATGGCACGCCTATAACTCATTAAACGTTTTTTTAGAAAAAATGGCACGTTGACCCAAAAAAGGTTCGCCACCCCTGTTATAGGCGATATCAAGTCATCAAAAAAAAAAAAAACTTCTTCAATACTTAATTAGCTATCTTTGATTCTATAACCAAATAAAAAATATTTTATTTAATTTGCTGTAATCCCATGATGAGAGAGTTTTTATTACGTTTTCTTTTTAAAAATAACATTCTACTCTTTCAGAGAAAAAACAGATCCCAGATCCAGAATCGAAAAATTCAGGAACATAAAAATTCATCACTGTCATTATTTTTGAAATACTGCACATTATAGCTGTAATTTGTTTGACCTTCTAAGTTATTAGTAGAGTTAGTTATAACCCATCTCTTATGTGTTTATTTCTCATTCAAGGAAGTTGTAAGTAATGTATTTCTCTATTGCGCTTTTTTTCCACGTAAAACAGTTTTATGATATTTGGAAAACCACGGAAAGCACACAGACACACACTCTTTTGATGGATTACTATGCGAAGACTGAGACCAAGAGGAGTATTTTCAAACATAAAGCATAACAATCTTGTTTTTAGCAGTAACATACATATTATCATAATGAATACACTTTTTACCCGGAAGTGGTCGCGCGGGACACACAGATCACGAAATTGTTGATTCTGGCAGAACTGTTTATTTGTCACCAAAGAAAAATTGAAGAGTCCTTGAAAGTAGGTAAGTAACTTTCTCTTAGTTAAATTATTCACTGGAATAACGATTTGTATCGTGTACAATAAAATAATTATAAAAAAAGGATTGGGGTGACTCAATAACCCTGCTAGATCGTATCGAGTGCGCGCCTGCTCCCAGGTTAAAACATGTTGAAGTCTTTTTGCTTTAAAAATATTAAAAATAATACAATTATTCTTCATCGGAATTTTATATTGTTGTTCATTATTTAACATCAACTATAAATGCTAATTCTGTGAGGATTAAAATTAAAATTCGCTTAAAACTAATTATAATTTGAGCAAGCATTTAAAAAAACTTTATATTTTTGTAAACATTGTCGCGCACTTGGCTTTAATGTTTGGCAAGAATGTTTTATTTTTCTTTTAAACGAACTCAAGCAAAGAGCGCGTACTTCGGCCGGTATACTTTTAATGTATCAGTGCTGCACAGAGTATTTTATAACTATTTAATTAATACTAAATTAAGAACAAGTTTAATAAGTATTAACGACTTCCATGGGCTTGTTCTACAAAGCAAAGTTTTTATAAGGAATGCTTATGATTAGAAATTGACCCCTCTGAGTTATTTTTCTATATTTAGCAGATATCCATATTTTGTCTTCTAAGCAGTCACCGCATTTTGCAATATGTTCAATTTAAAAAATTAGAGAAAGGAAAAATAACGTAATAATTGTCCTATTACTTAGTTAATTTATTTTTTTGCTTAAAAGTAGTATTCAAAATTTAATACTTATGTTATTAATGTGTATGGTTTATAATTAAGATCTCGTATTGTAGCTTTAGCGTCAAAGTGAATTATTATTGCATTTAGTGCATTATTAATGTATAAGGGGGGGGCGCGATAAAAATTGTGATTGAAAAGGGGGGCGCCAGTATTGAAAGTTTGAGAAGCACTGTAGTAGAATGATTTCCTAAGTTTTATGTGATCAATATCTTAATTCTCACTATCCCAACCTCTTGGAAAGAACCAAGACAAAAGACGCAATCACATCAAAAGGGGCTCCATCATATTTTCCTCCCTCCTCTAATCCTGAAAGCAAAGGGGTCTGGCACAACTTTGCTTGAACCGGCATTCCAAAGTTAATTGTGAAAGGCGGAGATCCGATGTCATATTATGCTTGGAATTTTCTGAAATTCGCTTAAATATTTTTCTGTAGGGAGCTTTTTGGCTTTTACTGACTTTGCAGCCAAGTCTGTTTATAATGCGGGGACACGCGTTTCCACGGCCTTTATGTGGGAAAAGGGCGCCCCAGAATTCTCCACATTCCGATGCGCCCTGATTTTCGTCACGTGATTTGCCTCGTCGATGACGTCATGCCAGAACTTTAAAAGTCGAAGAATGTTTTTTTTTTAATGGCAGGTTTATTTTTTTTTATTCTGTTATTTCTCTTTCCCCAGCTCACTCATATTTTTAGTTGATGTTTGTTTATTTATTTATTATTTTTTTAAAGCAACATATGCTTCGACTTTTTTTGTATTCGTCATTTTAGGGGGGATTTCATTGTTGTAATGGTTATTTTCTACTTTGGAATGGATTTTTCCCCTTTTTCTTTTCCCCTTGAATCAGTTGATTATTCTTAAAGGTTATGTTCGTTGCCAAAAAAAAGAAAAGCTAAAGAATGAAAAGAGAAAGAAACGGAATATTTCTATCCATTTTGTAAAACGTTCCTTGATATTATGGTAATTAAAATAAATGGTATGTGCTAATATTAAAAAAAATAAGCAATGGAATGAATTAAAAACAACTTACTTCACACATAATATTTCTTCAGAGTTCTTCTAATCCTGAAAAAAAGAGAAATTAGAATATTTATAAGAACTGTAATTTACTGAAAAAGGCATATTTAATTTATTTTTAGAATAAAAAAATGGAATGAAATTACCGAACACCTTGATAATGAATACAGTTACATGACCAATTTGTTTTTTTAGATTATCTTCCATTTAAAAAAAATACTGTGTTTTTGTTATGAAAAGTAACAAAAGTAATCAAGGTACAATGAAACTCGATTTTCTTAACTTATTTTTTGTTTGCGCGTTGTGCTTAATTACTTGTAAATTAACGGAATTTTTAAATGAATTTTTTGGAAAAAGTATTTCGTAAGGTAAATAAAAGAAATATAGTAATTACAATCCATTAGAATAGGAATAATATCTTCCTGAAGCATTTTAATTGGTTTATTAATATATATATAGTAGTAAAATTAGTTCAAAAACCAAACACATAATTCATAGCATACAATATAAAGAAAAAAAATCATTAGCAATTTTTATACTAACTGTATACATATTTTGTAATAGAATTAATAATTATCATGCAAGAGCAGAACAATATGTGAGTTTATACTTTACTTTTATACTTTTGAGGATTTTTAGGCAATCATTGTTTATTTCTAAATTGTTTTATATGGATTTCAGAGGTCTCTAGAATCTAAAGAATGGCCCATCTAAAACCAAAGGTTTGAAAAGATTCTTTACATGGTTGTCTTGATTAAGTATTGGAATATTTGCAAATAGATCTCCAAACTCAAATGAATCCATACTAATAATACAGGAATAATTTATATTCACAAATAAGGAACTGAAGCCGATGTTTGAACAAAGATTCTACAAATTATGGTTACAAAAACAGATACTAATTTTATATCCTTATTTGTAAGTCGCTGTATAGAAGGTATTGATCGTTCTCCCTTTTTCCTATTCTGTATAACGGGAATTTAAAGCAATGATGAGGGCCTCATCAGGAAAAAAAAGATAGAAGAAATCGATAGGAAACTAGTGCTTGTGGTGACTTGCGACTGTTGTTCATAAACATACATCGAAGATAAATAACTACAGATCATTCTATCAGGTACATATCCGTCTCATTGGAAAAATATAATTTTATGCGTGTGATTCATTAAGAAGTTTACGGTGTTTCAATGCACTTCAAATCAAAAAGTATTTAAGATATATGTTACTTGTAACAGAACTATATACAATTATATTTAAAATTTTGTTATAGAAAAAATCACAGGTGTTCTATGTGCGAATCCTTAGTTTCATGACACACATTGAGCCAGTGATCCATTTCCGCTCAAACGCATGTTAACATATCTTACTCAAATCCATCGAGGACGGTTGTGATACGTTAATTTAGCTCCGCTACACCAGCAGGATGGAGAGGGACGAATGCTTTGTCCTTTACGTACCCCAACAAAAAAAAATCACAAAGTGTGAGTCAGGACTTCTGGGTGGTCATTGGTTAAGTGGTATGTTGTAATCCATGGCTCGTCCAATCCATCGGTGAGGGAGATGTTCATTGAGGTAATCTCGCACGTTGGCAGTCCAGTGTTGTGGTGCACTATTCAATTTGAGAATGAAGTTGTCAACGTCTTCATGCAACTTTGGCATCAACCAAAGAGTTAACATATCCAAAAAAAAAAGTAGTTCTCGTGACATTTGCTAAATTCAAGAACACAAAAAGCCTTTTCCACTACAAATGCTGCTATTTTGACTGACTATGCGCATGCTATTACCTACGTCTCTTCTTTCAGTTGCGAGACATAAACTTAAAGAGTATATCTATCTTGTGGTTTACTGAGGTGATGCTTGTTTTTGAGAGTTCCTGTTTACTTCTTTATGAATCTCACCCTATATTTTAAAGCAAAAGTTATCATTTTAATAAATACTACTTCAGATATATCACATTTATGTTTATATTTTATTTTTACCATTCCGGGCATCAAAGTTAAATTTGTAATTTTTCTACTATGCAATGGAAAAGAATTGTTTCACTTAGGGGCTCACGACCATAAATTTTTGGAACAGAAAAAAAGGGGCCAATGAGCATTGTATACTTGGGAACCACTGCTTTAGATTATCTTGTTTAAAAAAGTACAAACGATTGACATGGATTAACTATAGCTTTATATTAAATTTTGGGGACTTTGGGATGTATCTGAATATTTAAATATATAAAAAGAATTGTTTGTGTGTGTGTGTGTGACCATTGAAGGAAAACCTAAGAAAAATATACTGAATATAAATTTTGAAAAATATGGAGGTTTTCCAAAATACATAAAATTATTATTATTATTATAATATATATATATATATATATATATGTGTGTGTGCGTGTGTGTGTAATAATTGCAGTAATTTTATCTTTAATAGCTTTTGATTTATCTAGGTCCAGTCCTCAGGACAACCGTTTAATTATTTTAACTAGCTGCCCCTCAAACGTGTACTTTTGGAATGACATCCATCCACCCACCAAATCATGTGATTTCCCGCTGGGTATAAATATCGAGATCTTTGGAAATCTTTCTCTTCTGTCTTTATTCTTTATCATGTAGCCGGCGGCAGCGCGCATTGTCGTAGTTTCTGTGTTTTGGGCCTTCTTGTCTGCTTTTTGTTGTGTTGGAATGATTTATGTTTAAAATGCTTATGTGTTTCAAAATGTGGAGCAAAACGGATTTAAATAATTTCAAGACTGCCTCGTCATTCTCATCAGTAAGCAACATCAACCATATAATAATCATCACTAATGGCCACGCCCTATCATTTCGTTACAGAGTATCATTACCACTCGCCACGTCTCTACAGTTATCATTACTACTCGCCAGCAAATATTTTAGAATTACTTCAAATATAGCAAATATTTTAGAATTATATATATAATATATATATATATATATATATATATATATATATATATATATATATATATATATATATATATATATATATATATATATATATATATATATATATATAACTCCTTTTAAGCTATAATTAAATTAATTTTTAGTTCATTTTTTATTGAGATAGATCTAAGAAATTATTAATATTAGAAATAAGCTAAAATAAAAACTATAATATTTTCTTCTTAATTCCTTCTAATATTACTAAAAATAAAGTCTTATTTTTTTGTAACTTTGCTTTATTTAGTACCTATTAATATGAGTATTCAGAAAATACAGCATATTATTCCTCACTCCAATTCTTGTAGTATTTTATCACTGATAAATAAATTATAAGAATTTACCTTCCTTCTGTAAAATGAAGGTATTTAAGTATTTTATTGAAGTAGAGAGAAGCTAAAAAAATATTTAAATTAATACATTTTCAGTTGTATTAATCCATAACACAAACAGCTTTCCAAGCCAATAATTTCAAAGCAGAAAGACGTTCTTATAATCAAATTCAACATTGTTAAAAATAAGACTATACATTATTAACATACAAAACTAAGTTAAGAACAATTTTAATAATTACCAGTGACTTTGTGGGCTTGTCATATATAAAATTATACACATATTATTAATTTCTTAACTGCTTATTAAAAGTTACGCAATTCGTTCCACAATGTCACCTTTTTCTACGTACGTGTGTATGTAGTGTAGTGGAGGGGAAGCGAAGAAAAGGAATAAATATAATATAAGGACATCCTCTGAAATAAGTAAATCCTTCGTAAACACTGTCAAGGTTTTTTTGTTGCATTTCAAAGCCCTTGGAATAATTTTATGAATAGCAGTGCACAAAAAAGATCGTACTTCCGAAGGACGTACATATACGCCCGGGGCAATTAATGCTTTAGCTGAGTGAGACATTCATATTCGCCGGTGGTACTTAGAACATTAAAGTCGTATTGCAGCTTTGGCGTCAAAGTGTAGTATTATCGAATTCAATATATTTTCATTGTATGGAGCGGGAAGGGCGCGATGAAAATCATTATTGAATATTGGTTTGCAAATATTGAAAATTTGAAGAACACTGGATTAACAAGTTATAAAGCCTTTTATTAGGCTATGGTAAGTATACATTTCACCAACTTAATTTTTAAATGTTGATGGAAAGCTATTTTCTCAACTATGATATGTCCCACTATTATTTTGGTTAGTACGGCAACTGATGTTTAGATTTTCAAGTAGAAAAAACAAATGATGTCCTGAAAGCTTCTTGAGTAGAAAGAAAATTGTTCTAGATGGCGTTCAATTGACTAAAGTTAGTTGACCATGTGCCAATTTGATAAAAAAGAAAAAAAACCTATAAACTTTGTCATTTGTGCTCTACTACAGCGCATGAGGACAAGATATGTTTACACAACTTGAAATGCCCCACTATATATTGATTCCTGTTTTCTGAAATTTCATGCAAAGTAAAATTCCATTAAATTCTGAAATTTTTGAATACAAAATGTATATAATTTATAACTCCTTTTGCAGATTTTTTAGTATTTAACAAATTATATTTTATAGTTATCATGTAATACGATATAAAAAGAAATGCAAAATGCATGATGTGAGAAACATACTTTACCCCCCCCCTAAAAAAATTGATCCTAAAGAACAAATTAATTAAAGTAATAAGCTAAAAGAATTTCTTTTTATATATAAACCAATTTGAATTCCAAAAAAGACATCTATGTGTAACATTACTAGGGAAAAAAATGGCCGTATAAAAGGCTAAGGCTACTCTTTCACTATTATTAAATCAGTTCGAAAGCGTTGTTAACCCTAAATTTCTTTTTGCCCAAAACCAACACTAGCCTTTCGATTGTATCAGTTAATTAAATATATCAAAATAGCCTCATATCTACCACAAAGCTTGAAAATAACAGTTCCTCTCAACAACAACAAAAAAAAAATGGCGAATAGCTTCCCATCTCTTTTCCGTTACTTGCTGGAACCCTATTAATCATTCTTCTATGGAACAAAGCGCGACATAAAATAATCCAGCGAAGAGTTGTCGGTATTTAAGGGCAAATAATAACAGCGACATCTTCATCATCTTTTGTCCACCAACGCTTTGACCCTCCTGATGGGGAATCCATTATGCTCGGTTGGCATGTAATATTCAACGCTTCAGACCTTTCCAGGAAAAGTCTGTTCTTTCTCATGCGTTTTCTCTGTTCACAATCCGTCTTGCCATCACTCACTATTCCTGTTACTATGGATACATTTGTTTTAGGTTCCACAGCCTGTAATGGAACATGGTGTAGACTATGACATGTTTACTGGTGTCCGTGATCCATCTCAACAAAAAAATGTATTGGAAAGAAGTTAGATTCAGATAATTTGTTATGATTATTGACCAAGATTTATAGTATACTATACTATGTTGTTGTTGTTTTTTAAAACAATCAAATGTTTAGATTTATTTTTTTAAAAATGACTTTCACTAAGAAAAGATAATAACCGTTGAATAATTTCGTAGTTGCTTTATAGTTGTAATCATTAATTTTTTTGTTAAAGATTAAGTTTAATGATTAGCAAAACTTCATCATTATTTAAGCCTTTTAAAGAGTCAAATCGCAAGCATTGCCAAAAACTGATAAAAATTCGATCGTTTCATTCGAGTGAAGTACATTTTTACAAAGTCATTTTTTTGTTATTGCATATTATGTTTACTTTTTTTTTGCTCACAATTTGGAAACGTTTTTTTTAACATTTTCCTTTTTACTTGTTTTGTCAAGCATAAATTTTGAGGAGCTTAAAAAGGTAGAATAAAATCGGATAGTGAAATATTATAAAACCACGGGAGAGGGTGCTTTTGATTTTGCTGTGTAAATCTATGTCATTTACTTTAACTCTTAATAGGGCTATTTTTTTCTAGAATAAACAATTAGATTTCCGAAAATTTCAGGATTATAATTCATTCGTAAAAAGAATTTCATTTAGCTTATAGCCTAAAATTAATTTGATTTTTAAGACCATTTTTTCGGTAAGAAGTATGTTTCCCATCACTCATTTGGAGCTATTCAAAGATAGGACATCTTGTTTTGCGTTTCCTTTTTTTATCGCATTACATGATATTTATGAAATATAATTTTTAAAAACAAAATTCTACAAAAGAAATAATAAATTAGATATATTTTGTATTAACAAAATTAGGAATTTATAGATATTACTTTCTGTGAAATTTCAGAAAACAGGGATCAACACATAGTGAGACGTTGCAAACTGTACACACGTATCTAATTCCCTTGTCATGTGTTACAGTAGAGCACAAACAGTAACATCTATACGTTTTTTGTAAAGTTGGCTTATGGTCACCCACTTCAGTGAATGGTTTTAATGGTCTGAAATTTCTTGCTTCTCAGGAAACCTAAGACCTTATCACATGTATACGTATTTAGAGCAATTTTCTTTCAAAGCAACCCTTCTGAGCAGTTTCTACCTATTTGCTATAGCAACGGCTTCGTACAACTTTTTCCCAGTAAGCTGAAATTAAGCTCCACATAAAAATTGTTTGAAATTCTAGCCAATGGGGTTCTTCGGCTACCTGCGTCATGAACAAAATACCAGTAGAGATCAGGCCATTCTTGGTGTTTACAACTTGACAATCCAGAAATCTGTTGTATTGAAACAAAGTGCTAGTAGCAGAAATTATGAGTGGGAAGATAGCTTCCCATCTATATTTAAAAATTCATAAAATTGGTAGGAAGTATACTTTCTACAGACTTACAAACGGTTAAGTAATTCGTTAATTTCAAATTTCCAGATCCTTACAACTAAGCTAATTCTCTAGCGTCATGTGATAATGTTTATATCAATTTCTTATGCTATTGTTACGAATTTTGTGTAATGAATGCTTAAAATAGTATAAATAATTTATACCTGTATGTGCAATATATTAATATTACTCTTCTTAAATGATGAAATATTGTAATATTCGTATAAGTAATGCCATTCCTTACATTATAATGATGATTCAATGGAAACTTGGCAAAATGTTGGTGAAAGGGCCAAGTTGGTATTATATTTTTCGTGACCATTTTTGGCGAGGTGGTGACCATATTGATTCGTCTGGAAATTACTGGAGAATTCTACTAATATCACAATCTATGATGTAAGCGGATTTTTCTCGAAAAATTCGTGCAGACTATAAATAAGGAGTCGCTCCCCGATACTGAGTTAGTATGGTCTGAAGCTGGTGTAGAGTTGGTTTTCGATCGAATGATTGCTTGCGAATACATCACGTATTTGTATTTCTAAACACTGAAAGTTGTGTCTGAGTGCTATAGAAGTAATGAAGACTTTCTGGGATTTATTTTGTAAATTTTACTGTTGTACTCTACATTTTTAAGGAATGTTTTTCGACAAAAAATTTTCATTGCTCTTGAAGAACTCTCTTGCAAATAGAGACTGATAAAATAAAATCCTCGAACTCCGTTCTACGTAACACTCTATTAACTATAATCATAAGCAGTTTTCATATGTAATAAGTTATCCTAGTTATTCTGAAATATAATGTTATAATATTTTGAAATACTATATATATATATATATATATATATATATATATATATATATATATATATATATATAAAGGGACTCACACATACATTTGTAAAAGTATAATATGATTTTATTTTAGAACAATATTGTACCCTCATTGTTTTAAATCCAGTGCTTACGTGTTTAATGCTCATTGTTTCACGTTTTATATTTCATTTAAATACTCTTTTCGTTTACCAAAGGAATATGTTCTAATTCCTGTTTGATACTGCATTTATGAAAAAAAAATTCGAAGATTCTAAATCTTTTTTCTAAGAAAAAAAACAGTATTTTATAACCTGTTCAACCACGATTTAAAGCTAAGAAATAATCCGTGTTTGACAAGAAACAGCTCTGTATCGAACAAAATGTCACGTCCAAATTTGAAGAACAAACACACTACCCAAAAGGGGGATAAAATCATTTTTTTTTTCAAACACTTTTTCTCAAATACCGGAATGGTACCGATGTTCGAGATATAGTTTGTAGTTCTCAACAACAAAAGAGAAAAAAAAGATTAAATCGTTTTTAGTGAAAAATGCAACGCATCAGGAGCAAATAGACGAACCTGGAAGATTTCCAAAACATTTCGTGGCTCCATTGAAAAGTAAGCATGGGGCTTAAACGGTTTTTGCTTCGGAAAGTGAATTTCCATTTTTCAAAAAAGAGCCGATTCTTTCTTAAATCTCTCTTTTCTTGACTTCCCTCTTTCTTAACAAATTGAACTTGTGTTGTTTTCGTTGGGGCGTTTTTCGGTTATTGAATCCTTTTAGGTGAATAACTTAATAGACAGTATTAGCTCGTCAAGAAAGGGAGTTTTGAGTCGAAAAATAAACATCTTCTTCCCAGCCGACTTGATAAAGAAAGAAATAATTTTATGCTTCAGCGCAGATCGTACTTTATATATGCAGCGGGATTATGTATTTACACATTTACTTTTGAAGAATATATCTGTATCTCTTTAAAAATCGTTTGAAAGAGCATATCACAAAATTCCAAGTACAAAAATAACTTTGTAAATAACCGTTCTTTTTCTAAACTTAATTTGTCCATTTTTAAAAATACCCCCCTCCAGGTTTTTATTTAACCCTCTGGCCGGAACATCAATTTTTCTGCCGCACTGAGAAACATACACCTAACAGACGGGTACGCATTTTTTTTCAATTTTATTACCTTAAAGACTGTTTTAATTATCCTTATAGCTCCTGAAATTGAGTAAGGCTCGAATAAAATGTGTGGGGTTAAATCAAGCACAACAATATATTTTTACCTCAGGAATTGTGACTAGTATTTAAAAAACCGATTAAAAATTATTTATATTCATATAAAAGTAATTAAAAATAATAATACCAAACACGAAAAAGTTGAAAAAACTTATCATGTACCCCACCACGTGATTCTCTCACAGAGTAGAGTCCAACTGAAGTTGTCAAGGCAGCCCACCCCAAAAATCACATCTACAGCGTTATCTACATGCATCAAAGCAAATTATTCCCGTCTGAGAGACGGATGGTCCGGTAAGAGGGTTAATTATTTACAATTAAGTTATGATTAACTTTTATTTTTTAATTTCGAAATGGAAAGTTTATTTTTTTCTCTAATAATTTAGAATGAAAAGCAAGAAACATTGGTTGCAATCGTAAATTTAAGCAACATTTTAGCTTGAGGAAGGGTGCTTATTGACAAAAAAAATTATGTCTTTCAAAATTTCTTTTATATACGTTAAAATTTATTCATTCCCCACTTTTGTGAACTTCATCCAGAAATCGTGCACTCGGCAACTCATGCTACAGATTCTTGGAAGTTGCTTCAAAAGAGAATTTTAAGCACATATTCCCTATCCGATGGAAACAGTTAAAAAAAGAAAATGTGTTAATTTCTTTGTTTGGGACTGTGACAACGATAATTTTTGTATTGATTTATTTTTATTCAATCGATTGCTGTATGCAACGTTATCGTCAGATTTTAAATTTGTCGTTCAAATAGTTGTTACAAGTGCTATGTGATTTGATTTGTTAATAAAATGAAGGAACAAATGTTTGCAATGTTTGTTTGGAATTAAAAACACGAACATTAAAATAAGGAAATATAATACAAAAGCTTCCACTACTGACGAATCGAAAGGATGTAGCACCAAGCATCGGTGATACCACATTTTCCTCTCATTTGGTTTGATTTATTGGACATAAATAGGGTGATTCAATACCAGACCTACAAACTTACAGGGGATGTAAGGGATACAGAGATGACTCAGAATCAAATAGGAATGCCGTTGTTGCGAGCTATGGTGCAAAGAAGCAAAGAAAAAGGACAGAAACAGCAGCAAATCAGTGGGACAGAAAGCATTTTATTGAAAGGTTGTACTGCAACAGGTGTTCGAAATTATCACTAGAAATAGTCTGGCAGGCTTGACAGCGGCGCTGTATGAAATTCCTTACCTTCTGGAACATTCCTGGCATTTCATGTATCCTTCCGGCAGCTGCAGATATTCAAGCGATGAGATCTTCGGCTGAAGGAACGGGCGTCTCGTGCACCAAAAAAAAACCCAGTTTCACATAGCCTTTCTGTTTGCATTTGCGAAGGTCGTGTGATGTGGAACATGCGTGTTCGTATAACTAGTAGCACGCCCGTTACAACCCGCATCTCCATACACTATCAGCATGTCGATCAGTTCTTCGTTTAAATACGAGCTACTACCTCGGGAAAAGGATCGCAAATGACGACTTCCAGCAAGATCGGGATTCATGAAACTTTTCATTCAGAGGGAGAAATTTTCCAGAACGTAAGGAATTCCATACAGCACCGCTGTCAGGCATAACAGATGTTTCCAAGTTATATATATATATAGTTTCGTGTATCTGTTGCAGTGCAACCGTTCAAAAAGCAGTTTTCTGCCCCATTAATGTTTTACTGTTTCTATTCTTTTTCTCTTCTTTGACAATAGCTTGCAACTACGACATTGGCGACCCTACATTCCTAGGGGATTCCGAGTTGTTTCTGTGCCTCCTGTAGATCCTGCAAGTATATTGTTCTGGTAGCGAATCACTCTGTATATTACAACTTTCAAAACCAGAGCTTGAGTTTTAATCTGTTCGATATAAACTGTTTTACAAAAACATAATTTTCTAAATTATTTTCTTATCAATACTTTTTCCAATAATAATGTTATACACATTAATAAAAGGATATCTAACATGCTTTAACATTTGACATACCTGATATCTCCGAAATTGAAATTTATTAACTTGACGCAGTTGATAAAAATTCATATACTTACAGAAAAATAGATATTGTTTTCGAAATAAATGAATGTTATTTTTGAAGGTATCTGATAATTTTCGGAACCATGAATTATTAAAATCAAAAGAAATAACAGTTTTTGTGATATATATATAGTGTCACTTAAAATATACACATTGTTGCAAAATATAAAATTGTTTTAAAAACATTATTACAAGACAACTATTTAAATGTATAATTTTATGGTAAAAAATGAAGAATGAATGGTATATTTTCAAAACATTCTTGGCTTTTGAAAAATGCTTTTATAAGGAATTTTTTTCATATATGGCTAAAACTACTGAAAAGAGACTGAATAAGAATTTTTGAAATGTACGACATAGAAATGGATTTATTCATATTTAAATATGTAAGGATAAAAAATTAAAAAAAATTGTTATTGACAGTAACTCTAAAAATATTGTCAATTTTTCAAAAAAATCCTACTTTAGATTCTGTTGTAGTCTTAACTATACATGAGGAAAACATTATTGTTATAGAAGCATTTTCAATAAAAGAAGAATGCTTTGAAAATTTGAAATTTTTGCTTCCCTTATTACCAAATGATTTGCATTTAAAAAGTATTTTTAACTGTAATAATACTCTTAAAACAATTTTAAATTTATATTATAATTCGAGTGACACTAATTATTCAAAAATTTATTCACGTATACACTTTTGTAAAAGCACTGTTCCGAAAGTAGTCAGATACCTTAAATACCAAAAATAAGCTACTGAGATTTCATAAAATGTGTTTAAAATAATAACTCGGTTTATAGCACACACACACACATTTGAACATTTTTTTTAAAAAACCAAACCAAAACTTTTCTTTATCAATTTCCTAATGAATCAAATTTATTTGTGTAAGTTCTCCTTAACATAATTATATATAAAAATCAATTTTTTTTGCAAAAGATTAGACATTTTATTTCAGTCCGAAAACTAAAATGAACACCAGACTATGTTTGTAATTTTACTATTTGTCACATTTTAGCAATTTTTAAAGTTTTTCCATATCGAAATGCTGCCTAAACTCCGTACGAGCATCATTTCGCCAGTCATTATTTTGCATCTTAAAAAAATGACAACATTTATGACTCTATTTTTTATGGATTTCCTCATCACAACATTCTTTTATGAGAGGTCCCGCCCAGTTATATCCCATGACAAATGGACCACCGATACCAGCCAAGATTGGCCAAATGATGTTTTCCTCTTATCTTGGCGACATAAAAAATCATAAACCTTAAAAATGCGACAACATTAGCACTTCCCACTTGACTCGTTGATGGGCAAGATCGTCGGAACGAGTCCTTGATTGCGCGCGAGTCCTCAAGATATCTCAGCAGGACTCGATGAGTAATGTGAATCAAAGTAGGTGCAGACAGGTTATGACGGAGATAGATTTGTCCGTGGGGAGGCAAAGGAACTTGTCGAGCTTGTCGACATGTTCCGCTGGGATATCCATGAGATTGGAACAGCAGGAAAAAGATGAAGGTCGGTCCCTGATCTTCGTTAGCTTGCCAAACTTGGCGTGAATTTATACAGCAATAAATTAATGTGATGCCGTGACAAATGGTGGAGATTATAACCTGGTAATTGGTGGCGTGTTTCAGCAATGGGTATGTGGAATGGTTGTTAAAAATAGAGACTCGTTGAGTTTATTGAGTGCTGAAGGATAGGACTTCTTGTTGGCGAGACAACTCCATTAAAGAAATACATTGGTGTTACCAGATGTTTATTGATTGAATGGAGGTATATCATGCTAAAAACAGATTTAGAGTCACATCCAATTAATAAAAGTTTGAAAATAAATCCAGTTTATTTTTGGGTTATCTTGAGTCTCCTGAAGCCGAAGAACATTAAATAAGAAAGCATTGGGTAGAATAGACGAGAGATTGGCAAACTGTGGCTCTTGAGACTTTTGCCTTTAATTATTATTAAAAAAAATTATACCTGTTGAAAAATTGTTTCCCTTTCTATTTTCCCTTACAATCGTATATTGAAAAAAAAATCAACCTGTATCACCATTCAAACATTTGATTGGTCTAAAACAGTGTTGTACAAACTTTTTCAACTCATGGAGCCCCTAGAACTTGAAGGTGTTTCGAGGAACCCCTAGAACTAGAAACTCATTCCATACATATGCTTAGAAAAATGTAACTCAAAATAATATTTAAAGTAGATCAACATGTTATATAGGTACTTTATGTAAAGTTAATTAAAAGAAGTACAGTTAAACATGTTTTTGTGTGGTAGATAGGGACCGCATAAAAATAAACGAACAAAAAATATTCAAAAATTTCATAAATTCTTACATATAACAAACTAATGTATGGAAATACCGCAGAAATTTTTTTATGCGGTGGATAGGGACCGCATAAAAAAGTCACATTTATAAAATATGCCAACTATTTACAAAATTTATGTAAGATTACTACTACATAATAAAGTAAATAATTAAATATTACACATGGAAGCATTTTAAAAACATAGTTTCTCATTGTATACACGGATAAGTTTTCAAAATGCACATACATAATTCTTTGCTACTCATCGTAATCCAAAGCCGTGTGATGAATAAGTTCAAAATCGCTTTCGTCACTTAAAGGTACAATTTCCATTGATTTATTTTTTGACAACATAAAGTAAGAGATAAGTTTTTGTGACGAAGGTTGGATGGTAAGTTGCTTGTTAACGTCACGATAACCAAATATACATGATTGAAACTCATTTTGGAATTTTATACTCCTTATTTAATTGGTATCTATTTTAAGAAAATGTTTTTCCAATTTGTTGGAATGCTGGATCATTACATATTTTTATCCGCTCTCAAAGAATCCGGTTCTTCTTGTCCGTCTTCATAATCTATCAAATAATTGATAATGTCACTGTCATTGAAAGTTTAAGTCTTCAATCAAGCGTTAGTTGCTGGAGCGTTGAGAGAAAACAACTGAATACGCATTGTCTGGCGACTGTTTATAACAAATGAACAGAGCGTCTTGAAGTGTATACATTTCAGTGGCGTAACGTACACTCCGCATTAAGGGGGGAGGACTCTAGGGGCCCAAGGCCTGACTAATGCCAAATATGTATTCACCCAATTTATAAAATATTAAAGGCAAAATATGTCTTTCAAAGTGGAAGGGGGTCTAACATTCTCTTTTACGCCACTGGTAAATAGATGGAAAAAATTACAGTGGCGCCAAAGCCATTGAAATTCATATACCGCATAAAAAATCGCTTAAAAAAGGATCGCACAAAAAAACAGGTTCTACTGTGTGTGTGTATTGCATTTCTTAAAAAAAAATTCTAATCTGAATTTTTTGATATAGTTTATTCATTAATAATATTATTTTGTGATCCAAGTGTTACCTACACGTGTATTATTTTGTGTAACTATGATATGTGCTTGATTTTTCTCACACAAATTGTCGGGGAAAAAAATTGTATTTCTATTGATTTTATCCACAGTCGCCTTTCATATTCCACGTTTGATTTGCTTTTATACTTTGTTTCTATGGCCACACACGTTGAGAAATATATTTTACTTAAACATAATATTCTAAATGGCATTAAATTGTTTATAGCTGTGTGAGAAATACTGTGTATTTTGCATAAATTTGCAACATAAAATTTTGGAGCTGCTCTTGCTTAAATTTAGATATCAATATCAAATTGTTGATAATTGTTTCCTCTCATTCCTTATAGGTGTATTTTACCCACAATTGCAAAATGGGGCATTTTCCAATACAAAATAATTGAAGTATGCAAGACACTGTGGTAATTAACGAGTATAAAAATATCTCGTGGAACCCAGGATAGTAAGCCTTAGAATGTTCCCATATATATGCTTCCCATTAGGAAGCATATAATAAAGATAAAACACACATTTTAATGTTATTTTATTATAACAAAAGCTTAAAAAGTGTTGAAAAAAATAAAGTTTGTTATACATAAATAAAATTTTCAGTTTTATTGAATAGGATGAATTTTAGATACTTGTAACTATACAAACTTCAAAGAAATAAGAATTTTGCATAAATATTTATAAGTTTCTTTCGATTTTTTTAATTGGGACTCGTGGAATCCGTGGGTATACCTTGTGGAATCCCTTGTCCAGAGACCACACCACTGGCCTAAAACATTTGTTTCAAACCAGTTTTCTATTTAGAGAGTTTTTTGAGAGAATCAGTAAAGATATATCACAATTATTTCTAAAGTAGTAAAAGAGCTGAATTGAGTGTAAAAAACGCCGATAAGAGAAAAAGCTTTTCAAATTGATTTCCAACAATATTTACTTATTTGAAAGTATGAACTCAGAAGCACTCATGAGATGCACTTAAATCCCCAATAGAGAAGATATAAATACACACCCTTATTTTATGACATGTTTAAGGATTAAAAAAAAGTGTGTTGAAATTACTCTTACATGAATGAACAACTTACGTAAATTTTAATTATTAGTTAATTCACATAAAAATATATTTAGAATCAAGTGCTGGCAGTATTATTGGTAAGAAAATGTTTTCATGAAGGCTGAAAGTTTAATTTTCATCAGCATTTTGCCAATGTTTGCTCACGCAATAAGCCGTAGAAATAAAAATATTTCCGATAACTTTTAGTTTATGAAGGAATATAAAATGTAAAAAAAAACCATTCCTTTTAATATTATAAAAAATATTCTATCAACTTGTTGCGACTGCAAGCGAAGTCCTTTCCTCCCTAATTGGCTCATGAGCAGCATTGTTTCATTTAAAACTTGACTTTTCTCCCTCAAAAATTTGCCGATTCCTGGAATTGCCATCATATCATAATACTGGTAACCATTTTCACCCTAATACTATGTTTTTTAAATTCTGATGAAATTCAATAAATTCGTTTTAATAACTACCCAAAAATTTGGTTTATACAAGTATTTTTACAAGTTATGTAGAATGTAGTAGCTTATAATAATCGAAGAGAGAATGCAGAAAGAAGTTATGACATGTTTTCGTGGGACAGTATCAAGTAAATTGTAGAAGTTCAACATTTTAACTTTCAGCAACACTAAAAATATTTACAAAATAAATGTACTACATTTTAACTAAGATGAAGCATGTCCATGTTAGTATTCACAGCAGCTGGTTCGATGTACATTACAATGTTTTTATTCAAAATTTAAAAGATCTAAGAGACCACGTCTGCTATATTCCCATAAGAATTAAATAAAATCGTTTCTTAACTATTTTGAAAATAAACTTTATTCTATGTTTTCTATGTCCGTAATAAATTGTGCTATTGTAAAAATCATAAATATTTTTAGTTTTACATGCAATGTAATGCTTAGTTTGTATTATAAAAAAAATCTGTGTGTGTAAAATGTTACTATTTTTTTTATAATTTTATTTAAAAAGTTAAAATACATTAACGTTGTAAAGATTGAGAAAATTAGGATTTAAAATCCGTGAAAATTCTATTTAGCATCTAATTACATCAAAGCTTTAAAAAATTATCCAACATATTTTTAGTAACAGTATTTACGAAGATTAATTATTATGGTAATTTAAGGAGTGATATTAAGATTTATTTAAGTTAAGGTAGCGTTTCTAAAACTGTGGGGCGTGCCCCTCTAGGGGGCGTGATAACTCCACGACGGGAGCGCGACGACATTGAAAAGTCGAAAACAAAAGATTATTTAAAAAATATATTAATTTACTGAAAGTATAAACAATCAAAAACATTCTGATATAATAAAAAAAATTATTTACACTGATAGAATACTCTTATAAATGTTTCCGTACTGGGCGATGAATTTTATATTTAATTTAACAATACTAAGAACGATTTTAATAATTACCAGTTACCCCATTAGCCTGTCATATATAAATTTGTATACAAAAATTAACACTTATCTTAATGATATGTGCGTTAAAAATTATTCCCTAAGCTGCTGATTAAAAGTTACACAATTCACTCCCCAATAGGTAGGCACGCGTATGTGATGTATTTTTTTCGGGCGGGGGAGGTGAATATATATAAATAAGTAAATCCTTCACGAACACTGTCAAGGTCATTTTACTGCATTCCAAAGCATTCGGAATAATTTTATAGATAACAGTGTGCACAGAAAAGATCGCACTTCGGAAAGTCGTATATATACGTCCGAAGCAGTTAACTTTTTGTCTAAGCGAGACGTTTATATACACCAGTGGTACTTAAGGGGTTACACTCATTTTGTAGCTTTCGCATCAAAGTATAGTATTATTGAATTCATTACATTGTTATTGTAAGAAGGGGAGGGTGCGATGAAAATTATGATTTAATATGGGGTCGCCAATATTAAAAGTTTGAGAAGCACTGAGTTATAAGGAACACTTTTTTATTTTAAAAATTTAACTAATCTTGCCAACAATCTTGATTTCGTGTGCATGTTCTTTGAAGTATTAAAAATTAATATTATTGTAAGAGACAAAAATGTATTGTCATAATGCTAAAGCAAAAAGTATATGCCTTCGTATAAGTAAAGCATAATCAAATCCCTAGCATCGGTCTTTTTTTTTTTTAATTAACTTTTTCCGGTTGTGACCAAAATGTTTTTGATTAACAAATAACACATAACAAATAATTTGAAAATTATTTGTTTATTTGATTAAATGTACACCAACCATTGAAATTAATCGATTTAAACTTTCTGCAGATCAGTGCTTCTCAAATTTTCAATATTTGCGACCCAATATTCAATCACAATTTTCATCGCACTTCACCTCCGCACCATACAAATAACAAGATATTTAATTCAGTAATATTACACTTTGATGCTAAAGCTGCAATACGACAGTAACATCTTGCCACTGGCATACATATAAGTCTCACTCAACCGGTGCATTAAATGCTCCAGATCAGTGTTTCTCAAACTGTGGGGCACGCCCCATAGGGGGCGCGAGCATATTGAAAAGTTGAAAAAAAAAGATTATTTAAAAAATTATTAATTTACTGAAAGTAAACAAACAAAATACATTCTGACATAATTAAAAATAAAATACGCATTTACTCAGATATAATACACTTATAAATGTATCAGTACTGCATAATGTACTTAATTCAGCAATGTTAAGTTAAGAACAACATTAATAATTATCAATGACCCTATGGGCTTGTCATACATAAAACTATGTAAAAAAAATATTTATCTGGATAATTTGTACGGTTTATAATTAATCCCCTTACTGCCGATTAAAAGTTACGCGATTCGCTCCCTAATGCCACATTTTTCACGTAGGCACGCGTATGTAATTTATTGGAGGGAGGGGAGAAAAGGAGTAAATAAGAGAAAATCCTTAGAAATAAGTAAATCCTTCGCGCAAACACTGTCAAGGTCCCTTTATTGCTTTCCAAAGCCTTCGGAATAATTTTAGGGATAGCAGTGCACAGAAAATGTCGTACTTCGAAAAGACGTATATATACGTCAAGTGCAACTAACGCTTTGGCAGAGTGAGACTTTTAAGTACGCGGGTGGTACTTAAGAGGTTAAAGTCGTATTGTAAAGAGTGTTTTTTTCCAGCTATAGAAGTTTAAGTTGGCATTACTTTCCAAGATGGCGACCGATTTAACAGCTGTCAAGTGATTTATTCTCAGTTTGGTTTGGCAATTCATCAAAACGATCATCAAGCAAGGCGTAGATTCGTCGAATGGGCCCAAAACGAGATTGCCGTTGTTCCCGATTTTCATAAGCGGATTTTGTTTAGCGATGAAGCGCACTTCTGGTTGAATGGCTACGTCAACAAACAAAACTGCCTCATTTGGAGTGAAGCCAATCCACAAGTGTATGTCGAAACACCGTTACCTCCAGAAAAACTGACTGTTTGGTGTGCTTTATGGGCTGGTGGAATCCTTCTTCAAAAACGATGACGGCCACAACGTTACAGTCAATGGTGATCGGTATAGAGCCATGATTACTAACTTTTTCATTCCTGAATTGAACAATCTTGATGTCCAGGAGCTGTGGTTCCAACAAGACGGCACAACATGTCACACAGCTCGTGCCACAGTCGATTTATTGAAAGACACGTTTGGTGACCGCCTAATTTCACGTTTTGGACCTGTGAATGGGCCTCCAAGATCTTGTGATTTAACACCGCTAGACTATTTTCTGAGGGGCTATGTAAAGTCATTGGTCTATGCGGATAAGCCACAAACGCTCGACCATTTGGAAGACAACATTCGCCGTGTTATTGCCGATATACGGCCACAAATGTTGGAAAAAGTAATCGAAAATTGGACGTCCAGATTGGACTACATCCGAGCCAGCTGTGGCAGTCCTATGCCAGAAATCATATTTAAAATGTCATGCCCCAAGATTATCTTTCGAATAAAAAAAATTCATGTCAATCGACATCGTTGTTTTATTGCAATTTAAAGTTCTATACCTCTCAAAAAACACCCTTTAGCTTTAGCGTCAAAGCATAGTATTATTGAATTCAATACATTGTTATTGTATGGAGGGGGGGCGCAATGAAAATTATGATTCTATATTGGGTCGCCAATATAGAAACTTTCAGAAACACTGTTCCAGATGCACATATACGTCTTTCCAAAGCGCCATCTGTATAGTGCTATCCATAAAATTATTCTGAAGGCTTCGGATTGCAATAAAAGTCCTTGAAAATGTTTGCTTACTTATATATCAGAGTATATATATATATATATATATATATATATATATATATATATATATATATATATATATATATATATATATATATATATATTTCATTTATTCTTTTCTCCCCCCCCTCCTCAATACATCACATACGCGCGTCTACGGGGAAAACGGATGCATTGGGGGAGCGTATCGCGTAGCTTTTAATTGACAAGTAAAGGATTACTTATAAACGTACGAATTATCAAGATAGGCGTTATAGTTTTGTATACAATTTAATATTTGACAAGGCCACGGTTTTATTGGTAATTTTTAAACTTGTTCTTAGTTTAGTATAGTTAAATTAATTATAAAATACATTGTGCAGTACTGATGCATTTGTAAGAGTATTATATCAATGTAAATGTGAATTGTATTTTTTATTATATCAGAATTTTTGTTTGTTTGTTTATACTTTCATTAAATTGATTTCGACTTTTGAATATGCTCGCGCCCTTCTCGTTGCCCCGCCTCCTTAGTGGGGTGCGCCCTACAGTTGAAGAAAAGCTGCTGTCGATCATTCTAGCTACTAAAAATAAATTATTTTCTTAAAATAAGTTTAGTTTCTTTTAGTTATATCCGAGATGCAGAACAATTTTTCTTCAAAAACATGAAACTCACACAAGCAAAATACCTTAAAAAAAAAACCTCCTTATGTGCATGAAAATTACGAATGCAATTTCTACATCATTTAAAGTAGAATGGGAATCTTTATGAAAGATAGAGTATTATTATACGAAGCTCCTTTAATGATAGTGCAGTTGAATAACATTTAGAAAATACAGCATCTGCTTTGATTTTAGGCCTAATCAAGAAGTGCATTCCAATCCATCATTTGAGCAATAATATTGTCTTTCGAAGTTTGAAAAGCTTGATTGTGTTCAAGAAAAGCTTGTCGAAGATATTCTTAAAATAAAAATATTTTTCTCGAAGATGAATAAAAAAAAATTCTAATGCTTTCATCTTCGAATTACTCAGAATTTGAATCTAAATCTCATTCTCTACTGTCACATTCATTTATGCAATTACTTCAAATGCGGCAAATACCTAATACCTTTGTTTCATTGCTGTTTAGGGAGCTATTAAAAACTGTTTCCGTTAAGGAGACATGATATGATTTGAGCAAACATTTTTAAGTTAAGGATTTTCAAAATTTTTTTTGTTTGCCTTTTATGTATGTATACTATGTAAAACAGATTTTGTGCGGTCTATTGTATTTAATATAACTTAACAATAAATACGGAATATGTTCTTATCTACACAACTAAAATTTTAAAAAAAGCTCATACTTTTAAAACCGCATTTAAAACAAAACTTAAGATACAAATATACTATCAAATGATGCATTTATTATTAAACAATTCAAAATACATTAAAAAAAATAAAACGTTTTCATTTAAAGTTAGTTCTCGTAGTTTTAGTCAGCAGAAGACTTAGTCTGCATATTGTCAGTCAGTCTTGAATATTTCGGTATATAATTACTAACTTCTAATCTTCAGGCGATCACCTTAAAATGTTTTGGTGGTCCACCGGTCGATTGCGATCGACTTAATGCTCACCCCAGCTCAAGAGTGTAGCGTTGATTGATTGATTGTTAAGGAATGGTTTCCCTTGAAATAACATAAAGGCTATTGGCGTAATTTTAAACCTAGGTCAAGAGACAAAGATGGCATAGTAACGTCCCCTCCACTTTTTCCAAACATCCACACCACTCCGACGTGATGACTTTCAGACGACATATTTAATGTGCATCTGCTCCTCTACAAGCCGTGACTTTAAAAGCATCCGGCAAAAAATCCAACTAGTCACGACCGCGAACAAGACTAGTCACGACCTCGTGATCATGACCACTCAGTTACTTCAACTGCATAGTTAAAGGTGAAATCAAGTGCATTAGATGAAAGTTTTAATCTACACGTAATGTTGACTCACTTGGTATTCATTATAAAGATATTAATATATTTATTATGAAGAGAGATAAGATATTATATATATATATATATATATTATATATATACATATATATATACATATTATATATATATATATATATATATATATATATATATATATATATATATATATATATATATATATATATATATATATATATATATGAAGACTTATTTAACTCCATTGATATAGAAGACATGTTTAAGATTCTTAAAATAGCATATAGCAAATATTTTTTGAATACGATAATAATAAAATATGATAAATATATTTCTATTATTGAATTAGTATTAAAATAAACTTATATTTTCCATAATAATGCTCATTATCAGCAAATTAAAGGATTATCAAAAGGTGGACCAGCTAGCAACTGCTTAGCAAATATTTACCTGCATTTTTATGAAAATGAAAGTATTAGTTATGATTCTTGTTACTTTTTTAGATACATAGATGACTTAATTATTTTTAGTAATATAGTTGGCTATGTTCCTAGCTTTAATTATTATCCCCATTATTTAAAATTATTAAAAACTAATTATAATCATGAGTCAGCAAACTTTTTGGACCTTCACTTAAACGTTAAGAATAATTTGCTTATAAGTAATATTTTTGACAAAAGAGACTCATTTGATTTTAACATTATAAAAATGCCTTTCTGGGGTAGTAACCTACACCTACCAATATTTAGAAATATTATCTTAAATTTTATGAAAAGAAACAATGATTTAGTTACTGATAAAATTTTAATACATAATAATTTTGTGAAATTTTGCAATAATTGCTTAGAATACAATTAACCAAGTAAATTTATCTTAAAATATATTTCTATTTCTAATTAAATCTAGTTTTATTTTAGTTCGTTATTTTAATTAATATTTCTTTTCTCTCTCTATAATGTGTTTATTTTTAAAAAAATATATTAAAAAATTTTTATACGTTTAATTTAATTGCAATATAACTTTCTAGTATATAATCATCCAATTAAATTTATTTTAATATATTTTTATTCGTTACTATCTATTCTGAACTCTGTTCTTTATTTTATTTCAAGTTTCTTATGTTTTGTTTGCTTAATTATTTATCTTTGTGGTTAGTTTAATTGCAAAATAACTATCCAGATGGCACTCTGGTTTTTTCTTTCCTGCGCTGGCGTATCAATCTTTTCGCCATTTCTCGTAGGATCTCATTGTAGTTAGATGTGTTTTTGCGGACAGGATTTCTTTTTTACAAGTAAGTTTTTCCTATTATTTTCTATTAAAGAAATTTTATTATTCCTCTCCTTGTTAGACTCATTATTGTTCTCTTTTCTCAATTTATTTTTACAATTTTTACGTTCTACAACCACGCGTTTTATTAGGCTTAACCTTTCAACTTTGGTATTTTTTTTCTATTATGTCGAAAATTTCTGCTGTACGGGGAAGGTGGATTCATAAAGCATTGCTAACCCTAATTCACTGGCCTAATTCAGCGATCGCTTTAAAAATCATAATAGGTCTCCAGTTTAGTCCTATGACTTTTTCTATCTACATTTGTTGTGTTTGCTGAATTCCAATTTCTTACTTCTTTAGTACTGTGGTTTCTAGTTATTCTACACTTTTATTTTATTATACTATATTATATATATATATATATATATATATACATCTATATACATACATATATATACATATATATATACATCTATATATATGTATATATATATATATATATATATATATATATATTATATCAAAAACAAGAAATAATAGATAATGAACATAACAAGAAATAGCGTAATAAAAATATAAAAGCTGAACATAAAGAACAAAATTATAGAGAAATAAAAAAATAAACTACAAAAGAGAAGAACCTAGCGAGTCAGAAAGCAATTTCGGACTTAGGACCGAATAAGTGGAGTTAAACTAGTTTGAAGGCGCCAACCTTCCCCCTTTGCAACTCGGTAGGAAAAACCAAATAAAATAAAATAAACAAAAGTTCAGAGTATGGAAAACTCAGAGAGTATGATAAAACCACTCACTACTATTATGTAACAAACTCTCCCAAACTCCTAATGCAGAAAAATCGCAAAATAATTACGTAAGAAAAGTAGAAAAATCCTAAAACAATTACATAAGAAAAGTATTTTTCAAAAAATAATTTAACAAAATTTCTTTACTCACAGAGCTTTTACGAAGAGAATCAAGCGTCTTGACATCAATGAAAATCAATTATTCGCCAAGTTAAAAAATTCGAATATACATAAACACATCTTTTGAGCTAACTTTTAAACCAGCCAGCAAAGACAGATATCAAAAAAGACGACAATCAAATATGGAAGAATTTGAATTGGTTGATTGTCAAAAATGTAAATTTGCTAGGCTCTAATTTGGTTGGTTGTCAACAATGTGTAAGATGTTCAAGATGTGTGTAGAAAAAATGTAAACTGAGATATGAGTGTTATGATATAATCTTCACAGCAAGACCACTAACATGCTGACTTTGAAATCCTATTGTTGTGTGGTGGTTTTGGAATTCAAAGTAGCAAGACGGTTAATGTATTTGTGATGAATATAAGTTCTTAAGAAATTAAAAGGGTATTCATGATCTAAACAACATTGAAAATTTTTTTTTAATATTATTGTATTTATCTATTTTGTGGGTAGTTAAGTTATCATTTCTAAATAAAAAATTCAAAATGATATTTCTGTAAATTGATTTATGCAAGTTACTATTCCATACATGAATTTTAATTATATGGAACTTAAACGAATCTCTTTTGTCAAAAATGTTACTGACTACATTATTGTTAATAAGATGCAAGTCTAAATCCTATAATTCCACCATATTAGAGTTGAAGTTAGTTTTAAGGAGCTTGAGATAATCAGGGTAGAACGTAATATTTGGTTTGTATTCACTATTTTTACCAAAAATTATTAAATTATCTATATAACGATAAATCAAGTAAGAATCATTTACAACATGATCAATTTCAAAAGAATGTAAATATAGGTTCGCTAAACAATTACTAGCTGGACCACCCTGAGGTAATCCTTTGATCTGTTTATAAATATTCTGATCAAATGCAATGAAATTTTCTTTTAATACGAGGTTAACAAGAATATCAAATTTTTCTTTTTTCATTGAAGTATATAATTCATATTTATCATAAATTAACTGTCGAACCTTAATCATATCGTCAATATCTATAGAATTAAAAAGGTCCTCGAAATCAAAGCCATGCATGGAAAAAATTAACATATCCTTAGTAACTCTAGCAATCTCTAAGCTATTTTTAATTATTGCCGTGTTCTGTAAGTTATCAGTTAGATTTTGAAGAAGAGATTGGAAGATCTTCCCAGACTTCGTGATATATGTATTGTATCCATTAGTGATACTACGGAATTTTATAGGGCTTTTATGAAATTTTGGTGTTAAAAAAATACTTGGGGATATTTAATATTATTTAGATGAATATTCAGTCTTTTTTTTTTGTTCAAAGCTAAAAGACTATTATCATCTTCTCCATTATTTTGAATTGATTTTTGAAATGAATTATTATTTAAAATGTGTTTACTTAATATTTTACTGTAAAAGTATTCACAAATTATGCAATAATTAGCAGAGACCTTATCAACATATGTAATCACGAAGTCATTTTGGATATTTTCTATTGATGATTTAAGATCTTTATACATAATTTCATTTGCTACAGTGAAATCTAATTCCCGAATTTCTGGTGCTACATAAGATCTAAATTGATTGAAAGCTTCAATCGGCATTCCGTATTTAATTGCAACTTTAAGGTAGAATTTATATAAATCTTTTATGATTTGTTTCATAACGTTAGATTTATTTTTTGTGATCACCAGTCTAAAACCGGTACCTTTTTTCATAAAATTTCTTAACAAATCATCTGTCACGATGCCAAGGTCTTCTGTGACAACGTGCTGATGATAATCATCAATATAGTCTCGATATAGATTGCATTTACATGATTCTGAACTTAGGAGCTCCGAAACTTGAATATAATTAAATATAAATCTACCAAGTTTCTTGTTGTATTTGAAAGCCTTTTTAATAACAATATTTTTAATAGGAAAAAAAGATTGATATTTTTGAAATATACTTGAAAAATTAATTTTGTTAAAGGATTTATTCATAAATAATAATGTACAATATTCTGTAGAGCAATTTTCACTTGCATCTAATTTAATATTCATTTTTTGTACTAAATAGTTATTAAGGTCTCGAATCATATGAGACCAATACCATGAGAATCCCGAAATTTATATCTGCTTAAAATATCTGTCATAATTTTAATTTCAGTTTTATTTATGCCAAACATAAACGATTTAATTAAGCCTGTGTTGTAGTTATCATCAAATTTTAGTATGTATATATATATATATACACTGGTGTGCAAAAATTAAGGACGAGACGGTTTTTTCAATATAACTTTGTACAAAAGCTTTCCAAATCAACACATTTAATACCGTAAGATCCCCAATACGTAAGGACATGTGTAATGTAAGCAACACTTACTAAAAGAGAAATCAGAGGGATAAAAAGAAGCTTGATTGAAAAAGTAGCATGGAGCGCAATGCGACTGAAGGCCGAAACATCCCTGTGATGGGTGTCCAGCAAGAAACATCCGGTCTTTAGTAGGGGATATGATCTCCCCTGACTGCTAGGCAGGTTTCACAGCGTCTGCCCATGCTGAGAATGAGGGTATCAATGAGTTGTTGAGGCATTGCTGCCCATTCGTCTTGAAGCGCCAATCGAAGCTCCCGAATCGTTACTGGTGGTAAGGTACGAGCTGCCAAGCGTCTGCCTAGAACATCCCATACATAATCGGTGGGTTTGAGATCCGGAGATCGTGCCGGCCAATCCATATGTTCAATATCCTCACTCTCTAAGAGCTGTTCGGCAGCTACTGTGCGATGACATGGTGCATTGTCGTCCATGAAAAGGAACTGCAGACCTATAGCGCCTCTAAAAAGACGCACATATGGAAGAAGAATCTCGTTACAATAACGGGTCCCGTTGACTGAACCTGCGTCGAAGATGTGAAGGTCTGTACGACTACCAAGCATGATGCCTCCCCAAACGAGAACACCGCGACCTCCATACCTGTCCCTTTCAATGATGTTCGAATGATGATTGCGGCTTCCCCGCTCTCTTCAGATGAGTATGCGATGAGAATCGCTACTCAAACTGAATCTGCTCTCATCTGTAAAGAGTACTCGTCCCCATTCATTGTCTCTCCAATTCCGGTGTTCCCGGCACCACAGAGAACGCCTTCTCCGATGGGCAGGCGTTAAAGGTACACACCGTACAGGGCGTCGTGCAAACAGACCACCACCGTGCAGTCTTCTGGCCACGGTAAAATGCGATATCGGTCGTCCAGTCGCCTGTGTCGTGTGTCTAGCGATTTCTCCCGCTGTCTGCCGCCTGTTTCTTCTGACCTGTAAGACAATGTACCGGTCATCTGCGGGTGTGGTTCCTCGTGGACGACCACTACTGAACCCCCGGATAGCTTTTCCTGTAGTTTGAAATTGTCTCCAAAGTCGTGAAACGATGCTGTGAGCAATTCCGAACTCTGCAGCCACACTTGTCACACTGCGGCCTTCCTCCAACTTCCCAATGATTCGACCTCGGGTAAATGCATCCAGATGTTGTCGAACAGATTGATTATTCGCCATTTCTCGCTGAGGCAGCAACTCGGTGTGATTTTAACTGCTATACGGCGTGCAATCTCTTTGCCAGAAATACTGATCTTACACCGACAACATGCTTTATACTACTCAGACACTCCCCCATTACGTCTACCTGCATATCTGCGCATGTGCTACCGTACATCACCTTACTTAATCTCCTGATTGGTCTTTCTGTCCGCTCTGCCTCTTCGTTCAGCTGATATGCTAATTTTTCGACTTCGTCCTTAATTTTTGCACACCAGTGTATATATACATATAAATTAATTAATACTAGGGGGCACCACCTGTCCGCCTAACGACGGTTCGACCCCATTGTAGAAATTATACAACTGCTCATACTCATTTAATATGTAGTTCTATTTCTTTCATTATATCGCAAGCAAGAAAAAAACATTAATAAATTAATTCATTAATTATTTCATCTTCGCATTTTAATTTGTTCTGCAATTTAGTTAGTGCCTTTTTAAAAACAATGTTTCTAACCACCCTTTCCTCTAAATTGCACTGATTTTTTTTTCGTCTTTGCTTGTGCCCCTTGAGCCGCATACAATTGTCCATGAGTAGATAATGTTTCATCTTAAAATAGTGTAAATAATTTAGAATGAATGTTTAATACGTTAATATTATATAAAGGGTGTTTTTTTAGAGGTATAGAACTTTAAATTGCAATAAAACAACGATGTATTATTCGATTGACATGAATTTTTTTTTATTCGAAAGATAATCTTGTGGCATTACATTTTAAATATGATTTCTGGCCACAGCTGGCCACAGCTGGCTCGGATGTAGTCCAATCTGGACGTCCAATTTTCGATGACTTTTTCCAACATTTGTGGCCGTATATCAGCAATAACACGGCGAATGTTATCTTCCAAATGCTCAAGCGTTTGTGGCTTATCCGCATAGACCGATGACTTTACATAGCCCCACAAAAAATAGTCTAGCGGTGTTAAATCAATCACAAGATCTTGTAGACCAATTCACAAGTCCAAAATGTGAAATTAGGTGGTCCCCAAACGTGTCTTTCAATAAATCGATTGTGGCATGAGCTGTGTGACATGTTGTGCCGTCTTGTTGGAACCACAACTCCTGGACATCATGAATTTTCAAATCAGGAATGAAAAAGTTAGTAATCATGGCTCTATACCGATCAGCATTGACTGTTAAGTTGTGGCCTTCATCGTTTTTGAAGAAGGATTCCACCAGTCCATAAAGCACACCAAACAGTCAGTTTTTCTGGATGTAAAGGTGTTTCGACATACACTTGTGGATTAGCTTCACTCCAAATGCGGCAGTTTTGTTTGTTGACGTAGCCATTCAACCAGAAGTGCGCTTCATCGCTAAACAAAATTCGCTTATGAAAATCGACCATTATTTTCGAAATAAAATTGCACAATTTGAAAGCGTTGTTCAGGCGTGAGTCTATTCATGATGAGTTGCCAAACCAAACTGAGAATAAATCACTTGACAGCTGTTAAATCGGTCGCCATCTTGGAAAGTAATGCCAATTTAAACTTCTATACGTGGAAAAAAAACACTCTGTACTTTCTTTTGTATTTATTTTTTGATAAAAATTGCAATATTCGCAACACACCGCCCCTTACATTATAAAGGCGTTTCAATGGAAATTTGGGGAAATATTGGCGATACAGTCAACTTGATATCACTTTTGGCGACTTGGTGACCATGCTGGTAACCATATGTATACTTCTGGAAATTACTGAAGAAAATTATAATATAACAATAATGGAAGGTAAGGAGGGAACCTCTAGGCAAATCCTTCGATACGCTCCTCTTCAGTTAAATTCAACTTTTTACTACTCATTTTTAATAACTATACCTTACGTATAAATAAATTTACTACAGCATCAATAATTTTTTTTTATAGAGAGCGAGTTGAAAAACTGATGAAAGTTAAATAAAGAATAACAGATATGTTTCAGAAAACATTAAAGCTTAAAAAATATGATAAAAGTTCCATATTACAGTCACTAGTGTTTTTTTTAGTATTAGAGTAATTTAAAACTAAGAACAGCGTATAAAATTAAAGTTGAAAATAAAACAATCTTAAGTTATGCAATATTTATTAATAGATAAAGATACGTTTTCAGAATATATATATAGTATTTACAGGTTAAAAACGGTTGTTGAAGTAATATGGTAAAATCCATTTTATTTACTAAGCATTAAACGTTAGATCTAAACTTTCCCTAAAAATAAATAACAGATCGTTGAAAAGCAATTAATCTACTGAATAAAACAGATCTTAGAATGAATTTGAGCCACATGCGAAAAATTTATGGTTTGGGGGCCACTAAATTTATTTTTATGAGTATTCAGCATTATATGTATTGTCTGTGAAAATAGATAATTATTTACTTTTAATTCCTCTTTGTATACAGATCGTGACTTAAAAATCAAAAAATAACTCTGAAAATTTTCAGGTTGAATTCACCAATATAACAGAACTTTTCACTTTGTCCCGAACATTTTTTAAGCATATCTGGGTCAAACTAGAAATATGGGCTTACGCTTGGATGAGCATAGAACAAAACGTATAAGTACAATTTTTTCTTCGATTTTTCTACTCCAATATTTTTTTTTATTTCTGAATTTCTTTTTCTGGAGGCAAAAAAAAAGGTAGGACATGTGGTTGAGGAGCCCCAGACGTATCCAACAGAAGTGGACTTGGTATCAGTGATAAGAACCTATGTCTTCGCCAAGAGACAACCCGGAACACAAGCACAAAAAAGAAAGAAAAAAAAATCTTCAGAAAATGTCGGAGAAAAAGTTATCGCCATCGGTTATCAGATGTCCCCAAGACATAGTTCCGCGAGATTTTGATAAGTCCCAGACCTACATGTAGTTTTATCTAACAGGTTTCAGAATAAACTCAGCGGACAATTTAACATCAGCTACTTACGAGGAATAGTAGAGCTATCGATTTATTGTTTAGTTCAAAACGTCTTTACTTCAAAGCTTGGCGATATACGTTTTGAAGGAAATTGTGGAGCCAATACGCTCAAAAGCTGCCAAAAATTACTATATATATATATATATATATATATATATATATATATATATATATATATATAAAGTAAAATGCAGGATACCCTCATATATATTACTTAATAAGAATACTAATTAAAATACTATTTGGCAGTATTTAAATGTCGCATAACAAAGCTAGATTTGTACTATAGTGAAGAGTACCTATGACTTGAAAATTGAGTTATTCAGTATTAATGATTTACGAGCAATTTTAGAATAGTTTCGCGCTAAAGTAAATTATTTCATAGTGTTATTTAGTTATGAAACCTTCATCTTCAGATATGCCTATGTTTGTTCCTCGAAAATAATCTTTATTATATAACCTCTTAGAAACAATTTTTATCCTGCTACTTTATGATATATTGTATTTACTCGAATCCAAGCCGCACTATTTTTCCAGTGTTAAGGCTACTGAAAATCGGTTGCGGCATAGAATCGAAGGCAAAACATATGTTGAATGGGATAAAATAAGTTTCCACCCCTTTCAAAAAGAGAAAATGTAACCGTCCATTCTGGCCATTTGCATCGATGACTTATCCCATTCCTCAGTTTATCTCCAGTATTCCCAGTGTATCCTAAACATCGTCGTCTGCTCGTATTTAGCAAAATTTTTATACGCCTTCTTTTAAGCTCCTAAGCGTCAAAGACAGCAGCGCACACAAGGGAGGGGGGGTCCTAGGGGTCCGGACCCCCCCAAAAAGCCCTTAATTTTTTTCGATTGGTTATAATCCTATGTATATATTACATAAAATATAATTATATATTTGTTATTAATAATTAATTTTATTAATTAATGCTAATTATTTATTCAATAATTAATTTTGTATTGTTTTCGATCCTGAAAATCGATAAAATCAAAATATTATGTTGGGCGGCGTATTCGAGCATGATACCAAAACGGTGGACTTTCGACACTGGACCCTCCCCACCCCTTTGAAAAATTTTTGTTGCGCTACTGGTAAAAGATATTAGTAATAGCTTCAAGACGAGTTCACTATGATGTAAGTATGAAAAGGAAGGCCCTTTTATATGCAGAAAAAAACGGAAACAGCGCAGTAGCCACTGAAAATTTGACACGGATGAAACAGATATGCATTGATGGGGTAACAAAATGATGTAATTTTTGTTTATAAATGGTGAACCACCTTTGATAATTTTTTTACATTCATTTATAATACTGCCGCACGCATAATTTGCTACAGGTCCCGATAGCCGAGTTGGCAGAGCGTTGGACTGAATTTCCTCGGGTTCGAATCCCGGCCCCGGCAGATTTATCCAAAGACTGGAATTTTGTTCTCGTTTTTAATGTATTGTTTCTCTAGGTTCTAGATGAATCCAGATCATTCTTTAGAGTGCATACTGGGTATTTCTCGAATATTCCGAAGTGTATAAAAGCAGAGTTCATCGCCAGTTGGGCATGTTCTCAGTCCAGTGTTGTATCGAGCTCCCAGCGTTAGAATAAATCTAATTGTTTGTTTAATTGAACTGTGTACTTCTTTCGAACTCCGTGACAAGTTTGGTGGAGGCGCGGGGTACAATTACGTCAAACGTGGATAATAGCGACAACCTTCGCAGGAGCCTCCGGTTAAGAGGATTATCCCCGAATTCGGACTGTTAAAAAATAGTAGGAAGAGGACAAAAATGCCGACCGAGCAAGAAGCCAAGCCCGCTGTAGTAACACCTTCGTTACAGCAATGGAGGAGCCCATCGACCTTCCGAGGAGCGCCTGGGGAAGACCCTCTCAAATGGCTTAAAGAGTACGATCGAGTAGCCAACTTTAACAAGTGGGATGACATGATGTGCCTGGCTAACGTTTATTTCTTTCTTGACGGAACTGCGAGACAGTGGTATGTCAACAACGAAGACGCCTTAGATTCCTGGGAAGCGTTTAAAAATGGACTAAGTGGACTTTTCGGTGACCGTCAAAAATATACCAGAAGGGCAGAAGAACAACTAAAAATGCCGAGCCCAGCGTTCAGGCGAGAGTACACAGTCCTACATACAAAGTGTATTAGGACTTTGCCAAGAGGTAAATCCTCTGATGAAAGAAGACGAAAAGTGTCACACCTAATGAAAGGTGTTGCTGAGGATATTTATCAGGCCCTGTTGACGAGAGAAATCAACGACACAGCAAGTTTTATCAAATGGTGCAACTATATCGAAGATATGAAGCAGAAGAGAGTTGGTCGACCGAGATTTGAAAGGCTTCCAAACGTCGTACCGGTTGCATCCCTGACGGATGAGACTGATTTGGTCTCTCTTATTCGCACAATCGTACGAGAAGAAGTCCATCGACTAGTTAACCAGACGCAAGAATCTTTGGACTCCGATCCCCAATCCTTAGAAGAGATCGTTCAAGACGAAGTTGAAAGAGTTTTGGCCCCAGTGTCAACAAAACCTACAGAAACTAGACCACGACCAACATACGCCACTGTAACCAGGAAATACAGAGCTCCTGTTCAGAAATTCCCACCTCAACCAAGAAAAACAGATGTGTGGAGAACGGCTGACAACAGACCTGTTTGTTTCCACTGCGGACGTCCTGGACATGTAATGCGCTACTGCCGAGAGAGAAAGGCTGTCTTTGACAACTCTCGAAACCGCCGACGGAACTTCGACGACGTTGGCACTGAAGAAGAAATACGCCGACCAAACTCTTCTCGCCGTTTTACGCCAAGTCCCACGAGAGGCCGATCCCCAATACGTCGTTACAGATCCCCGTCGCCATATCGCCGATCCAGTCAGTCGCCAGGCCGTAGGAGCGAGGAAAACTAAACAGAGCGACCTTCCAAGGAGGTGAGGCCGCTTGTACTGGAAATCCTCCGTCGACCGCCAAGATGACTGGTAACCAACTAGACGTAATAATAGATAAGAAGCCGATACGTGCTCTAGTAGATTCTGGGGCATCGTTTTCGGTCATATCCGATAAGTATCGCCGATTTTTAAAGAAAGTTCTGTTTGCCGATGCCAAGAGCGTTATGCTGAAAGTTGCGGATGGAAATTTTGTTCGGCCGATAGGGAAATGTGTTTTACGTGTCCGTATAAACAATCGAGAACTGCCTTTGAATTTATTGTTTTATCACATTGTAGCCATGACGTCATCCTAGGATGGGACTTTTAGAGGCGTCTCAAGCCGTTATAGACTGTGGACAAAATGAACTTGTTCTAGAAGACATCTGTCGAGACTCCACAGCGCCTGACGCCTGGAATTTGTATGCCACCAGAGACTATACACTTAAGCCGCATTCTTTAACTAGAATAACAGTATCAGGATATCAAATCCGAGGAGACATAAATAGTTCTAGACGGCAGCAAACATTTGCTCTTCGAGAAAAATATTGCTACACCGTCCATGGTATCCACATATCGTAACGGAAAAAGTGATGTCTGGGTTACCAACCTGCAGTTCCGAAACCAAATCATCCCTAGAGGAATGTGCATAGGCCAAGCTGAACCACTAAATGAAGGGCATCTATGTGTTATTTCCGACACATCAGGTTGCTTGGATGACCAGCAAGAAACTTCGGAGTCACAGATGAATTGTTCGGTAATGATGTCACCCGAGTTAAGTGACGAACAGAGAAACAAGCTATCCGAACTACTCCGAAATTTTCTGGGCTTTTCACGAAGACCGACAAGTCGACAGCCGCGAAGACGAATGTGAAACACAGGATTTTTACTGGTGATCATGCTCCAATCAACCAACGAGCCTACAGAGTCTCGCCGACTGAAAGACGCATCATTCATGAAGAGGTTCAGAAAATGCTTGATGAAGGTATCGTCCAACCCTCTGAAAGTCCTTGGTCATCACCCGTTGTGCTCGTAAGAAAAAAGACGGTAGTTGGCGTTTTTGCGTCGATTATCGCAAGTTGAATAGCGTCACGAAAAAGACGTTTATCCTCTGCCTCGTATTGACGATACGCTCGACTGTCTGAAAGGTGCCAAGTTCTTTTCATCCATGGATCTCCGATCTGGTTATTGGCAAATAGAAATAGACGAAGCGGGATCGTGAAAAGACGGCATTTATTACCCCCGAAGGCTTATACGAGTTTAAAGTCATGCCGTTTGGTCTCTGTAATGCACCTGCGACCTTCGAGAGAATGATGGACAATTTGCTACGCCATTTTAAATGGACTATGTGTCTTTGTTACCTAGATGACATAATAGTGTTCTCAGAAACTTTTGAAGACCATCTTATACGATTAAGACTTGTTCTAAAAATGTCTTCAGGAAGCTGGTCTTAAATTAAATTCAAAGAAGTGTCTTTTGCTACCCAAGAAGTCAAGATTCTAGGCCATCTTGTATCTAGTAATGGCGTTCGTCCGATCCCGACAAAATAAAAGCCGTAAGAAATTTTCCCACTCCAAAGAATATACATGACATACGAAGTTTTCTTGGCCTTTGTTCATACTTTAGAAGATTTATTAAAGGTTTCTGTTATCTCGCCGAACCTTTGCAGTCGTTGCTGAAAAGTGGCGTGGAGTTTCATTGGGGTCCTGAAGAGGTGGAAGCATTTAACAGTCTTAAGAAAGCACTTACTTCGGATCCAGTATTGGGGATGTACGACGAAAGAGCTTCTACAGAAATCCATACTGATGCAAGCGGGTACGGTATCGGAGCTGTCCTAGTACAAATTCAGAATAATGTCGAGAAAGTTATAGCATACGCTTCTAGAACTCTGACAAAAGCCGAAAAGAATTATTCCACCACAGAAAGGGAATGTCTTGCCATCGTATGGGCTACCAACAAATTCCGGCCGTACATATTCGGAAAACACTTTACTGTTGTAACTGACCATCATTCCTTGTGCTGGCTCATGAATTTAAAGGATCCTTCAGGAAGGCTTGCCAGATGGGCCCTCCGACTTCAAGAGCATGATTTTGACGTAAAATATAAAACCGGTAAGAAGCATAGTGACGCCGACGCTCTTTCGAGAAATCCAGTGGAAGAGGAAACGGAAACATCAGACAAATTTTTAGCAGTCACGACGAGTATGAACCTTGCGGTGGAACAGAAAAAGATCAAGACCTTGAGAAATTAAAACTTTTGAGCAACTCATCCAAAAACGAAGAATTCAGATTCATCGACGGTATCCTTTGCAGGAAGAATTTTGATCCAGATGGAAAGTTGTGGTTACCAGTCATTCCTAAACATCTACGAGCAGACATACTAAGGCACTTTCATGACGCCCCCACCGCAGGACACCTTGGTTTCGCGAAAACTTATGACAGGATTCGCAAGAGATTTTACTGGCCGGGAATGTACCGAAATGTCGTTCGGTATGTCATGCATTGTCGGGAGTGCCAAAGGAGAAAATCCGTTCCTCAACGACCACCTGGACGTTTAGTTCCCATCCCTCCAGCTATAGCTCCTTTCCATCGCATTGAATTGATCTCCTTGGGAGATTTCCAAAGTCTGCTCATGGAAACAAATGGATAATAGTCTGCACGGATTACTCAACGCGATATGCAATAACAAAAGCCTTGCCGACAGCCGAAGTCGACGAAATAGCGAAGTTCTTACTTGAAGAAATTGTCCTCAGGCATGGAGCTCCTCGAGTAATTATCACAGATCGTGGAGCCGTCTTTCGATCCAGACTTGTTTCCTCTCTCGTCGACTTGTGTAACATTGATCATCGTTTCACAACGGCGTATCATCCCCAAACAAATGGACTGACGGAGCGCTTCAATAAGACCTTGGCCGACATGTTGTCAATGTATGTGGATGTAGAGCAGAAAAATTGGGATGAAATTCTACCATTTGTAACCTTCGCTTATAATACCGCTAAACAAGAGACCACAGGTTTTACGCCGTTCTATTTACTTCATGGTGGTCGAAGCGGAAACGACACTAGATACAATGCTACCATTCTGTCCTAACGATTTTGATGACAATAACATCACCAAGATAGCAGCCAGAGCCGAAGAATCACGACAGCTAGCCCGAGTGCACACTCTGAGAGCTCAAGACAAAGATCGTCGACGTTACGATTCCAAACACCAAATGGTATCCTACGCTCCCGGAGATCTCGTATGGATTTATACTCCAGTGAGAAAAAGTCGGTCTCTCCGAAAAACTCTTAAGAAGGTATTTCGACCGTATCAGGTGCTACGCCGTTTATCAGCCGTGACTTACGCAGTACAAGATTTTGATCCTGCTTCACGAAAAAGAAAACTAAGAGAAGTTGTCCATGTACTGCGTATGAAACCGTACCATGATCCCGCCGAGCAAATCGAAACCGAGGATATTCCTCCCAAAGAATCATACAAAGGACCCATCACTCGTTCCAGAATAAAGACCCTTGAACAAAGTGACAGCGGGGCGCTGTCTTCTTTTTCGAGGGGAGCAATGCCGCACGCATAATTTGCTACAGGTCCCGATAGCCGAGTTGGCAGAGCGTTGGACTGAATTTCCTCGGGTTCGAATCCCGGCCCCGGCAGATTTATCCAAAGACTGGAATTTTGTTCTCGTTTTTAATGTATTGTTTCTCTAGGTTCTAGATGAATCCAGATCATTCTTTAGAGTGCATACTGGGTATTTCTCGAATATTCCGAAGTGTATAAAAGCAGAGTTCATCGCCAGTTGGGCATGTTCTCAGTCCAGTGTTGTATCGAGCTCCCAGCGTTAGAATAAATCTAATTGTTTGTTTAATTGAACTGTGTACTTCTTTCGAACTCCGTGACAATACATTACTTTAAAAAAAGGCTGTACAACAAATGCATTGGATGGTATTTAAGACGACATCGTGCGGGAAAAGGGCTATTACTGCACCAATTCCGACAATCGGAGTGACGAATCATTTTCGAAACTTGATGCTGACGGTTAAAGTAATTAATGGTTTATATACGCATTTGAAAGTTTTTATACTGGTAAAATAAATTAATTAAGATGTAATTATTTCTCATTAATTGTTTTTTTAAAATTTCTTAAATATCGGACAACGATAAAACTCCCCCCCCCCCTTTTTTTTTAAATTTTTTCTCAAAAACATGTAGAGAATTTTGGGTACGGCTTAGAATCGATGACGGCTTAGATTCGAGTAAATACGTTAGATCAATTTTTAGTACTTGATTTATAAAAAATAATTTCATCCGAATTTGACATTTTTTTTCAAAATTGTTTATTTTGTTTTAGGACTGCCTCAAACAAAAAAAACTTTTAAATATAATGCATAGTGCGGGGGTGAATAGTTTCGATCAACAATATGAGTATTTGATAAGGGAACTAGAAAAACGAACGATTGGTCGTATCGAAGATTTAAAAAAATAATTGAGTAATTTCAGTATAAGTCAAGGTGAGCGAAAGCGTGAAGAATCGTAGCAAAATTTAATAAATATGATACTGAGTAGCTTATACATATGACATCACATCTTGAAAACTCTATCCCGAAATAGGTCAGATGATAACGCAACAATTGATGACAATGATAATGATGAACAGGAAGATGCATTAACTTATCTTCAGCAATTAAGCATTATAATATATTATTCATAATGTATTAATTTCAGATTACTTGTAATTTATTTAAGCCTATCAATAAATATGTTTTTGGCTTTGTTTTTAATTTCCCCCAAATTCCTAAATATTCAAACAATTTTATTCATCTCAATTCAATACTTTATCTACATGCATAGTGAAAAACGTACCATTTGCCAATAATTTCAGTGATTATCATACTTTACATTAATAAATACAATTTTTTTGTAATATATATATATATATATATATATATATATATATATATATATGGGAGTCCGAATAAAATCTTCGAATAAAAATCAGACCATTCAGAAGGAGGGATTTTATGTTGACGAGGTGGTTGTCTAAGGGTAAATATTAAAGGGTTAGTGATGAATTAATTAAATCAAAGTCATTTAAACACAGATACTTAATTTAAGTAAAAAAGAATTTATTTCAAGTTAAAGGGGAAAATTTACAAGGGGAATATTTACAAAGAGAAAGACATGCAGGAATTAGGTTAATTGAAAGTTGAGTTATACCTTTAGAAGACGGGGAAATTAATTACCTTTTTCATGGTTGGACGCTTGGACTGAGATCGCGATGGGCGCGAAATGCGCGATAAACGTGACGTGTTGAACCGGCGGTGGTTAGTAGGCCTCTGACGAAAAATTATTCAAGCCGGAGCTCCGAAAGCTCACTAGAGGACGCTGCTTCGGAATGCAGTAATAAACAAAATTGACATTAATGGTCCTCTGAAAAGGATATGACTCAACCTTTTAACAAAATGTTTCAAAGGGAAAATACTACATATATATATATATATATATACTTTAATGTTCTTTTTTAATAATAAAACTAATGCTCTTCACCCAATTTTTTTCCTTCTAAAAAGATACATGTCCGTGAAAACATTCGATCCACTTTAGAAGGTCTCACAGCTTTAGTTTATTTGATGGCAGTTTTGATGTATTCTGCCCCAATGTTAGACATTAGTTTTATGAGGAGTAACCCCCTTTTTTATCGACCTTCTCCGATAACCTCTAACTAATATTTTTAGTTCTTTTTATGTTTTTTTACGCAACAGACTAGTAATTAATTTATGGAGCAATTTAAAATTATTTCCAAATTGGACAAAAAAATCTGCTAGCTATTCAGATTTACGTCCATTTGAGCCTCACTTACTCGTATGTAACAACGCATTAAAATGAATTAACGAAATTTAAAATAGGTGGTAGAAATATTAAATATTTTTGTTGTCTAAACGTGATATCTATATCTCCCCCTCCCCTTCTTTTGATAGTTACCACATTTCTTTCTATAATTTTCCAAATTTTTCTACAATTGAGGAGAAACTGTGTGGAATCGAAAAAACACATGTTTGGAAGCGGTTTTTTTATTTATTTTAATTATTTCCTTTTATGAGGCACGTATGATTTTCCTACAGCCTTTTTTCTTTTTATCAGTTAGGGATTTGAGATAAAAAATGAGTAGTAAAATAAATAAATGTAGAAAAATTAGTTTTTTCTACATGTTATACATAACTTAACTCAGTGGCGCAACAGCCCATAAGAGCCAAAGCCTACTGTGCCCAACTCAGCATACGTGACCTTGGACCCTGAGGTGCATGAGTAGATGTTCAGATGGTCAGTCTGACGTGAAACTTCAAGTGTTAAGTTACCAAGCAAGTTTGATACTTATTTATCGATCCACTGAAAGAATGAAAGGCTGAGTTGACCTTGACCAGATTTGGGTTTGAATCTTGAACCTGTGGTGTTGAAGCGTGATGTACTATCCACTCAGCCACTGGGCTTCAATAGAGTAGATGGCCTTTTTTTAACAAAAAGATTAATTAATATTAACTAAGTTTAGTTATTAATTTTTTAACAAAGCAAAAATCAATCAAATTATTAAAAGATACCCCAAGAATACTGAAAATAAAAAATTTACACCAATCAATCCTATTTTAGCACATAGCATTATACCATGGCGAATTACTGTCATGATGTTGGATAGAAATCCATTGTAATATATATGTTACCGGCAAAGTATGAAATGCCGGCATTGTATAGAATGCCGGATATTTTTAGGCAAAGCATAAAATAAGAGAATTATTTCATACTTTGCCTAGGCATTCTATAGAATTACTAAAGCTGTTTAAGCAAATTATGAAATAAGGTCATGATAAGGTTACTATATCAATGACGTTCATTTCTAAAAAAATGCAAATGTATAATTCTGACAAAATAATGAAAGTGCCATTAAAAAATTATTCAAAATACGTAAAGGAAAAAGAAAGTCGCACCACACACAAAATGTATGCCTTTTTTTTATTAAGGAAAACAAATTTTTCAAATAAAAAATAAGAACTTATAATTAATCTACTTATTGCAACATGGTAGGCTTGAATGTCATTTTGAATTACATTTCTTTACATTTTTCACGCAAAGACCATTCTTATTTAGCTACTTTGTTTTACTCACACATTTGACGAATCTTTTGCCGCTTCCTTTGAAATGAGCAATTGCTACAGACAGATGAGGAATATCGAGGTCTGGAATATTTTTAATTCTAAGCAAGTTCTTAGGGCACAAAGTAAATTGTGATTTCGCATATATTTGTTTTAAAATTCCTTCAGAAGTTCCAAGTCGATAGAAACCATTTTTCCCACTCGTTACAAGTGCCAATATATTGGCATTCAAAAAAAATCATAAGTTTCACAACAGTGCCTTTTTTAAAATAATTTTTCTGTTTTTTCTGTCAAGGTTCACGAAATGGATGTACAGTTCAATATCATAACGTGTAACGTTTTTGTATTTGGTTGAAAATTCTTTCAGAATTCTATGACGTCCTCTTTGTGTCCAATAGCTAAATCATCTTCTTGATTGATTGATTGAATATTAACGTCGCACTGTTCAGCTACACGAGGGCTTTTGGCGACGGACCACGTAATTTTGAACCATGGTCAAGTGACGTGGACGACACCTGAGCTGGCACCCCCCTCTCCTAACTACCACACCACACCAACGGGAGGACGTTTCAGCTCTGGACAGATTTAACGTGCATCGTTGCCCTACACGGCGGGTCTTTAGTGGTACTGGGCTCGAACTCGTGACAATGCAAGCCACAGTCCGATACCTATACCACTCGGCTACCGCGGCCACCTAAATCATCTTCATGAAGTACTTAAAATAACTCAGCATCCGTGATGTAATACTGTATAGAAGTGCTTCCCAACCTTTTTTTTCCCGTGGATCGGTCAACGTTTGATAATTTTTCCGCGGCCCGTTGAGGGTGGGACGTTGTTTATATTTTTAATTATTTTGAGTTAATAATTTAATTGTATTTAGACATACATACCTTCAGAATAAAATTTAGTTACACCAAAAATGAATATAAAGTGATTTTGCATAGAAAGTAAAATACAAATACTAGAGAAATACACTCCAGTAAATAAAATGAAAATAATTTAATACTCCTTGAGTGGCCCGATACCATTTGACCCCCGGACCGGTGGTTGGGAACCATTCCGTGTAGTACTGACGCGCCTTCTTTAACAGGTTACATGAGTTTACTTTTATTTTCACCTAACATCACATCGTCGCTATTCATCAACCAATAAGCCCTGGGTTCCTTTTTAGTAGTCATTTTGGCTTTTTGTATATCAGTTATTAACTTCTTGTACGTATAGTTTCAGTTTAAAAAATTTTTTTTTGCAGCTTTAACTCGAGTTTCGGGCAGCCCGTCGTCGAATAATTGTTTCATGCCTATAGATCGGTAAGCTGGCAAGCTTTTAGCTGTAACGTGTCAAAAATCAATCTACCAATTATGATTCGGCGTACCACACAGTAGGATATTTTTAAAACAATTCTATTCCCGCGATAATGTAAGCAGAGTTAGAGAATAGAGTTCAATTATATAGATTTACAGCTTTATCACAAATTAACTTTGCACCAGTTAAAAATATTTCTTAACATAAAAATAAGCAGTATAAAGTATGTAGAACTAAAAGCGTAAAAGCAGAATACATATGCAATTTTCTCTCTTCAAACAATTAAATATCTCCAGCTATGGCATTCAATAATTTATAAAAAGGCTGTAAATTTACCTTCAGAGTTATGTTTCAAATTTTTTCATAATTCCTTAATTTTCCATATTAGGAGATGTTTGTCACACACACACACATAAATAAGGTCTATTACAAAAGTTTATGAAGTTCACATTCAAAAATTGATAAATTTGTTGAGTAGTGTTGAGTGCCACTGATAATTGTACCGTGTGCCATAGGTTTCCTACCCCTGCTATAGACTATGACTCCTTCTCCAACACTACAACTTGCATCTCCATTTTCATGCAACACAGGAAAAAAACAATTTTTTGCTGAAAAAGTTTAAGTAAAATTGAATATTTTGACACTCCCGGACAAACCACAATGTGCAACTGACAAATTCTGAGCCTGACGCACGCGTTAAAAGTCTCGCGTCTTGCTACACAATATTCGAAACGAATCGGAGATGTATTTCATACTTTGCCGGTTTCTCATTAGGCATATGCCTAGGCAATGTGTGAAATAAGAATCATTTCATACATTGCCGTCTGGTTTTAGGCATTCTATACAATGCCGGTAACGGATATATATATAGAGAGAGAAAACATTGAGCTACGCAAGAATTAACGTCCATCATTCCCTCTTAACGACGAGACTTTTGTGGCATTCGAGATCGGACTCATGACACAAATGATGCAGTTGTAATTCTTTCTTTCTTTCATTCTTTTTTTTTTGTAGTTTTATAAATGACTAGCTGGTTAACCGTTCTTCGCACGGGTGAATTTAAAAATTAAAAAATACAGATTGAAGGATAAAGAAGTTTTCAATGAGTTAATTTTACGTGAATTGCAAATTAAACAAACAAAAAAAAGAAAGGAAAAAGCTTTTTGCATGCCTGAGTTGAACAAATAAACCATATTTGATGAATTTTAAGTCTGTAGATCTAATAGCTGATAAAAGGGGTATTATTAAAAAAAATTATTAATTATTTTTTTTTATCTATAACGCCCTGTAACTTTCATGTGAGTCGATTTTTTGAAAACACCTTCCTAAGATGATCTTTGCTCAGCAAAAGTAACACATTGTTACACATTTTGTGTAATAAACGCGTATAATATTGTAAATAATGTATGTCTGGATATGAAATAAGTTAATAGTACTTTCCGATGTATTCATTTTATGTTAAAATTGTAATACTTTTAAGCAACGCCATTCCTTACATTATAATGGCGATTCAATAGAAAGATACCTAAATTTTGACGATAGAGCCACGTTGGGATCATTTTTGGTGACCCTGTTGACCACTTGGCGATTGATTGAATGGTGCAGAAGTTGACATGCTGTAGCGCCACCTGGTGTGGAGCTGCAACAAAGAGGATAGCACAAAACCCTCCTTTACGAAATATACATATACATGCCAATTTTCTTAGTCATCGGTTGAACGTTGTTGGAGTGATGCGATTTCACATATACAAACACCTATCTTTATATATATAAATTATACCTAATGCTCTCCTTTCAAAATGCTATTAAAAAGAACCACTGCTCAGAATGACTTTCAAATTAAACTGACTGTACTTGAAGAAGGGGAGAACGATATGGAATTAGAAAAAAATTTGGTGTTTGACCCAAGGTCAGTCAAAAACTGATTTTTCCCATCCAATTTGGTACGACCTTGCCGAGGTAGATGTGCTTTAAACAGTGCAACAACTGTTGAATAACTAGGAAGTCATTTTTTCCGTCAAAAAACCGAAAATATTGTACAGTACAGTTGGTTTAATGTGCCACTCATAACACAGTCATTGTGATTCTATTCGAAACGACACTTGTAGTGAAAACCACTTTCGTTATGCTGCTTACAGCGCTACTTACTGATATATACTTTGGAACTTTCTATCTTATTACATACCGTTTCCGTTATTTTCAAGTATATATTCAGTTTAAATTTAAAATCATTTTGCCCTGTGCTTCTTTTTTATAGCATTTTGAAAGCAAAACTTTAATTATAATCACCTTGTGTGTAAAGGAATACTCAATTAATTCATACATATAAACACATGTTTTTTTTTCAATTTACTTTGTAACATTCCTGAATAACATTTGAAGGTAGTCCCTAAAATATCCGTCTAACATGAAACCTAGGAGAAAAATTCAAGTAACCAGGCAATGAAAGCTTCATAATTCTACATAATAATTAATTTACCGTATCACAAATTCATAATTCCTGTCCAGGTTACCAGATTACACGAAAGGCATATGTCACTTGGTTTTATCGGAATCCTAAGCTTTAATAGCTTGCAAAACGTGCAACAATGGATGCACAACAACAACATGATTCGATTTTCCTGAAGCAGAACCGGAACAGAACAAATCCAAAGCGAAAAGGCTGATGCCGAAGCTAAAAAAGGAACCCCCTGCAAAGCAGGAATCGAGTCCAACAGCCACGTGTTTACCATCAACGAACAAATACAAAACCCAATCAGGCGTACTCTCAAAGCAGCAATATTATTCCCTGCATTAATTACTTACTTTGTATTTTAGGAGTGGTGCTGCCCAATCCATCGACTGAAATCTAATTTCCACAATCGACCGATAAACACCACTAAAAGTGTCTCGTTGAATTAGCATCAAAACTCACCCACGAGAAGAACAATTTGAATGGACTTTTGCATAATCCCCTCCGACACCCAATCCCGTACGGAAAATTAATTAATTTACTCCACTGGGGGATAATGTGACAGAACACACAAAATATTGCTGGATAATTGAGCTACAGCAGGCAAGCTCATAATTAATGCACCCAAGCGATATGGGAAATTCGGGGGTCTAAGTTTGGCCTTAGTCTTGTGGGGGTTCGAAGGTAGGACCTCACTTGCGACTGCTGCAGGTTCGGGTGTGGATGATATTTGATTGATATTAAAGGAGAATGGACAAGGGACTGTGAGAGGCGTGGTCGCAAGTCAACGGACAACAGCTTGACCGCTACAGCCCTTCACATACATATGTGTGAAATCGATGACCACGATATATTAAGCAGCACTGGACTGTTTTAATCAACTGGAATGTGTGATGGGTTTTACCGAACGAATAGGAGAACAGATTTGGAGAAAGAGTTTTTAATGAGGCGTCAAAACTGTGACAGGAATAATACCTTTAGAATTAATGCCAAGAATTTTGGGAGACTTGAAATATGGGATAGAAAATTTAATATTGGGTAGATTTCTCAGAGATGATTGAAATATATCATTTGATAAATAAAGCAGATTGTGACTAAAGACGGTTGACGAAAACAATATGAGGAATTTAATTTGACACGTAAGTAGAATCGAAAGTAGAATCTTCTCATAATGAAAAATTTATTAATCTTGATAATTTATTGAATTAAAAGTTTAGAGGTTAAAAATAAAGTATTCGTTAAACCAAAATGCTGAATGCACATTTCAGGATTACATGTTCCCCAGACTTTGGTGTTATTTTCCTGTAAGCTAGTTACAATGAACATGTAAATAGAAAAATATAAATACCTTTTTGCCGAAAAAGATTTAAATGCTATATTGTGGATATTTTTAAATATTAGTTATTAAACTTTGGCAAATACTTTTAAAAAATGCCTTTTTATGTATTAAATACGCTAGAAAGAGATATTTTATCTGTTCTACTATTGTGAAGCTTTTTTAAAATTTGTTTACGATACTAAAAACTTAAGCAATTTCAAAAAAAAAAATAATTTATATGGAAATTATGAAATAACGTTAATTCAACTATTCTAATATAACTTAACACTAAATTATGAAATTTAAAAAATTGATTGAAATGAAATATAAACATGCTTTTTTACTCAAACTTAAGACATTATATATGCACACATAAACATTGAAATATAATTTTTAACACATTAATAATTGACTCAAATTTTGCGAGAATCTGATCTCTCTCTCTCAGCTCTTTTTACTATTTAAAGTCAATTGCTACTTTTTTACATAAAAACTGAGTAATATATAAATAAGGCACAATAATAAATTTCATTAGAATGGCATGGATTATTCATTATTAGAGGGAGCGAGTGATTATTAACGTCGCACTGTTCACCTACTCGAGGGCTTCTGGCGAAGGACCATGGTGAAGGGACGAGGACGACACCAGAACTGACATTCTCCTCTCCTAACTACCACACCAACTGGAGGATGCTTGAGATCTTGACAGACTTGACGAGCATCGCTCCCTGCGCGCCGGGTCTTCAGTGAGGCTTGAACTCGCGATACGCAAACCAGGAGTCCACTACCTTGACCACTAGACTACCATGGCCACTATTCATTATTACAATGGAACAACTATTTCTGATTTACTTTTTCTAGATTTTCAAGATTTTTGTATAATTAACGATTTATTTATCAAGAATTTTTTTTATGGAGAAATTTTCCCCCTTTTAATAGAAGGATTTTCCAGAAATTGCGAGCATTATACAAATAAATATTTCTAAATTTTTCTCTCACACAGCCGACAGTTTATTTTCTTATTATATTAAATTTGCTCTCTACGAAAGTATTCGTAGAAGTGGCAGGTATAATTAAGTGATTAGGTATTTTAAAAACAATTTATTCAGGATCAAACATCTATGGTGGTAAATGTAAAAATATATTTCCATTTAAAAAAAAAGAAAAAAATCAATCGTACCCGATCTCGTGGATACGCATATCACTAGAACATATATACATCTATACCCTTTCTTCGTCATCTGCAGTTGTATATTTATAACACGTCCTCATTTGCATTTAAGGTGTTGCCAACTGCAGATGACTAAACGTTCCCGGATTGGGTTCAAATCTGATTCGAATCTCGAATCCGAGATCACGCCATAAAAATTGGAAAAACATTAACACGTTTTTTTAACCGTTTAACAAAATTATTTTATAAATAATATCTAATAACGCATCAGAGTTCTTTAGTTCCTGTTATTGATTCCCAAATTACAATTTTTTTGTGGGCTTCCTCGAAATTTTTATGGTAAAGAAATTCATTGCTTTAAATAATTCCTTACAGCAAAAAAAAGTTTCCTTTAATCCTGTATTGCAATATAATTAAATTAGTTGATGTGCTAAGATACTTGATGTTTCCTCACTCAGTTGTATTTTGAGTTAATCCTCTTGCGTTATACTTGTTGACTAATTTTATTAACTGTTTCCCATTAACTAATGAGAAAAAATGACTAAACATTTCACTGAGAAAAATTTGCTACAACAAATCATTTGAAAATACATAACAAATCATGAACTTCTTTTAAGGGGTCAGTGACTATGCTCGGAATCGTGATTTTTAAAAGCGTATAAATGAATAATTTTGTGCTATTCAGTATCAGTTGGATTAGAACCTACATAAAACTGTTTTAAGGCTGTTTTCGACAATGTACGAGAGCGTGAAATTGACGTGGAGTACATTTTTGGACAGAAAAAATGCCTCACAATTTTTATAAACATTTGTGATATTGTAACTCATGCATTTATTTATAATATGGTGTTTTTAAAACTTCGAATTATTTCACAAATAATAAGTTTTCCTTTTAGCATGTAAAGGGGTAGCTCATTTAGCATTACGATATAGGAGAAAAATTACGAAACACATTTTATAAAAGAAAAAAATGGGTCAACTCGAACAAAAATGAGTAGTTTTGATAAAATAAGTGGTTATCTACAGAGAATAGCGAAGCCAGAATATGGTATTAATGTTGGAGTACTTCAATATCTTAAAAAATATTCCGAATTTTGTCCCTATTCTTCAACATTAGCCGAAGAGAGCCTTAAGAAATTGTCACAGGAAAAAATAAATTTAATGCAATTTTTTGATAAAAAAATAGAGAAAGAATGACATACTTTCAAACCATTCTTGTTTTATGGAAAATGCCTCTTTGCTAATATTTTTCCTACATACAGCTAAGATTTCTCTACACAGCCCAAAGTACGAACTTTCTCTGCTCTGATATGATAAAATATGTATATATATAAATTCACTTCTAAATTATATATTTCAAAAACTTTAGTTCAACCTCCGTATGGATGTCTTAGCTATATTTAGGCAAAATATTATCATTATAGAAGCTTTTTCTTAAAGTATACAAACACATTGAAAATGATCAAATTCGGTCAAAACAGATATTTTTCTTATTTATTTTAATGAATTTGGGATCTTTTGGTTTCTAAAATATACTTTATTTTGTTTCTACGTTTCACAAAGGCCAGGTTACCATCAATTTTAGAAAATTAGAAGAACCGGAAGTTGGTGTTTGTGTGACCTACCAGAAGTTGCCATTTAAATTGTTTCAAATCTATCATGGCGAGTCTGATAACTCAAAATGTTATAAATGAATTTCTCTAAAACTTTTTGAGCGTGATATTTATATTATTTTCTTAGAGAATGTTCTAAAATATTTCTTATTGTTAGAATATTTTTTGTTATTTAAACAATGGTCTCATAAAGAATGTTACATTTCTTATAATGTTTACTCAATCAGCTCTAAAATGTTCAAAATTTGTACATTCTCTAGATAAATGCATCTACTTTGTTTTAGTAAGTAATACTTTTACTCTGACATAAGTTTATTACTTTTTTCCTCTAATTGATTTGAAGTTTTTCAAAAATATTGCTAAATTAGCACTTATAATTGAGATTTTTGTGAAATTCAGGTAATTTTTAAAATTTTTTTTATATATACTTAAAACTATTATTCATTCGTATTGAATTCTAAAAAAACATTTATAATTTTAAAATATGCTATTTTTTAAAAATTCGAACGTGTTCAGATACAATAAAAGGATAATGTTTTTAAAATGTCATTCTCTTATCATTTTTTGCCAAGAAATTGAATTTAAATATTTTTTTTCTTGTAATAATACCCTTAAAACAATTTTACATGTATGTTCTAATTCAAGTGACACTAAATTTAAAAAAAAATTATCCATTTATACACAATTTCAAAATTAAAGTTTCGAACGGTGCAAGTCACTTTTACTAATTTTACATCCGTTCAAAAACTCAACTACATTAATCAATGATTTAAATCTATATATATATACATATATACGTTTGAATAAAATTTTTATTTACAGTTTTCACAAACTTTGTTAAGTCACTGCATATTCAAAGCAATTACCGTCGAATTTCAAGGGCATTGTACGAAAACTTCGCAAATTAATTTAGAGCTCGTAAATCGAATCAATTCCATTTCCACCGAATAAAATCGAAGTTTTAAAAGACCCTTCTTTTACTGAAACCACAAAGAACGAAAAAGAATAAGCCTCATTACCTCTCCGACCTCCATTAAGTTCCAACAAAGAATTGTGCCTTATGGATAGAAGTTGCACTTCCACCAGAGTTGGATATAGGGAGGGTGGAGGCCACATTCTATTTGATTCTGCTACCACCCCTCCCAACCAAATCCAATCATCCTTTCTCAGGTAATGGAAATGCGATGTTGCCTGAATGTTACAGGGGCGCAACCACCGATGCGTGACGCGCCCTGGTCTCACACACCCCTCTGGAACACTCAATGTTTCAAATCAGTTGTCGAGTTTCAAGTAGCGATCTTTCACAAATCCTCCACCCCTACCCTCGATGGTGAAGGCCTAAGTTAATCTTTTCTTGGAGGCCTTGGATCAAAGTTTGATCACTATGTCCTCCCCCTCTTCAGGTTTAGACCCTCTCCGATTTGATACTCGAGAAGTGAAAAATGACCTCTCGTCGTTTTCCCTAAAAGTTCCCTTTTTTTCCCCTTCTGCTTACTTCTTGGTGACAATACTTTTCTCTTCCTAGTTCTTTATCAATCAAAGTTCTCGGGTTAAAAAAGGGTTTTCGGGGTTGCTTTAAGTGTGTAATTACTTCGTCGGAGAGGGGTGTGTGTGTCTGACGAAGAGTTCTCGAGAGAAAAAGGAATGAAACAAAAAGTGACACAACGATTTTTGGGTAGTAGTTATCGATTGGAGGGCAGGAAAACAAACTTACAGGGAAACTTAAAAGGCATACTTCTCGTAGTTAATTGAGAAGAAAATAAAGCTTTTAAATATCGATAAGGTAAGGATTAATTTTACCCTTAAGGTTTCTGAATTTAATTTTTTTAAGTTTGAAGAGGGGAAAGAATGCAGAAGAGAATCTAGAGCAGCTGGAAGTTTTTAAGGAATTGTTTTCTGCTCGTGGACTGTATCATGTTGCATCATGTTTATGGAAGTTTTAAAACTTTAAGCCCAATTAATTTTAATTAACATTTCATGTGAGAAGGGATAATAAATTAGCATGTCAAAAACTTAACTAAAATGAATTTTTTAACTGAACATTTTTTTTGCTTGTATATAAAGCTCATTCTCTTAGCGTTATTGAAATGATTGAACAAAATATTTCGCATCTAATTACACACACTACAGTTCCCATTCTGTTAATTGCAGTAAAACCTTTCTTTTATATTTTTCGGTGTTATTAAAAACTTTCATTGTTTGATACGTAACAAAAAAGGGATAAAGTTTAATAATCCTTTCAGAAAAGGATTATATGTTGCTTCATTTGAAAATTCACAATTATGTTACTTGATGCCTGAAAGATTATTCTTTCATAATGAGGGTCAAAAAGATGGATTTGCGTAGCGTTAATAAAGACTATAGGAATTCGGTATGGGCTAATAGACACTGAAATATAAGTTTATTCAGCATATTTAAGAATTAGATACGTTTAACATTATCAGTTAAATAATTCCTGGGAATATTTCAGAAGCTCCAGTTTACGTGGCATAATTTTTTGCATCTTTTGGTTTTGATAAAAAGAAACCCAAATCAATTAAAATGGAGATAAGCTTACGGACTTCAAGTCAATACTTGATTGTCAGAACACTTCCCCACACATCCACACATTGAGGATACTTGAATGCTACTGACAACGGATCACGTAATTTTGAGTGTCTAACGAAAAAGACGATACTTGAAAAGCCACCTTATTCCCTCTCGAAAACTCTATATCTCACCAACGTAAGGACCTTGAACCACGATATGGTTAACATGCATCAGCCCCCTCCCCTTTCTACACAGTGGGTCATCAGTTTCCCCAGAACTCAATCCATGACTCGACAATGCCGGCCACGAGTTCGAAACCATGACCACTTGGCTATAGCAATCGTAATCACTGCTTGGATAACTTGTGGATATCTATGTATAGACTAGTGATTCTTAGCCACTGTGTCTACGTACTTTTAGGTGCCTCTAAATTCTTGCAGCTTGACGCCAATTTTTCTTTAAATTATTAATTATACTCTAAGAAAAAATCCGGATACGAATCATTTGGCCGTTTTATGGAAATAAACCATCCATAAAATTATGTTTGACCATTTGACAACGCTAGAGGAGAGAGAGAGTTATTCATTACTTCCCAAACTTAGAAATAAAAAATTTGATTGTGTTCTTAATCCATTCGTGATAACGGATACACCAGTATATGCATTAAGTCTGAAGGAAGAGAGGAAGAAATATTTTCGTTCTGTATATAATATATATATATATATATATATATATATTATATATATATATATATATATATATATATATATATATATATGTATATATAATTGAGATTTAATTTCAAAAAACATTCGGAGAGAGAGAATAGTCAATATTCATTCATTTTGGATTAAAGTTAAAGGCGATTATCTCATTATAGCGAAAAAAAAAATTTAAAATATAATTACAATTGTCTACATTTTATTTGCATGAATTCGAATTTTCAGCATTAACAAATATGAAAATGAAAACTAGATCGAAACTTTTAAATGTAGATGACGAAATGACAGTGCTATTATCCTTTTTACGACCAAATATAAACGAAATTATCAAAATTCATCATGCTCAAATGTCACACTATATGTATGCTTATAATTAATTCGTAGTTAATTACTTTTTAAACATTTTGTTGTCTTTGTCGTACATATTATTTTATTTATTGGAAATCATTATCATGTACTACTTCACATAGTGTATTATAGATAAGAGAGTAAAACTCTTTTGAACTTATTTTATTGTTAGTGTGCCACCAAATTTTGACATTGCTAAAAGTGTACCGTAACAACAACAAGAAAAAGGTTGAGAATCACTGATCTAGACAAATGCATACATATGAAGTCAAATGAAATGTAAGCATAGCAATTAAAGAAAAAAAAATTTGAATACTACCATTTAAAATACATAAATTACGTCTATCTAAATTCGTGTAAGATGATTAGAGTTGCGTTGAATTGCTTTTAACTCACGCCTTGCTAGAAGCAACATAGCGCACACTATTATTACCTAAGAAACTCTTAATTTAAAATCTTATTTAAGTGATGAAGACGACGCGCAAGCTGGTAACTAACTTTCTCTTGTATTTTTACAACAAAGAATAACCATTATAGATAATTCCGTTTCGTGTGCACAGCATGCTTATTGCTCCAAAAAGTGGGTCTTAAGCGGAATTATGATTAAAAAAAAAAGGTAGTCGAGTGGCTACGGTCATGAACTGGGTGTAGTAGTTCGAATATGGTTCAATAAAGACTACCACATAAGGGAATTAAGGCAATTTGAATGAGTTGTGTGGCTCAAAGTAATCATATTGTCGTGGTGTGGAAGTCTGGAGAATGGAAAGCTAGCCCTCCTCGTCACTTGATCGAGATTCAGACTTACAAGGTCCGTCACCCATAGTCCTTGAGTTACTTTGAGTAGGAGGAGTAAGTTATATTAACGTCCCACTGCAAAGCTGTATGAAGGTAATTGGTGCCGAACCTCGTAAATCTGAACCATTGTCAAGTGACAAGGAAGACACCTCAACAGGTATGCTCCTCTCCTAACTTCCACATCACACCAACGGTAAGACATTTGATCCTCAACATGTTTAACGAGAAGTGGGCCCCTCTACATGGTGGGTCTTCAGCGGCACTAGGCTCGAATTCTGGACAAGCCAGTAAAGAGTTCGTGGTCTTGGTCACTAAGCCACCGTGGCCCCTCAAGTTATTTGAAGTGCGACGCTTCTAAACAATCAATCAATTAATCAGTAGAATCACTACTAATGGAGCAATTTGAGCTTATTAGCAACGAAGCTGGAGAGCCACTCACTACTAAATCAGTGCTTCTCAAACTTTCAATACTGGCGCCCCCTTTTCAATCACAATTTTTATCGCCCCCCCCTTATACATTAATAATGTACTGAATGCAATAATAATGCCCTTTTTTACGCTAAAGCAATAATCTTGATTATAAACCGTACAAATTCATGACATAAATATTAAATTTTGTATATCTAGCTTTTAAGCAAAAAAAAATTAAGTAATAGGATAATTATTATGTTATTTTTCCTTTCTCTAATTTTTAAATTGGAACATATTGCAAAATGCGGTGGCTGCTTACAAGACAAAATATAGATATCAGCTGTTTTTAAGAAAGAACTCAGTGGGTCAATTTCTAATCATATATAAGCATTCCTTTGAAAACTTTGCTCTGTAAGACAAGCCCATGGAAGTCGCTAATACTTATTAAACTTGTTCCTAATTTAGCATTAATTAATTAGTTATAAAATACTCTGTGCAGCACTGATACATTAAAAGTATACAGGCTGAAGTACCCGCTTTTTACACGAGTTCATTTATAAGAAAATAAAACATTGATATAATCGCTGAATTTTAAGAAGAGTAAAGCCAAGTGCGCGACAATGTTTACAAAAATGTAAAATGATTTTTTTAAATCATTGCTCAAATTATAATTAGCTTTAAACAAACTGTAATTTTAAGCCTCACAGAATTAGCATTTAGAATTGATGTTGAATAATGAACAATAATATAAAATTCCGATAAAAAATAATTGTATTATTTTTAATATTTAAGGGGACTTGGTACCCTAAAAATAACAAACCTATCGTTTTTTTTTATTTTCATTTAATCTTATTCCATGCATCTTTCGATTGACATATCGCTTGTGCATGTCGGAAAGTTAGAAGTTGAATAAAACTTCATTTGAAAACAAATTAGGCAATTCAGCCACACCCCCTTTTTAGAAAAAAAAACCAAAAAAAGCGTTATGATAAAAAAAAATCTATTTTATTAATAGAAATAATAACTATAAAAAAGAATGTGTAGTATTAAAAGCAGAATATTTCAGAGGCAATACAATAATGTAATTTTTCTTCCTTGTGAAATGTGTGCATGTAAAATTTTTAAATTAAGGCATTTTATATTAATAATTTTATAATTTCAGTTCTTATTCCTGATATATTTTTAATACAAATATAATACTTTAAGATTATAAGAAGAAAAACAGCTAAAATTTCTGTCGTGACAGAAAAAAAAATTTTTTTTAAGTTTTTTTTTAGTTTTCTTGTGCAATTAGTACTCTCTAAAAGTTGATCATTTATAAAAATGTGTTGGTTGAAAACATATGAAAATGCAATTATTTTAAAGAAAAACGTATAAGTAGTATCTTAAAGTGGTATTTTAAGTTTAATTAAGCTTATAATAATTATTTTTTTAGAATTATAAACTTTAAACTGGTTTTTCACAATTTGTGTTTTTCGAAACCTTAGTGCATTCAAAATGCTACTCCTTCGATAATTATTTACCAATCACTTCAATTTTTTTCCTGCGTGTTAAAAACAAAGCATGTAATAAAATTAGGGATCCGTTTTGCTATAAACTGAATGCTTTTTTTAAAAAAAAATAAAATGTAAGACATGCTGGCTTTTTCGTTGATTTTTAGCCTGTATATCTATATTTTATTTTTTTTTTCTCGAAAACGAATGAAGTTATTCTAAAATCGATCCCTAAAGTTGTTAAGAACATCCATAAAAATATTATAAAAAAATTTCAGGTCAAAAAATTAATTTTTACAAAAGAAGTAGTGTTTCCCACACTCCTCACTTAACTGTAACTGAGTGCGCGAGATTTTCCCGCTTTCCTACCCCAACTGAAACTTTTTGGAACCCGGTACCGGGACTTTCTGTAAACTGAAACGCAACGGACGGACGCAAGGTCTTGTTCGCATCAATCCGCAGCACCTTCAAGGGTGTAATTTTCATTTAACCGCATTATTACCTTTTAGTGTAAACTTTAACTGTAAAAATTTATTTTCTTGTAATATAAATTTAAGTACTATCTCCATCTCTGGCTATTATTCGGACTCAACAAACGGCATCAAGTAGGATTTTAAAATTTTCCCAATTTTCTTCAAAAAATTTAAATTTTTAAAATTGTGTGAATAATACACTGCTGGACAATTGCTAAGGACGGATCATAAATTGCTATGTAGCATAACCTTAAGCGAGACATGAGGCCTAGTAGGATAAAATATAGTTGCCACACTGTTCAGACATTAGAATAAAGAATATTTATTGTTCTGGAAAGTACAAAAGCTGTGAAAAATCTGAGAGAAAAAAAAATGTTCATTTGATCTGCGTACGGAGAAATGGAACAATGCATCTAAAAGTCAGCAGGCACCTTAAAGAAAGGTATCAGTACGGGATATGTCCACCGTGGAGTGTGATGCAACATTCCACACGTCGTACCATATTTTGCACAACATTATCCAGCAGCTGGTGTGGCAATTTATCCCATTCCTCTGTGAGTGCACGGATGAGGGTGTTCTTGTTTGTCGGAGGATAGTTTCGACCAGCAACTTGCCTCCCCAAAGCATCCCACACATTTTCAATGGGGTTTAGATCTGGAGAATACACTGGCCATACGAGACGTTGAATACCCTCGCTGTCTAGACAATCCTGAACAGCGAGTGTTCGATGACATGTTGCGTTGTCGTCCATAAAAACAAATTTATCACCGACAGCACCACGGAAAAGACGAACACGAGGAAATAGAACTTCATCAATGTGTCGTTGGCCCGTCATAGTCCCATTAGCAACCACATGTAGGCGCGTGCGGCCATTGATCATGATGCCGGCTCACACCATGATACTGCATGTCGGATATCGGTCCTTTTCCTGGATATTTTCTGGACGATAAGCAGTACCACTCTCGCGCCAGATCAGTTGGCGTCTACAATCCGATGACAGACTGAACCTACTCTCATCTGAGAATAGTACGCATGCCCAGTCCTGTTCAGTCCAATTGTGATGCTCACAAGACCATTGCAAACGGGCAGTACGGTGCTGTCTGGTCAATGGGACACACACAACAGGTCTGTGTGCGTATAGTCCTCCTCCCCTCAAACGTCTGGCAACAGTTTTTCGGGAGATCTGCTTTCCTGAGGCAGCAAGAAACTGATCTGCCACCTACTGAGCTGTGGTGCGCCTGTTCCTTTTTGCTGATAGGACGATATATCTGTCTTCTGCAGGCGTCGTACTTCTAACACGACCTCTCCCGTGCCGTCTACTACACATTCCAGTAGTTTTAAATGACTTCCACAGCCGTGAAACAACGCTGTGAGCGATGTCAAACGCCCTGGCAACATCTGTTATTTTTCGCCCTTCTTCGATCTTTTAAATAATTCGGCCACGCATAAAATCATCTATGTGATGTCGGGAAGACACGCCAAAAATTTTAAGTTCGTCTATTAAATCTTTCCTGTAAAACTTTGACTTGAAACAACAACTGTCCACACGCGTCAAAACCTTTAAAGCTCTTATGAACGCTATCACGTGATGAACAGACGTGGAAAAAAAATTTGCATACTCATACTTCTTCATACTAATATCCCGCACTTATTCTAATTTTCCACATTTTGCTTCCTTTCATTTTGTGGTTGCTATGGATGATAGGTTTATCCGTCCTTAGCAGTTGTCCAGCAGTGTATATGAAAATTTTCATCTGGTAACATTTTCTTGAATAGAAACATTGTATAAAATGTTAAAATATGATTTTTAAATACGTAAATAAAGAAGTTTGCTCAAAGGGTGCCAAGTCCCCTTAAAGTGAAAAGACTCTTCAACATGTTTTAAACCTGGAGCAGGCACGCACTCGATACTAATGGTCGAGCGGGGTTATCGTGTGAGTCACCTCAATCCTTTTTTTATAAATGTTTTTATAGTACACAATAAAAATCGTAATTCCAGTGAATAATTTAATTAAGAGAAAATATTTCACCTACTTTCAAGGACACAGAAAATATTTCGAAAAAAATGTTATCACACCGGGAACTCAGTCAAAACAAGTACCTTAAGATTGTAAGAAAAACGTTTATCACTCCCAAAAAAAGAGGGAGATATGTGACACATATATTTTAGTTCACACGTTAAGACTGTCAAACAGGAGGATAGTGTCAGAACCATTGGTAACAATTAAACAGTTTTGCCAGAATTACCGATTTCGTGCACTCTGTGCTCGGCGTGACAGCTCCGGATTAAAAGTGTATTTATTACAATATGGATGTTCAAAAAAAAATTAAGTAAAACGTTTTTCATTATGCTTTATACGTTTGGGAATAACTCATAGAAATAAATCTTGGCCAAGTAATCCTTCAAAGTGCTTTCTGTGCTTTTCCAAAAATCATAAAAATATTTTACAAGGAAAAAATCGCAGCAGAAAAAGTTTATTTACAACTTCCCTAAATGAAAAAACAAATACATAAGAGCAGGGACGTAACTAGCCATGCAAGTAAGTTCGAAGGTCAAACCGCAGCAAATACATTCTGCTGCCTACAGCTGATGACAATAATATAACAGCGATGAATTTTTTATCTTCCTAAAAAATTTTTCCATTATGGGTCTGGGTTTTGTTTTTTCTCATTTTGGTTTGAAAAGAAACCGTAATAAAAAAATCTCTCATCATGGGATTACAGCAAATCAAATAAAAGGTTTTTTTATTTGGTTACAGTATCAAAGATAGCTAAAATGAGGTTTTGAAGTAGAACCTTTCATTTTTTATGACGTAATATCGCAGATGATATATATAAATTATATCAGTGTAAATGTATTTTTTTTGGTATTTTGTTTTATTTCATTCCAGTAAATAATTTTTTATTCTTTTATTTTCGATATGCTTGCGCCCCTCTTGTACGTGCCCCACAGTTTGAGAAACACTGTACTAAAGGTTACTTGTGCGGTATGTAAATAAGCCAGTAACAATCTACGGATAAGAGTGATCACTTTTGTCTAGTACTATGTTACGAATCCATAGCTCACGGGTTTTAATCTCTGACCTTAGTGACCTTGACTAAAAAGAAAAACGCAAACCTTCTGATGTGTCGTGATGCCAACTACCCGCGAAATGAGCAATCAAAAGTCGTCAGACCACGTGATGCAGCAAAGTCGTCAGACTCCCTTTACGCAGCAACCAAAGTCGTCAGACTAACTTGACGCAACAAAGTCGTCAGACTCACCTATCGCAGCAAAAAGTCATCATACTCACTTGACGCAACAGTAACAATTCACACGCTCGCTATTACAGCAAATATCTCGTTCGTTCGCCTATCCACCGATTAACTGGTGGGAGAATTCTGTGGTGGTATCTAATTAAGTCAGTAACACAGCATCCGGACAGAAGTGATCACTTTCGTCTATTGGTATGTATGTGCTTACGAATTCATAGGTCACGGGTTCTAATCTTCGACACTACTTAAAGTGAATTGAAAGAATTGCATTGTACGGGTACACTTAGTTTTTTCGTGAATAAAGCCGTACCTTTTAATCTAAAAACAATAATAAAGAATTATTCAGATGCACTCTGAGGTGAGAATATCTATTATTCAAAATACAGAAAAGAGCTGATGTTATATAAAATTTCTTAAAAAAAAAAAAACTTTTTTTTTTAAAGCATGAAATATATTTTTAAACATTCATTGAAATTTCGTAATTTTGATCGAGGGAGAAGATATTCATTAAAACCATTTGCATCTCGCCACTTCTGTTCTACTTAAATTTGATTACCTAAGCTTTTCACAGATTTATGTCGAAATATTTATAGAAATAAACAGTTAGAACTTTTTCAAGGAAATTTTTGTGGCAGATTTCCATTTAAACATAGGCATCGCGAGCGCTCGAATTGGTTTCGGAAATGCTATACGTGGGAGAAGTTTTTTATCCTTTTTTTTATTATTTATTTTTACGCACTAAAAGTCAATTTAAAAATTTTGCTCCGTTGTCGATAGAAAATATCTATAATTTTGTTCACGAAATATATTGTCGACCACAATTCCATTTCTTTAAAAATATAAGTTAAAAAAGGCCCGTTTTAAAAATTTCTATTTGTTTTTCTGACTGGAAATAACACACACACAGCCGTTTAAGGGGATATTTATAAACACACTGATTTCTCAAAATAAATACTCGTAATTAAAAATAAAAATAGAAGATGCATTTAAAGACGGATGAAACTCTAAGGAAACTATTTTTTTTAACTAGCATTTCGTTAATGTCTTTTATATATTGAAAACTATCTTAGCACACTTCAAATGTGGAAAAAAGAAATTGATACCCTGCTCAAGCTCTATCGGTTTACCCTACTTTTACAAGAAAAATCGTTTCGGAAATTAGGCTTATCAATGCATCCCACAATGCAAAGCGACCACCAGGTGATGATTCCCGGCGGGCTCAGAAAATCGTTGACGACACACTTTGTATTTTCTGTGTCACAGAGTGCGCTTTCAAGCATCTGTTGCTTCTTCATTTACCGTCGAAACGACTAATCTAACGCATGAAAATACAAATGGATAATTTAAATTTATGAAGATCTATTTTTCTGTTTACATTTCGCTTCACTTGGCATCATATTTACAAGAATTTATAAGGGGAAAATTTCAAATGTTTTTTAAGAATTGTGCATTTTTAACCATCAAGGGCTACATTTTAGCTAGAAAAATATTACTTAGCCACTTTTTAAATTACTGCTTTCGCCAAAAATAAATTAGAACAGCAATAAATATATCTCATAATTCGTATATAGTAATATAAAACTCTTACAAGAATCAACAATGTTTCATCAACCAATTGATACATTAGAGTAATTTATATTTAGAAATTCAAGAATGAATGGAAATCTAATAAAATTATTAAGACTTGAATTCAGTTTCAAAAATTGTGTGCGTGTGTGTGCAACATATGTAAGGCTGTTTGCAAAACTTTGCAGATGGTGAAAAAAAATATCCATGCGTGTACCAACATAAAAACTTCATTCATCGCAATTTTGGCGCGAATTCTTCGCCAATTTCTTGGTCGGTGGATTAATATCAAAGTGTCAAGTCTAAATATGGAAGAACAGCTTCAATGAAAAAAAAGTTAGTTTTGAATCTTGCATTTTAAAAGTAAATGAAAACTGTTATTACTTACAGTCCTGTGAATGTGTTATGACATAATAATAGAGACTATCACATGGTAAAAGAGAATTAGATTTATTAAATCATTCATCAAATAATATCATTTTCTTATTCCAATCTTAACAGTTTGCAACACATCCGTTCCTATAGTTGAAAATTTACTCTGTAAACTTAAAACATCAAGTAAGAGTTTAAGTAATAAAGATGGATATAATGAATTTTTATTTGAACCACAGTCTCAACAAAGTTTTCTTTTATTTTTATCAACATATATATATATATATATATATATATATATATATATATATATATATATATATGTGTGTGTGTGTGTGTGTGTGTGTTCTATATCTTATTTCTTCAAACATTGTTAGAGCAAACTCCCTCATTAATAACACTCTGAACAAGTATTTTCAACATTTTTGTTCTTTTCTTATTATTTACCAAAAGCATTGTATATCATTCTAAAAATTAAATTTTACAGTTATGTATGACGATTCAAAAGTAATTCAGCGTATGTCTAACTCTTTTGAATAAAAAATATTTCTACTCTATGCTTTTAATTTTAATTTTGTAAACTACTGTGAATGTAGTAGATGTAATTATTTCAATATATATATTATTACATTACATTTTTGTTAATACATGTATGATCCACTTCTGTCTATACAAACATAATTAAAAGGTTCTGAAATCAAATATCTCATTAATAATGTTTTAGATTCTACTGAATTGTGCCTCTGAAGCAGAAGACTTAAGTATTTCAATTATATAGTGCCCCGCTCATAACCATTTAAAATAACTTCAAAACTGAAAGAATAAAAAAATAATACTAAAATAAATTTAAGACTTCTAAAAGCTTCAATTATGTGGGAATTTTTTCAAATTGTACTGCTACTTCTCTCTTTTGTGATCTACAAGATAAGAAATCTTTAAAAACGAGAAAAAAAATGATAATAAAATAATAATTCTTCATTCATTCTTATAAACCAACGACTAATTAGCTAAAAACAATATTTAAGAACATTTCATCAGAGAGTGTATTAAAATCACTCTTAATGTCACATGAGAGGTACTGGTTACTTCACTAGAAACAAACCACGGGAACAACAAAACACCCTGAAGAAGTTTACACACCGTACTCGCAAAGTTACGATTGGAACCCATTGTCACATGTGTTCACCTCCTCCTCTCTAAAAGCGGAAATTTAGTAATAACGCACCCCAAAACGTCACGAGTGATGAAGTGTCGGAGAACTCGATCCAGCCACGAAGGACCTGTCGAATCCGACCCTGTACCGTATCCGGCCTAAATCATTTTTATGTTCCTCGTGCTGCAGTATCACTTACGGTTGGAGACAACATGCAACACGGGCAAATATACGGTTATGGCCGTTTGCTCTGACAAACTGTTTTCGAGTTAAAAATCTAAATCCCTATGGAGGGGGTGTACGGACGCGTCATTTTAATGGTACTTTGTTTTCAAGAATTGTTCGTTTTCCTCCCCCTTTCAGGGAGTAAGGGTAGTTGAAAATGCGAAAGGTACGTGGCTGTCTCCAGCGGATTGCAATTGAGGTGGATGGTTCCTTAATATTGCAGTTGTCTGAAAACGGATTGAGGTTTTCCGCCTATATATATTGCGGAAAAGGAGATAGTGACCGTAAATAGAGGGGAAATAACGATTGTTGTGTGCATATACAGTGTCTTAAAAAATATTGGGATAAAATGAATTTTCAAATATTTGATTGGAGGAAAGGCCATATGTTTCATTCATCGAAAATAAGCCATTTCCTGCTTCACACACACACACATTACTTATAATTTTTGTTCTAGCACAACTCTAAACTTCTTATGTTTTGATAAAATATTAAAATTTTAGTACATTTCATAGATAAATGGATGCAGTTTAATTCAGTAGTACTTCGATTGAGATTACTTTTCTTATATCTAACTGCTTTAAAGAATTTTTTTTTAATTTCTAAAAGTTCGCTTATAATTGTGAGTGCTTAAAAATTTAGATAATTCATTTTAACCCCTTAACAGCCGAGGAAAATTTAGGAAATTCACCCTCCCCCTCTCCCAGTACCACTGTTTTTTTTTCTCACAGGCTCGCGCTGTTACACGGGGGGAAAGAAAATGCGTGTTTTTCCACCTAAAAATTGTTTACTTTCACTTTAAAAAAGAAGAAGAGAAAAAAAGGATAAAATAATAAAATGAAAAATATATATATAAAAATTAAATTTTTAGAGTTACAATTTAATAAAAAATAAATTATAACTTATCTGCTCTGTGATATATCCTGAAACATGGTTGAACATGTTAACCAGTATCGCATTCGATGCATTCGTACAAAAAATTAAAAAGCTCCTATTACACGTGGTAAGCGAAAATAATAACAAATGAAGAATAGAAATGAGCACACTCAAACGAAAAAACAAGAAAAACAGCTTAGCTATGAATTTCATCGTTCCCTTTCTAATTCCTTATCCACCTCTTCTCAGAAATAAGTAAATTCTTTAGAAGTATTTTCAATGCCATGTTATTCTATTCCAAAGTCTAGGACTAGTTTTAAACAGCACAGCACAATACAAAAAATTCTCCTTTGGAAGGACGAGTATACACGTCAGGGGCACTAAAGGCACCAGCTCAGCAGGATGCTTATACACGCCCGCGGCATTTTAGGGGTTAAATATCACTATTTAAATATTAATATTTACTGGTATTAATTCTTAATAAAACATTTGTAATATATCCGGCTGGGTGGCATGGTTGATTTGTCGATGGCTTTCTGCACCCATGGTGGCGGGCTCGAGCCCGGCATAAGTCGGTGCATTTTCATGATGTAGAAAATCGTCAGAGGCCCTCTCGCATGATTATACGGCATGTAAAAGACCCCTAGAGTATTTGTTTGTCTTGGATGCTCTCGGAAAAATTAAATCCTAGTACAGGTTCGCATCATCAGAACTGAGGTGCCTCCCTCTAGGAAGGAAACGGAGCGTCAAAATTACCTGCGGCGATTGGTATCCACGTATGTGGTGCCGCACTAAAAAGAGATACCTGCTTCAGGGAAATGTACTAGTAATGTACCAGCTTCTAGGACCTGCTGTACTAGGAAATGTACCTGCTTCAGGGAAATGTACTAGGTCTGCAATGGTTAATCACCAATTCACCGCCCATTAGAAATAAAAAAAAAAAACTTTTGTAATATTTTAGTATGCAATTTTTTAAAAAAAGTACTCTTAACGTGTTCGCATACCTAACAAGCCAACACAAATTATATGTGTAGAAAATGAAGAATATATTAAGCCTCCATATTTGCTTATAAGTATTCAATGAGGTTATATTCAGGTATAATTCAGATAAATTTTATGTAAGGCACACATCGTGTTTTGCTTTTTATCTTCAAATTTATAATGTTATTAGAAGTTTCTCAAATTTTTGTAGAGATATTGATAAAAGTTTTATAGTTATCATATTTTAGTATGTTTTCAAGTGCTTTTTTTATTTATTTATTTCGTGTTGAAATATCCCAAATATAATTATAGACTTTACTACAATGAAATAATGCATTGCAGAGGGGATTGGCATATACACCAAGAAATAGAGAAAGGACAGTGCTTCACACCATATGAACTGCTTCTTATTATATATCTTATCTCTTGAGGGGGTGTCTAAATTCCAAAAGAAAAACAAAAATGTTTTTATCAACTTCCTAAGGAGGGGAGTGACTCCACCGTAGGAATGAAAAAGAACCCTCCAAACGATAAACTGGCCGTCGAATCGCAAGAAGGTTAAAGAGATGCTGAAGCGGCATTCAGAAATCGGCACAGACCGCAAACGGTTTTCTTTCCAGTCCGTATCATCCCTCATTTCCTGGACCATCCCTCAAATCCAACCGGAAATGACGTCCCTATACCCTCCCTTTAGCATCCCCCCTTTCAGAAGTACTTCAAGTGTTCAATGTCTTTTTTTCATATATATGCTTACTTTTTTTTCTTTCCTTTTCTGAAATTCTGACAGATTTTAAAAAGAAAAAGAAGGAAGAATTTTCCTCTGATTCTTCTTATTTCTTCTTTTTAATTTTTCGGTAAAGAAAAGAGAAAATATTATCTTCTTTCATTCTCTTACAGTTTGAGATTGAAGTTGATGGAATTGATATAAATGTCACTCAAAGAGCGGAAGGTGCTATTGTTGGATTGAAGGGTTGTTGTTGCAGACATTTGATTTTTTTTTTTTTTGACATTTTTTTGTTTAAAAGAGTGAGGAATACTATACCAAAAAGAAACAAATTCTAATATTTTCCTTCCTGAATAAAAATTGGTGCGAGATATTTTTTTAATAAAAAAGAGCATGGAACAATGAATTATTTTTAAAATGATAAGATAAATTAGTAACTTTAATTTACATTCGATGGCAGAGGATTTTTGGTGCAAGCACTGTTAAAAAAAAAAAAAAAAAAAATGAATAAATAATTATCTGTATATATAAAAATCTTCTGTGCGCGTGTTTGTCACTAAACTCCTCCTAAACGGCTGGACCGATTTGGATGAAATTTTTTGTTTGGGTTCAAGTAAATTCGAGAATGGTTTAGATTCACAATTCAATCCGATATCGCGCAATTAGTTAAAAAGATATTAATTAAAAACATTCAAAAATACCACTCAACATTCACCTGCATTGTTGTAACAACGCTATTGTTATAAACAACTAATAAAAAAAAAATTTTAATCAATTTCTTCTTAGATCAACCAAGAAAAAATTTATTTTAGCTACTTTTTATTAAATAGTTGCAATTAATATAAATATTTATATACATATGACAGAATCACAACATTAAGTGGTAATTAATTTTTATCAATTATCATTAAAATATCGTATTGTCATCCAAAACAATCGTGTATATAAAATTTCCTTTCAACTGAATGTTTTAACACGTGAGAAAAAACCTTTTCAAATTTTGACATCAGTCGCCAAAAGAGTCGCTAAGTCGCCAACGTGGCTGTATTTGTAATTTTTTAAATAATTAGTTTTAATCAATTAATTTTTATTAATTATAATTAAATTATTGTATTGTCATCCAAAATAATCATGTGCGTTACATTTCAGCTCAATTAAGCGCTTTAAATTGCATTTTATTAACCATTGAAAATTCCACCAAGATAAATAAATAAATAAACAAATAAAATATGTATAGAGATCGTGAGCTAATAGTAGGAATTGAAAAAGACGTAAGTTGGCGTCGAAAATTGATTTTCAGGCAAATTGGCAAACCCCGGTCTTTATTGTTACGGAAATGATGAGGCGCGATTCACGCTTTTTAGCGTTTTTAATTTATATCTTTTCAAATAATCTTTATATATGTAATTATTCTGTGCGTGTGTATGTAACTGAACTCCTCCTAAACGGCTGGACCGATTTTGATGAAAGTTTTTGTCTGTTACAGTGGACTCGAGAATGGTTTAGATTTATAATTCGGTTTAGAAATGTTTATTTAATTAATTTTTTATTCATAAATTGTTGATCTTGGAATGTTTCACATTGGATCCGGCAGACTGCGCTACGATTGCAGTATCGAATATTCAAAAATCTTTTATTATAATTCAAGTTGGTCCCGACAATTGGTGCTGTGATCATTTCAGGAAAATATTTTGTCACTTCGTGTTATTATTTTGTTGAAATAAATCGTGTGTTAATTAAATTATTACATTCAGATGTAATTAGTGTTTGAAATTTTACTCAATTTTACTCAAAACGGTCCAGATTGTTAAAGCTTATTCATAAAAATTTGGAATTTTTGAATTTAAAATGTGTGTACATGCCGTCTGTCGGGTTTTCTAGTAAATGTATATAAACTTTTATAGAAAATTCGTACATTAGTTTTTAAAAATAATGCCGACTGAAAAATATATGTATTTCATCAAATTGCTATGACTCTGAATATTTTTTTTCGTCCCTTTTTCACAATTTAAAAAACTATAATGAATAGTTAATTATTTTCAATTTAAGAATGACCATAGTTACCATAAAATCCCAGCGTATAGCGTACACTGGCGTATAACGCTCACCTATGCTTTTGAGCTGCATTTTTTAATTTTAATATACATTCGCCGCATAGCGCACACCGCACTTTTTTCTGAGAAACTTGAAATGTATTCGTAATCAACACGCTCTCTTATGTTTTTAAATCATTTATTCGAACTATTATCTCAAGTTCTTGAAAAATAAATAGTATATTTCTAGAACTACGACTTTTTAAGTTGATAAGGTACATCAATTCTTTGAATAAACAGTATTTCGATATATGTAGAAGCCTAATTTTTTCTTATGCTCATCCTTTTTTTTTTTTTTTGTAATTTTAAAGCTGTCATTTTTATACCCGGCATATAACGCACACCCGTAAATTTCGATCTTATTATTAATGTTAAAAGTGTTAATGTTAATGTTCTTAAGTTTAATGTTAATGTTCGTGTTATACGCCGAATTTTACATTAATTAAAACACATAGTAAATGTATAATTATAATCTTGCATTGTGGGTAAACTGTAAAAAAAAAGTAGAAGAAGGTATAACATATACATGTTTAAGGATATCTTTGCTGTTTTAAAGGAATACGCTATAGAGTGGAAAAAAATGTCGGTAAATAAATACTACAGGACCATTACAGAATTTAGTAATTATTCACCAAGTACATAAAAATCTATAAAAAAAGATTCAAGGAGTATATCAACGTTTCTTTCCCTAAAGAATATTAATAAGAATATTGGTTTTAATCTGAGAAACATTTTTATGTGTTTTTAAATGTTTCTTCGTAAGTTTAAAAAGCTTAAAATTTATTGATTTATATTAAAAAGATGTATTTTACAAACAATTTTTTTTGTCTTTGTTACATTAACCCATTGATACGTAGCTGATGGGATAGAGCATGGGTGGCTAACCTTTTTGAGAAGAGTGCCACTATCTAATAAAAAAGAATTATGGTGTCACTTCCAACTTCTCTAAAATACAAAAAAATATGAAAATTTGAAAAAAATGTTATTTATAGGTTTATTATAGATTTTTTAAGCAAATATATAGCAAATTTTTAATGGAAGTTTATATATATACTATATATATATATATATATATATATATTATATATATATATATATATATATATATATATATATATATATATATATATATATATATATATATATATATATATATATATATATATGACAGGCCCAGGCCTGCTGGTAAAAATGAGGGCATCATCATCTTCACAATATTCCTTTATTACGCCTTCATCATATATAATCTAACATGGCGGACCTTTTGCCGCGCAACCGGGTGTTACCAAATACAACATCGCAGCGAGGAGACACCAGCCAAGTCCTTCCTAGTATGCGTTCGCCTTCGTCAGCGCTCGTTGCTCCTTTTAACAGGCTTGTTTACTCATAAATCCTTACGCGATGGTAAAGAGTTCGCTCTATTTTCATTTATTACTTCCCTTAATTTTGAACCTAAACTTTTCAAACCTGACATATATATATATATATATATATATATATATATATATATATATATATATATAAGAGGTGTACTTTTAAAAACAATATAATAAATAAGACAAAAGTACAAACTTAGGTTTCATTGTTAAAATTTTACAGGTCCAATAAGTTAGGATATGTATTGAATATAAATGAGTATCTTGAAACATTTAATTCTAAATTATCATTAAACAATTGGGGTAACATTTAAGACCTTGTAGAGAAATTATGAAAAATAATGCATGAAAAGATCGGCATTCTTTTAATCATCCTGAAAATCCTCAAACCTAGCAGTGATCGAATCCTGCAAAATGGATATTTTTTTAATCTACCATATATAATTCGGATCATTATTAACTTTGGCATTAATGTGAAATGTGTTAATATTTTTTCTCCAGAAACAAGATAAAAAATGGAAAAGATTGTTCCCAAATGAAGATATATGAGGGGATCGGAAAGATACAATGTTTCCCTTGTAATTTTAAATTTAAATTATTTAAATGTCTCATAGTACCGGAAAAAAAGCTATATCCCAAAGCCAAAAATCATTCTTGAGTAGTAAACACTCACTGGGCAGTGTGCATTGTTTTCTTCCAGATATTTTAAAACACTCTCACTCAAATTCCAATATCTTACGCGTACAAATCAATGATGGAGCGTTTTCTACATTAGAATTTTCTACTCTAATTTAATTGTGTTTAAAATAAATTTTAATGTTTTTATTTTGTCCGAGATAACCGCATTTCAATGAAACTGTAAAAAAATTGGAATTTATTATCTTTTCATTTTTTAAAAAATCTTTCAGTAAGTCTTCGCATGCCACTGTTAATATTCAGCTATATCACATTGTAACACACGTGCCACGGGTTGGACACCCCTGGAATAGTGGGTGAACGAGTGCTCATTAAAGCCGAAATATAAAGCAATACTAGGAGTACTGACAATGAACCTCATAATTTTGAATTTCGGTCAAGCGGTGAGGATAACACCTGATGCACAGCACCCTTCTTCTCCAAACAACTCCACAACTCCAACAGAAGGACTTTGAAGCACGACAGATTTAACGAGCAGGCGCCCCTTGTAGTGACGTGAGTCATTAAAATTACTTCCTAACTTAGCAGCTATAGGGAAAACACAGCTATTTGCCAAAAACAGATTTATTAATTAACTAATTAAAAATAGAATTTAAATACATTATTAATTATACTTGCATAATGTTCCTGATTTCGGATGACGTGGGAACAGGAACTGCATTATTAATTTCGTTTTCGTCTTCGGAATATGCATCTGACAATTTTTGAGCTTTGAACAAACTCCAAAATGTCTTTGTCTGGTTTATAATTATTTGGACTGTACACACATTATCATCACCTACTGCACAACGAATTCTCCCAAAAATACAATAGAACAGTCCAAATCCGTATCTTGTTCATTCCCAGAAGGAAAATCTTTTCGTGTTAAGCGATTTTCGTTTTGTGTTAGGAGAAACAAAAAAAAAAAAAATAACAGAAAACAATTTTTTAAGTTGATCCCTACTAAGGTCAACAAAGAAAAATTTTATTTTAGTTACTTTTAATTAAATAATTACAAGTAATATAAATACGTATATACATATGACAGAATCACAGTATTAAGTGACAAAATAGAAAACAATTTTCCATTTTCTTTTCTATACAGGGTGCTTGATTATTCTATTTTTGTTTTTAACTATTTATTCATTAATTAAATTTAATTATTCCAATAAAATAGTGTAGAAAAAAGAAATCACATTCTCGGGAATTAGGCTATCCCAGGTGGTATTCGAACCCACGACCTTTGAATTAGAAGTTCAACGCACTATGCATTGAGCTACAGGGAAACACCGAGCGAATTTCCTTTTTTATATATTAATACTATTAGTTTTGTTTGTTATTATTCATTCATTAATTATTCAAACATTAATGAATTAATATTTGGAGAAAAAACTGTATCAACATCAAGTGCCATCCACTACAAGTTTAAAAAAAAACGTATTTGAAATTCAGTGGATGAATAAAAAGTGTTTTATTAACGATTGAAAATTTGAACAAGATATATATATATATATATATATATATATATAGGGAGAGTTTGAACTAATAGTAAGAACTAAAAAATTCGTGAAAACACATAGTTTGTTAGGACCGATGTATTTTTTCGTGTTAATCGATATTTCGTCTTAAGCGTTTTCGCGTTAAAGGTATTTCACTGTATATTCTAATTCAAGTTAGCTAAATTTCAAGAACGTCATTCATTTACACGCTTTTTCAGAGAATCACGCTTCCTTCTGAACGTAGTCGGATACTTAAATGCACTTCCTTTTTTCATCAAAGAGAAATTAGCACCTACTCCAAGAAAGACAACAATGTCTGAATAACAATTTACGAGCAGGAGCATTCCTACCGACGCAAACAGAATCACTGTCTTTACTTCCTTCAAAGGAACATCGTAAATCGAGGTTAAATAACTGCATTCCGCTAAGTGCAGGGAGTCAATGTCATGTAACTATATTTTGCGCCAAAAAAAGAGATAAATGATGACGGTATTATTAGAATGAGACTTCGGAGTAATTCAGCGTTGATTTATACTGGAGATGATCGTTCACGATAGAGCAGCGTTTAACAGATTGGGAAGGCCTAGTCCCTAAAGGGAACGCGATTGGATGATTATTTTTTCTTATCCTCCTTTGTTGGTGTCAGTGCTGATGTCAGATGCAGTTTTATTTGGTGACGATTCTTCCTGAGATTGATAGAACGTATCAGACAGACATTTCAGCTATCTCTTATCGGAAGAATGCCTGTTCTCAAGGGTGGTCGTTTTCTGATTTTAAGGCCAAGATTCTAATGGTTCGGAAGTTTAGAGATAAAAATAATTCCAATTCGAAGTAAATTTACTGAAAAAATCCACTATTTTTTGTTTTTGTTTTGTTTGAATAAATAAGTTTATTTACTCAAATCCGGCTCATACAAATTAGAATTTTTTTTAAATAAATATACACCCATAACTATTTTTTTACACTATTTTGAAATAACAAGGTGCAAGAATTTAATGATATTTTTTAACATGATTTTTTTGTTCTAGCATGAATCTCGAAAAACTTGGGGATTCGTGCCCTTTGGATGAGGACAATTTGATCAAATTTATGGCAGTTTATGATAGTAAAGAGTGATCGAGTGGTAGAGTATTTCGCTTCCACACTGCAGGTCCTCGTTAAATTCCCGAGCTGACAAGGTCGATTCAGCCTTTCATCCCTACTGCAGTGGGTCGATAAATGAGTACCGAAAAAAGCTTGCTTGTGGACTTAAAACACTGGGGGTCTCACTTCAGACTGGCCACCTGATCGGAACATCTGCTCATGCACCTCAGCGCCCAATGGTCACGCATGCTGGGATGAGCACAGTAGGTTCTGGCCCTTATGGGATGTTGCGCCACTGAGTTTGTGTTTATGATAGTAAAAAAGCCGATAATGACGAAGTCGAATGTGAAGTTCAGGTGTTGACAGCTGATTTAAATTTGCTACAAGTATGCAACAGTATTTTCTTACTCATGATCCTGACATGGAGTGTTTATTGAATTTTAAAGTATTCACAAGTTTGTGTTGGATGATATCAAAAATTATATTAAGTAACTTATATTAAGTAAATTGTATTAAGTAAACAAATTTATGTAATTGTAAAAAAATAATTAAATGGAGTTAAAAAATAAAACAAAAAAAACCGCTCGTGCGACTTGAACCTTGGCCAGTCACGTGACAAACAGGTTCTCTACCAACTACGCCATTGCGTCGCTGGAAGTAATCAAAACTTAACTGTATAACAGCTAAGCATTAACTTCGAAGGCTATTTTCTTCGAATTAACTGGCCATTCGGCGGAATTGCATTGAGGGTGGAACACCCTATAGGAGTACTACTATTGCACAAAGTCTCGTCTCCAAATGAATTTCCTTAGTCGTGCCCTCCCCTTGTGAAATAGAAGCGCTTCTACTCGGACGACGAACTGAAGGACACTGCGAAGGACTGGGTTTTGTCACACCCACAGGAATTCCGGGAACGTGATTTTGCACAAGCGTTCAAACGAATATATTTTTTTAAATATTTAGTGTCACTTAGATTAGAATATACGTATAAAATTGTTTTAAGAATATTATTACAATAAAAAATTGTTTAAATGTGATATTTTGGCAAAAAATGTGTGAACATAGAATTATTTATTTTGAAAACATTTTCCTTTTATCAGAAATGCTTCTATAATATTAATATTTTGCCTATATATAGCACTGACCTCTTTGAACAGAGCCTGACCTAGAACTTTTGAAATCCATAACATAGAAGGGGATTTTTATCCGTATTTTAATACATCAAAATGAAAACACTTTTTAGGAAAACAACACCGATTATTATTTCAATTGGTAATCACTCTAAAAAAATATGAATTTTTAATAATCCTAATTCAGGATCTCTGAAGAAGTCTTGGCTATATATAATTATTATAGAAACATTTTACCTAAAATTAGAATGTTTTGAAAATAAATAATTTTATGTTCATTTATTGCCAAAATATCGCATTTAAATAATTTTTTATTGTAATAATATTCCTAAAACAACTTTATATGTGTGTCCTAATCTAAGACACTAAATATTAAAAAAATATTCCTCTGTAGACTTTTGAAAAATCCCGTTTCTGAGTGAGTGAATAAATATTAACGCACTGCTCAGCTACACAAGGGCTTTTGGCGACGAACCACGTAATTTTGAACCATGGTAAAGTGCCGATGACGACACCTGAGCTGGCACCCCCTGTCCTTACTACAACATCAACGGGAGGACGCTTGAGCTCTCGACAGATTTAACGTGCATCGCTGCCCTACACGGCGGGTCTTTAGTGGTATTGGACTCGAATTCGTGACAAGGCCTGCCACGATCCGATACCTTGACCACTAGGCTACCGTGGCCACATCATGTTTCTAAACGTACCTTAAGTGATATATTGTTTCATCCACAAAATAACTTTTGAATTAAAAATAAATAAATAAATACAAGTTTAGAATACGCTCAAAAGTATTTATGAAATTCGTGAAGAAAACACATATAAAAGGTGTAATTCTAAAAGTACATATCAATTTTTATTTTCAAATGTTTATAAATAAAGAAAAGAAAGATATTCCACATAAGTACGAAGTTGATTTAAATAATTTATTGTCTTGTGAATATAAAATAAGTCGTTCCCAGAGTAAAAATGCTGGTTACTTCAGTGTACCATATTTTTTTTATTAGAAAAGCCTCGGGGGTTGCTTCACAGACTCTTTTTAAAGGGTTGTTAGGACAAACAGAATATGCATTTCTCAAAATTGTATCTTTCTAAAGATCCCTTTTCAGTGGAAAAAGTATGGAGAGCTCTCTTAGTTCTTGTATTTGATTTGAGTAACATGGATAGTAATACAGATACTTTTGAAAATGTTTTCAATCATTTGGAAGAAATAGTTATATTACATAAGTTTTGAATATGTATATATATTTCTGAATGCTACGAAAATACTTTTTTGAATATATGCAACCTTTTATAGTTTTTTTCCCTTTTATCTTCGATTACTTTTTTCATTTTTAATAATAATTTTATTGCATTGAATCTGTCTAGACTATAAATAAAGGTAGAAAAATTTTGAACAGATAAATTTTAGTTTTTAAAATTAAAAAAAAAGTTCAACATAGTTTATATTTATAAAAAAAATATTTGTTTCACACATTCTTTTTTTTTTTTTTTTGTTTTTTGCAAATAATACAATAAGAAAATATATTTCTACAAATTTTGCTTTTAATTTTATCTTAGAGAGCATTCTAACTTATATTAACACATATTCAATGGCCGCTGTAGCCGTACGATTATGTTCGCAAAATCGAGACAGGCGTTGTTGAATCATGGGTTTGAAACTTAGCGCTACAGAAGAATCGCCGCGTAGAAAGGCTGATAATTGGCGAGACGTATAACTCTCGTTGTCGTGATGCCAGCTCAGATGTTATCACTTGAATCTTGTTCAAAATTAATTAAGATTTTTTTTTCAAAATTTCCAGTAATAATTGCTAGAAAAAAATTATTTTCGTGAAATATTAAACAAATATCTTTTTCATTAAAATATAAAAAAGGGGGGGGGAAACAATTTAGTATTCTTAAATTGTTTTTCGTTTGTAACATGTAATTATTTGATATATATATATATATATATATATATATATATATATATATATATATATATATATATATATATATATACAGTGTGTCTCAGGATTATTGGGGCAAACTTTAAGAGGAGGTAGAGGACTTCACAACAATGCTCCTCAAAGTTTCAATATCCACGATCCAATATTTAATAATAATTTGTATCGCACCCCCTCATACAGGTACAATAACAATGTATTGAATTCAATAAGACTAGACTTTGATGCTAAAACTACTACACAACTTTAACTTCTTAAGTACTAGCGGCGAATATAAATGTTTCGTTCAGGCAAAGCGCTAATTTTCTCGGGCGTACATATAAGTCTTTCCGAAGTACGATCTTTTCTGTGCACTGCTGACCATAAAATTATTCCAAAGGCTTTGGAATGCGATAAAAGGACCTTAGCAATGTTTGAGAAAGATTTACTTCTTTCACACGGATTATTTACTTCTTTATTCCTTTCCCCTCCCCCTAATACATCTCACACGCGCGTCTACATGGAAAAACGGTTGGAATTGGGAAACGAATCTCGTAACTTTTAATCGGATGTTAAGGGATTTATTATAAACCGTACAAATTATCAAGATAAGTGTTAAATTTTGTGTATAATTTTGTATATGATAATCCTGGAAATTATTAAACTTGTACTTAACTAAGCATTGCTAAATTAAGTATTGAATATATTTTATAACATTGATACATTTATAAGTGTAATATATCAGTGTAAATGTGTATTTTATTTTTTAATTACATTTTTTATTATGTTTTTAGAATGTACTTTTTTTTAGTAAATTAATAAGTTTTTAAATAATCTTTTGCTTTCAATTTTTCAATATGCTCGCGCCTCTCTCTTAGAGTTGTCACGCCCCACAGTTTGAGAAACGCTGCTTCACAAGGATTCATATTTACATAGCAACCCATGATCGGAAAAGTCATGAGAAAGTAGTATAACAGGGGCAAGGAACGAAGAGACACAAGACTGAGATAATCTAAAATATTTATTGGTCAAAGATATTACATAAGGCTGTGATGGTACTTCTTGAAGATGGATGAGTGTTATCCTTCACATTGGAAAACACAATGAACATTTCTCATAGATCCTCCTACAACAATAGCGATGGCTCGTTCGCTGGTACTCGGATCTTTCAAATGGTATCCAACACAATTTGTACCGTGCTGGGAGTTCGAGGGGCCCACTCTTCTTATGTCTATTACCTGGTAACGATCCATATTCCCATAAATTGAGATGGAAATTAATCAACTTCCGGAAATTCGGTGCATCTCTTCTGGGATTAACTTTCACGAAACAATCTTTCTGCTTTTCGTATATATCCTTCTGCAAATCCGTAAATCAGATGCATATTTGCCAGCTTGATGTTCGCAAAACGTACCGAAACGAAAATTAGATGAGACGGGTGCCAGCGAAATAAATCGCTTATACCCAAAATCGCGGAGAAAAGGATGAAAGAGAGACCAGTATCTGAAATCACTCCCCGGCAGGAGGAGGCTGGAGGAAGAAAACGGCCGAACGAGGACGAAACTAGAGTACGTCACGAGGGCGAGGAATGGAAGAGCGCAGGAAGGGGGGAGGGCTTAACAGCCCCAAAACGCGTTCGAGGAGCACCAAAAACGCAGTGGGAAGGAAACTGCTGCATTTTTTTTGTATGTTTGCAGCTAGAATGAAAATGAAAGAAGTCTGCAAGGGAAACTTACAGACGACACAGCAGGTGTAACGAAGCTGGAGCCAGCTTTAATACTGATCCCAGTTCTGATGAGAGGCAAATGCATTTGAATGTTGTGAAGTGTAGCAATTAAGTGTTTTTGTTGTAATTACGGCGGTTTCAAGGGCAAGCAAAACGTTCCATACTTCTCTGCGTACGATGACAGCTCAAATGACTGAGGTAATGCAGGTCTGTTTTCTCTAGTTCTCTTCAGAACAACGCCACCTAGCGCCAAACGAAGACGTTTCCGACCATGGGTTGCTATGCAAATCTGAATCATCGTGCTGTCCTCTACCTCCCATTAAAGTTTGTCCCAATAAATCTGGTATACCCTGTATATATTTTCTAAAAATCAATGTTTGTTTAAGCGTTGAATTGAATCTGAGTGAATGGAACATTTTCGTCATATTAAATAAAAATAAATTAAACTAATTTGTGGGAATAACTAATCAACGCCTACCTCTTCCAAAGGCCGAAATAGCTCAGTGATGATGATCATTAACTCTTGGTCTGTACATTATCTCTGTCAAATGATGGATTCGATCCCCGGTATCATCAAAAGCCTTCCATACAGAGGGGTTAAGGCAGTGTTTCTCAAACTGGGGGGCGCGCCCCCCTGGGGGGCGCGATAAACGTACAAGGGGGGCGCGAGCATATCGAAAATAAAAGATTAAAAAAAATTTATTTACTGGAATGAAGTAAAACAAAATACTTTCTGAGATAATAAAAAAAATACACATTTACACTGATATAATTTATATATCTGCGATATTACGTCATAAAAAATTATAACTACTTCTTTTCAAACCAAAATGAGAATAAACAAAACCCAGACCCATAATCGAACAAAAATTTTAGGAAGGTAAAAAATTCATCACTGTTATATATTTGTCATCAGATGTAGGCAGCCGAATGTAGCTGCTGCGGTTTGACCTTCGAACTCACTTGTACGGTTAGTTACGTCCCTGCTCTTATGTGTGTATTTGTTTTTTCATTTAGGGAAGTTGCAAATAAACTATTTCTGCTGCGATTTTTTCCTTGTAAAATATTTTTATGATTTTTGGAAAAGCACAGAGAACTCTTTGAAGGATTACTTGGCCAAGATTTATTTCTATGAGTTATTCCCAAACATATAAAAAAGCGTAATGAAAAAAAAACGTTTTACATAATTTTTTTGAACATCCATATTGTAATAAATACACTTTTATTCCGGAGCTGTCACGCCGAGCACAGAGTGCACGAAATCGGTAATTCTGGAAAAACTGTTTAATTGTTACCAATGGCTCTGACACACACTATCCTCCTGTTTGACAGTCTTAACGTGTGAACTAAAATATATTTGTCACATATCTCCCTCTTTTTTGGGAGTGACAAACGTTTTTTTACAATCTTAAGGTACTTGTTTTGACTGAGTTCCCGGTGTGATAACTTTTTTTCCGAAATATTTTCTGTGTTCTTGAAAGTAGGTGAGTATATTTTCTCTTAATTAAATTATTCACTGGAATTACGATTTTTATTGTGTACTATTGTGTGTTATTAAAAATAATTATAAAAAAAGAGATTGGGGTGGCTCAATAACTCCACTCGACCATTAGTATCGAGTGCGTGCCTGCTCCAGGTTTAAAACATGTTGAAGTCTTTTCACTTTAAATATTAAAAATAATACAATTATTCTTCATCGGAATTTTATATTATTGTTCATTCTTTAACATCAATTATAAATGCTAATTCTGTGAGGCTTATAATTACAATTCACTTAAAACTAATGAAAATTTGAGCATTCATTTTACGTTTTTGTAAACATTGTCGCGCACTTGGCTTTACTCTCCTTACATTTCAGCTACTATATCAATAATGTTTTATTGTCTTATAAATGAAATCGTGCAAATAGCGGTTATTTCAGCCGGTATACTTTTAATGTATCAGTGCTGCACAGAGTATTTTATAACTAATTAATTAAAGCTAAATTAGGAACAAGTTTAATAAGTATTAGCGACTTCCATGGGCTTGTCTTACAGAGCAAATTTTTCAAAGGAATGCTTATATATATGATTAGAAATTGATCCACTGAGTTCTTTCTAAAAAAAGCTGATATCTATATTTTGCCTTCTAAGCAGCCACTGCATTTTGCAATATATTTCAATTTAAAAATTAGAGAAAGGAAAAATAACATAATAACTATCCTACTACTTAATATTTTTTTGCTTAAAAGCAACATATACGAAATTTAATACTTATGTCATGAATTTGTACGGTATATAATTAATATTATTGCTTTAGCGTAAAAAAAGTGCATTATTATTGCATTCAGTACATTATTAATATATAAGGGGGGCGCGATAAAAATTGTGATTGATAAGGGGGGCGCCAGTTTTGAAAGTTTGAGAAGCACTGGGTTAAGGTATCCGACTACGTTCGGAACCATGAGTTTAAAAAATCGCATAAATGGATATTTTTCATGATATTTAGTGTCACTCAGATTAGAATACATGCAAAAAATTGTTTTAAGGAGATTTTGACAAAAAAATTTTATTTAAAAATAATATTTTGGCAAAAAATTAACTTAAAATAATCTTTTTTTCCAAATGTTCTACTTTTGTGAAAAATGCTTCTATTTTAATAATATTTTGCCTGTATATAGCTCAGACGTCTCTACAGAGGCTCAACTGGAATTTTTGAAAAACTCACATTATTTTCAGAGTTACAGCCCATTGAAATAATTATCGGCGTTTTTTTTCTTAAAATTGTCCCCCTCTGTTGTCGTAAAATATGAATAAACCCACTTCTAAGTTATGTATTACAAAATTTCTAGTTGAGCCTCTGTAGAAAGGTCTGATCTATACACAGGCAAAATATTATTATAATAGAACCATTTTTCACAAAAGGAGAACATTTGGAAGAAAGATTATTCTGAGTTAATTTTTTGCCATAATATATTATATTTAAATAATTTTTTTTCAAAATGTCCTTAAAACAATTTTATGCATATATTCTAATCTAAGAGACACTAAATATCATGAAAATTATCAATTAATGCGCTTTTGAAAATCACGGTTCCGAACGTAGTCGGATACCTTATACACGTTAGGTATGTTAGGCTCAAAGTCCTCTCGTTACGTGATGTGGTACTTTATAGCAGTGATCGGCAACATCCGGTTCATCGATCAAATGGTGCCTAAAAATCGCCACCTAAAGAACATTAAACTATTGCCATTTTATTTAAAGTGGTGCATTTCTCTCAGATTTGCGCAACTTTCCACGGAAATCATTTTATATTCCAAGTTAAATCACTTTTATTCATTTTTGGTGTAACTATATTTAATTCTGAAGGCATATTTAAGTGCAACTAAATTAAAATTGCTAAATCTCTCAAAATAATTTAAAATATAAACAATCAGCGTGTCCCACCCTCGTCGGGCCGCGGTAAAATTATCAAACGTTGACCGGTCCGCAGCAATAAAAAGGTTGCGCAGCCCTGCTTTAAAGAGTGGCATCCCAGCTCTCAGTTCATCCATCATCTAACCAAGGTTCAATATTATGAAGCCTATCACCAATATCTTTCTTATTGCCTTAAGACTGTCTTCAGCTAACGTTAAAGAATAGGACCCAAATTCGGAATATTTTTTCATATATAAAAGTACTGAAACATTAATATTATATATATATATATATATATATATATATATATATATATATATATATATATTCTGGCTTCACTATTCTGTAGAGAATCATTTATTTTATCATACTACTCACTTTTATCCAAGTTGACGCAATTTTCATTTATAAAATGTGTTTCGCATTTTTCTCCTATACTGTAATACTAAATGAGCGATATCCCTTTACATGTTAAAAGAAAAAATTAATTATTTGTGAAATATTTTGAAATTTTAAAAAACACTATATTATAAACAAATGTATGAGTTATAATGCTATAAATTTGTATAAAAATTGAGGTATTTTTCTTGTTAGAAAATGTGTTCCTCGTTAAATTCATGTTCACGGACATACGGTGAAAATTGCCTTAAATTACGATTTTAATAAAAAATGAATCGTTCATTCATTCTAATTCTTAAATTCTTTTTAATTCTAACAATGAATCATTCATTATAAATTCATGATTTCTTATATCATTTCAACTCACGTGGTAGGCAATATTAAACATTAGAATAATATGTAATCTAAATTACGTGAGTTATTCATTGAAGATTTATCATTTCTCTTTTTTTTCTTTAACATCCTGCTTGAAAGGTAAATTTCCAGTTTTGTTCACACCTTTGTCAAAGGAGAAAAAAATTGTGCCAATTTGAGCCTACAGCTAATTTCTTTTTGTATTGAACGTCTATCTAGACATTTTCGTATGGATTTCAAGATATTCGTGTTCAACACGTTAAATTCTTTCAGGATTGAGTACTTTCACCTAAGAAGCAGCTTAATTGTTTTGCCCAGTATTACTTATTAATGCCACATTACAGCGACATGAGTTGTATAGGAGATGGACCTCTTAATTTTGAGCCACGGTCACGTGCCGAATATAAAATCTGAACTAGCAATCTCCAAGCTTCCCCACCAGTCCAATATGTGAGTACTTTCAGCCTCAATACTTTAATCGTCCTCAGTATTTTGTGGCACCAGGTTTTAAAAGAAACTATACCGACCAAGACGGCCTCCGTAACCGTTCTTTTATCGTTGTCACCCTTAGTTTGGAAATTACTGGTCTAGAATCTTTAGAATGTTCTACAACCTCTGACAATAAAGTTCGGTGAATAGTCCTGTAACAATAACGCAAATGAAATGTTAATGAAAGTTACCTTAGTGTTACCACCTCCCACAACTACGTACCGCTGAGATTCTGATATACATGTTCTGGAAGCTTTGCAAGGAGTCATCATTTTGGATGCAGTTCAAAAACCTCGTCACGTTTCATTGGATGTCAGGAATATCGTCAAATATCATTCATTTCAAAGCGAGTTTGAGTTGTGGGAATAGGAAGAAGTCTGAAGGATTGAGATATGGCGAGTATGGAGGATGTTCAACTTGCTCCGCCCCTTTTTTTTTCTCGGAACAGTTTCGCAATGTTGGCTGTATGAGGATGAGCATTGTCGTGAACAAAAAACCATGACCATTTTGTGCGTACTGGGGTCGTACCTTGCGTAGAAGTTTCATAAAACGGGTCAAAACTTCAGTGTACCTTACAGCATTCATCGTCGTTCCCTCAGGTAGAAATTCTTTGTGTGCAATGTCCTGCCTATCAAAAAAGGTGACACTCACTTTCTCAATGTTTTCGTCACTGTTGGAGATCACCAGCCTTCCATTAAGGTGCTTGTCAGAAACACACTGTCCCAGCTTTCTCAAAAACGGGTGAACTACTCGTGTACACATTTCATGGACATAGTTTGATCTTCATAAACACGTACCTGCATCGCATAAGTTTCTGTTGGCGTCATTCCAAGCTTAAAACAAAACATTTTTTGTTCGTTCATTTTCCTGTTCTCAGTTAAGAATCAACGCACTAAACAAACAATGTGTAAAACAAGTCTTACATGGAACACAAACGACGCTCAACCGAGCAACGGTGGGAGCAGATGGTCAATACCTGCCGCTACGTATGTGCTGCGCTTTGTTTTGCCAGTGTTGCCAGATCGACCGTTCTGAACATCTCCCTCACAAGACACTCACCGAACTCTATTGTCAGAGGTTGCATAACCATTTTCAAAATGCTAGTAATAGTTTGCATGTTTCTACTTCATTAACTGATGTACTATTTGTTTTAACAGTTTATTACTGCTGTAATATAAATGGTTTATTCACTAATGTAATATTAACTGTTGTACTTTCATTGCTTATCAAGGGAACCCTCTACGATACTTTTCTTTCTTCACATTCCCTAACATAAACAAATGTATAAAAATCTCACTCAGTATTCCAAGCGCCAAATTTGTTACTCAAACGTGATGTAACACATACCCGCATCATCTTATATATATCTACATCGGAAAAACCAGGTCTATTTTTACCTTTTCTAAAAGGGTTGTGACGACGAGTGCCTTCGCTATTTCAGTCCAGATTTTCACTTTTTTCTCCTCCGAATTTAGGGTCCTTTTTTTTCTTCCCTGAACTAGTACTAAAGTACAACCATCTAGGTGAGGATAGCTCGCATGTGAATTCACATACAGTTCGTCTACTTCCTGGAAAATACTTAGGATCATGGAAGAGCACGTACGGAGCCAGTGGTGATGTGGTGACAGAACCTAACTTGATCAGGGGTGCAACCACTTCGACCACCCCTTGTTTCAATCCCCTCCACCCCCTCTCCGTTCGGAAAGGTTCGATGGCCTGAGGTGGTATGGTTGAATAAATATTTCAAAGCTTGCGCTGCTCTTTAAAATGAGCAGACGATTTTTTTTTCACTTCGATTTCTCCGGCACTTTCGAATAAAAAAAATAAGGGGTTGAGAAGAGGGGAAAAAATCACATACGATGGAATGTTTTCGGTCAAAATAGATGTTAGAGGTGTGCGTGTGTGTGAGGCAAATGCTAAGAAAGTCGGAGTTTATTTTATTTAAATATTTTTGAGGCGTGTTTTGGGGATGAGCTGAAATGATGTTAGATGCTAGATGTCTTGAAGGCATAGAAAGTATGTTTCAAAAGAATGTTAGAGGAGTCATAGGAAGATATTTATCAGCTTAAGACAAAATATTTTCTTCTCCTGTTCTTGAATTTCGTAATCAAATATTCCCTATTTTGAATTCCTTAAAACAAGATTCTTTTCTTCAAGTCATTCTGTGACTTATTTTCTAAGATAGGTATTCTGACTAGGTATTTCCTAAGATTGATTTTTATTACATAGAAATAAGAAAGAATTTTAAAGAAAGGGTTACGATTAAAAACCTTTTATCCCAGTTTATGTGCATTTCTTACAGAAAAATTTTAAAATGTAGCAGCTTTTTAACTTTGATTGACAAAAATAATGCCTTTATAAAATTTATATTGTCTTTCAAAATAATCTCCAGTATTTACAGCTCACTGCCAACAACACGAAAAATATACGAGGATTGGGGCATAAGTCATGGTAACTTTTTTTTCTTAAAGATATGTGAACGGATCACAAACGTATGTGTCGAGTGGAAGTTCTGCAGGCATAGTGTGTATGCAGAACAACAGATGGATCTGTGATAGCTGGTAGTAGCACAGCGACAGCTGTGAAATCAGCGAAATAGTGAGTGTCGTGTGAGATGGAAGTAACTCGTATTGAACAGCGAGCTTACATCAAAATAGCCACTCTCCGTACGAGAAATTCGCCCTGTGACTTTGATCTCATTCCCAAGATTAAGGAACCAATACGTGGTAGGTGGTTTGCAACACGAGTGCACATTGCTAATGCTGCGCGCCAACAAGTGACTCGATTCACCCATGGTGTTGAAAATGCTGAACTGATGTTTTTCAGCGGCTCCAACATTGTTGGCAGAGTGTAGTGAGAGTGGCAGGGGACTACATTAAGGGTCATTAGGCCCACGATTGCCATGTCAACTTTATGTGTACTGTTTTGTCATTTTTTTTGCACCGTGAATGCCATATTTCCCTGTTTACTACCTTAATAAATTAGTGTATCACAATATCTCAGTGCTATTCATTGTCCACAAACATAGTTAACGCCTTGTCTTTTCGTCTCTATATGTCACCTTTTCCAACCGGAATGGTATCTTTAAGAAAAAAATAGTTGCCATGACTTTATCTTACGTCATCCACTGAAGCAACACTAATGTTATTAGCGACGGACTTCGAAATTTTCAGCCATGTTCAAGTAATAAGGACGACATCTCAGATGTCAAATCATCTCGAAACTTCGCCATCAGTAGGATTTTGAGCTACGACAGATATAATGGTCATCAGTCCCTCTACAAGGCAAGTCTTTTCTCGCACAAGGACTTGAACTCGTGACTCGAATACGCTGGCCACTAGTTTGTGACGACAGCCACTCATTCTAAATTCACTACAGCAGTGCTTCTCAAACTTTTAATACTTGTGACCCAATATTCAATCACAATTTTCTCTCTCATCGTGCCCCCTCCATACAATACAATATATTGAATTCGATAATACGATACTTCGAGGCTAAATCTACAATACAACTTCAACCTCGCCACCGCCAGTGTATATAAGCGTCTTTCTCAGCCAATGCGTAAATTTCCCCTGCGTACATATACGTCTTTTCGAAATACGATATTTTCTGTTCACTGCTATTCATAAAAATTATTCCGAAGGCCTTGGAATGTAATAAATGGACAATGTGAGTGATTGCGAATGATTCACTTATTTCAGAGGTTTTCTTTATTTATCCCCCCCTACCATACATCACATATGCTCGCCTACATGGAAAAAGGTGGCATTTGGAAGCGAATCGCAACACATTTGATTGGCATTTAAGATATTAATAATAAACTGTACAGATTATCAAGATAAATTGTTGATTTTTGTATATAGTTTTATATATAATAAGCCCACGGGGTCACTGGTAATTATTAAACTTGTGCTTAACTTAGTATAGTTAAATTAATTATAAAATACATTGTGCAGTACTGATGCATTTATAAGTGTATTATATCAGTGTAAATGTGTATTTTATTTTTCTCTGTGTCGAAATGTATTCTGTTTGCTTATGCTAAGTAAAGTAATAATTTTTTTAAATAATATTTTGTTTTCGACTTTTCAATAGGCTCGCGCCTCCCTCCTAGGGCTTTTACGCCCCCTAAGAGGGCGCGCCCCACAGCTTGAGAAGCACTGCACTATAGAGTATCTCTTAGAACGCCGTTATGTAACTGGAAAAAGCACTGCACTATAGAGTATCTCTTAGAACGCCGTTATGTAACTGGAAAAAGCACTGCACTATAGAGTATCTCTTAGAACGCCGTTACGTAACTGGAAAAAGCACTGCACTATAGAGTATCTCTTAGAACGCCGTTACGTAACTGGAAAAAGCACTGCACTATAGAGTATCTCTTAGAACGCCGTTACGTAACTGGAAAAAGCACTGCACTATAGAGTATCTCTTAGAACGCCGTTACGTAACTGGAAAAAGCACTGCACTATAGAGTATCTCTTAGAACGCCGTTACGTAACTGGAAAAAGCACTGCACTATAGAGTATCTCTTAGAACGCCGTTATGTAACTGGAAAAAGCACTGCACTATAGAGTATCTCTTAGAACGCCGTTACGTAACTGGAAAAAGCACTGCACTATAGAGTATCTCTTAGAACGCCGTTACGTAACTGGAAAAAGCACTGCACTATAGAGTATCTCTTAGAACGCCGTTACGTAACTGGAAAAAGCACTGCACTATAGAGTATCTCTTAGAACGCCGTTACGTAACTGGAAAAAGCACTGCACTATGTATCTCTTAGAACGCCGTTACGTAAATGGAAAAAGTTATGTAACTGGAAAAAGCACTGCACTATAGAGTATCTCTTAGAACGCCGTTACGTAACTGGAAAAAGCACTGCACTATAGAGTATCTCTTAGAACGCCGTTACGTAACTGGAAAAAGCACTGCACTATAGAGTATCTCTTAGAACGCCGTTATGTAACTGGAAAAAGCACTGCACTATAGAGTATCTCTTAGAACGCCGTTACGTAACTGGAAAAAGCACTGCACTATAGAGTATCTCTTAGAACGCCGTTACGTAACTGGAAAAAGCACTGCACTATAGAGTATCTCTTAGAACGCCGTTATGTAACTGGAAAAAGCACTGCACTATAGAGTATCTCTTAGAACGCCGTTATGTAACTGGAAAAAGCACTGCACTATAGAGTATCTCTTAGAACGCCGTTATGTAACTGGAAAAAGCACTGCACTATAGAGTATCTCTTAGAACGCCGTTATGTAACTGGAAAAGAAAAGCAAGTTCTTAAAATATTTCATTCTTAGAACATTTGCTTAAAAAACTCCAGAGAGGAAAGGATGGTATGTATGAAGAAGTGTAAAATTGAGAAAACAGAAAATGCTAATTTTATAGGTGAGCTACTCACATTTTTTTTTTTTTTTTTTCTTAAAGAAATATCGTTATCAGACTTAACTGGAAAAAAAAAAAAATAGTTCATTGCACTATATTTACAAAGTATTCTATAGTTTTTTTGCTTAATATCGACTTGTTATACATAAATGATATAGATATTTGGAAGTTTAAAAAAATTGTCGCAGTTTTTTTATTTAAATATATTTCATATATTTCATATTTCAATTTATACTTTTACTATTTTCCTAGCCTTCTGCACCCAAGGTTGCAGGTTTGAACCCAGCCCAAATCGGTGGATTTTTATCATACAGAAAATCGACAGCGGCCATGTCGTATGATTATACGGCATGTAAAAAGATCCTAGAGAGTCTGTTTCGCTTAGGTACTCTCGAAAAAATTAAATCCTAATACAGGTTCGCATTGACAGAGCCCTGGCGCCTGGATGTCAAAATTACCTGCATTGATTGGTATCCGCCTATTTGGTGCCTCACTAAAAAAGAACGTTTCAAAATGGAAAATCCGCAGCCCATTAGAATTTTTTAAAAAATAAAAACTTTTACTAACGGGCTCGTTTGTTTGCTTATTTTTGTTTTTCTCCGCTTCTTTTTTTTACAAAATTCATAAAGTATTATGCACTGGGAAGGTTGACGCTTTAAAACTTGCCGTTACGTCTTAAGACGGGACAGTTGTCCTATACGCTGGATTTCATATTGTGTATCGATTTTCTTTTTCACTACAACAGTGCTTCTCAAACTTTCAATACTGGCGCCCCTTTTTCGATCAAAAATGCCCACTGCACATTAATAATGTATGAATGCAATTAGAACGCCGTTATGTAAATGGATCTTAAAAAAGCACAAATTGCAACATAAGTATTAAAAATTTTGTATACTACTTTTAAACAAAATAAATAAATAAATAAAAAATAGGATAATTATTATGTTATTTTTCCTTTCTCTGAAAATTGAACATATTACAAAATGCGATAGCTGCTTAAAAGACAAAATATACATATTTAAATATAGAAAAAGAACTCAGAGGGTCAATTTCTAATAATAAGCATTCCTTATAAAAACATTTGCTTTCCAAAAAGCTCATGGACGTCATTAATATATTAAACTTGTTCTTAATTTAGTGTAAATTGTTATAAAATACAGAAAATGCTAATTTTATAGGTGAGGTGCCTCACATTTTTTTTTTAAGAAAAGAAATATCAGATCTGACTTTAAGCAAAAAACTACAGTTTATTGAAGACATGTTTTTACAAATCGTTCTATATTATTTAGTTTTTTTTTTATCACGAATTGTTATACATAAATGATATAGATATTTGGAAGTTTAAAAAATTGTATCAGGTTCCTTTTTTTTTCGATTTTCGGGAACAAAACAAGTAAAAACTAATTTTGAATAAATAATTAGCATTAATATTTAATCATTACTAACAAATACTTATACGTACTATTTTACTATTTTCAAGGGGCTAGCCTTCTGTGCCCAAGGATTGCAGGTTTGAAGAGCCCAAATCGGTGTATTTTTTTAATATTTACAGAAAATCATGACCCAAGCAGGCGCGCACTCGGTACGGTCGTCACCCCAATCCTTTTTTTTTATGATTATACGGCATGATTCCAGTGAAAAGATCCTAGAGAGTCTGTTTCGACTTTTAATTTTTTCTTTGGTAATAAATAAAAGTTTTGCCAGAATTAACAGGTTCGCGACTATTGATTCATGAGTTACTGCTAAAAAATTGTGTGAAACGTTTTTCGGCGCCTGGATGTCAAATATTTATACCTGCATTGATTGGTCCTTCGCTTGTGTGCGTGTGTATGTGCCTCACAAATAAAAAACTCTTTTGTTTTGAAAAAAGCGCAATAGAGCGGCAAGGGGGTCATAACTAACTGTACCAATCTTAGAAGGTCCATTACAGCTATAAATTTTTAAAAAATAAAACTTTGATATTTTTATGTTCCTTTTTGATTCTGGGTTTTTTTTCGTTTGTTTGTTTATTTTTGTTTTTCTCCGCTGCTTTTTTTACAAAATTCATATTTTTTGTCCAGTATTATGTATCAAAAATGGGAAGTTTTTATTTTTGGGTTAATACGCCTATAAAATTGTTCAATTGTCTGTATTATTTTGTTTTAAGACGGGACTAGTTGTTTTATACGCTTTTATTTCATATTGTGTATCGATTTTCTTTTTCACTACAAGGTTTCATATACATGTTCAAATAGAGTTAAAATTCAGATTTTGAGTTTTCTTAAATTTTATTTTGAAGATTAAGCATCTATACAGTGTGTATCAAAAAGTCAAGTTAAAATAAATTTTGTTTTAAGAACTTTTATTTTAAAAAATTGTTTTAACACTCTGTGTTTCAATTTACTTCATGAAAAAAAATTCTTTAGTAAATATTCTTCTTCCAGGATTTTCGTATTTTGAAAGTTAAATCTATTTTTAAACAAAAAACTTTAGTAAGATATTATTTCGATCTCACATATTTTCAGTCAGGTGAATTTAAATTATATTATCTTTAATAGAATAATTAGCTCAAATAATTGCTTATAAGTATTAATTTAACAGATAATGGATATAGCTTTTAAAATCAAAAATAATAAATTTCTCTCCAAACTTCTATAATTTGTTTACTTTTTAGCTTAAGAAGAAAACTAATGACATGTATAATGATTTCGTATTCATAGATATAGATTTCTAATTAATTCTTATTTAACATTAATTTTTCTGCTGAATTTTAAATAGCTAACTTGATTTTATTTAAATTTTAATCAATATATTACACCCAAATATCAAAAAATACAGTTGGAGCCCAATATAACAAATTTTCGGATTTGTTTAGTTTTCTTTTTTATCTTTTATACGATTAAAAGGAATATTATTACGAATTTTGTGTAAATAGTATAAATAATTTGTATTTGGGTGTTTAATGCATTTATATTACTCTATGCTATATTTATTTCATGTTAAAACTGTACTTTTCACAAGCAATGCCGCCCCTTACGTCATAATGGCGATTCAATGAGAACTTGGCGAAATCTTGGCGGCAGAGCCAAGTTGGCATCATTTTTGGTGACCAAGTTGGTGGCCAATTTGGCGTTATTGGCGACCATGTTGGCGAGTTCGGAACCCTCTGGATTCTTCTAGAAAGTAGTGGATCTCTCCATGAACGTATCGCTCGATGACACGAGCGGTTATATTTCTGAAAGTTTCTGCCGCGCCTATAAATAGGAGTGCCAGCCGTAACCAGTCAGTCTGATTTGAATCAGCAAAGAGTGAGAATTGTTTTGACTAGCTCGGCTATACTTGTGAATAATCTTTTACAAACGTGTATTTTTAAACACTAACAATTGTGTTTGAGTGCTTTTGAAGGTGTTAAGACCTTCGGAGATTTACTCTGTGAATATTGCTGCTGAATCCTGTATTTAAAGGATTGGATTTTTGATAATAAATTCGCATTGCTCTTAAACAACTATTTATTTTCTTTGTGATTGTTTTGCATAAAATCCACAAACCCGGATCTACGTAACAATATTTAAAGAATAATAAACCCTGAATCAACGAATTATTTTAATAACCAAAAAAATATTTTTGTTATTAATGTGTATTTTTAAAAAATCGATTTCTTTTCCCATGACAGCCTTTTTGTCCGAAATAGAACACGCAATATAAAAAAAAATTGAGTCAATTCCTACTTAGGTCAACAAAGAGTGAGTGAGTGAATATTAACGTCACCCTGTTCAGCTACACGAGGGCTTTTGGCGACGGAACTCGTAATTTTGAACCATAGTCAAGTGACAAGGACGACACCTGAGCTGGCATCCCCTCTCCTGACTGCCCCACCACACCAACATGAGAACGTTTGAGCTCTCGGCAAATTTAACGTGCATCGCACCCCTACACGGCGGATCTTTAGGGGTTCTGAGCTCGAACTCGTGACATGCCAGCCAAGATCCGATACCTTGACCACTAGGTCAACAAAGAAACATTTTTGTTTTGTTACTTTTTATTAAATAGTCATAATATTTATATAAGTATGTATATACATGACGGAATCATACTATTAATTGACAAGACAGAAAGCAATTTTCCTTTCTATACATGGGGTTGGACTATTTTTGTTTGTTTGTTACTATTTATTAATAAATTAAATTTAATTATTCTAATAAAATAGTATAGTAAAAAAGAACTCAGATACTCAGAAATTAGGCCATTGCAGATGGGGTTCGAACCCACGACTTTTGGATCGGAAGTTCAACGCGCTATCAATTGCGCTACAGGGGTACAACGAACGTTTTCCCTTTCTATATATGCTGCTGGACTGTTATTTTTTTACTATTTACTTCATTTTTTTAGTTTAATTAATGAATTAATATTTGAAAAAACTTTATTAACATCAAGTTTCATCCAATACAAGTTTATAAAATAGTATTTGAACTTGAATGGATGAATAGAAATTATTTTATTAACGATTGAAAATTTGAATGAGATATACATATACATATATATAAGGAGAAAGTGAACTAAACGTAGGAACTGAAAAAGACTTTTTTTTGTAAATAGAAATTTCAACAGGAAAGGGTGCAGTTCATTATTAGACTTTACTAATATAGATGAGTCATGAATGAGAACTATTTCGTGAATTTTGAACAGGACAGAAAATTCGTTTCACTCCACAACGAAATTGATATTTTAAGAGATTTTACCATTTTTTCTCTTTCTTGAGAGAAGTGAATTTTATGATATGTGCAATTTTACAGAAAATTTTTTTTGAAAGTTCGTGAAGCATGGTAAATTGTCGGAAATGAATAATTAGCTATTTTTATGCAGAAATTGATACTAAAACCCCTATCAAAATTGTTTAATTTTCTAATGCTTTACATTGTTTAGAACCTGTGAAAATATACCTTATGCGGCTGGATGTAAAGGACGCTGAATATTTTTCTTTGCATAAAGTTGAAAAGAGGTCTTCCTAGTCAGAAATAACAAAGATTGCCAAACATTCATTAGTCTATATTGTAAAATGTCCAATTAACTGGGGCATAATAATGAATTAACAATATTTTTAGCTGTTGAATAAATAAATGAGTAATTTCTAACTGAGGTTATTTTTTGTGTGAATGCTTATTGTAAACTTTCCAATGGGTAAGTGTAAAAAATTTGTATTTTTTTGGACCCCGATGTTACGAATAACTCCGATTTAACGAACAAAATGTTCAGTCACATTGAATTCCTTAAATCGGGGTCCGACAGTATATGTATTTCAAAGTTGGAAGTAATTTTTCAATGTTATGCATGTTTCCATAATATTTTTTCCTTATTTTGTGAGAAAGTCATCTTCTAATCTGCACAATAATGCATAATAGTTTTATTTTTACTAACAGTATAATTTTGATACATGCATAACATTGTTTTCTTATGACCTTTCTCATTGAATCAAGGTGTGGCTGCGGTAGCCTATCGGTCAAGGTATCGGATCGTGGCTGACTTGTCGCGAGTTCGAGCCCAGAACCACTAAAGACTCTCCGTGTAGGGCAGTGATGCACGTTAAATCTGTTGAGAGCTCAAACGTCCTCCCGTTGGTGTGGTGTGGTAGTTAGGAAAGGGGTAGCCAGCTCAGGTGTCGTCCTCGACACTTGACCATCGCTCAAAATGACGAGGTCCGTCGCCAAAAGCCATCTTGTAGCTGAACAGTGCGACGTTAATATTCACTCACTCACTCATGGAATCCAGGTGGCTACAATAGCCTAGTTATCATACTCATGAACTTGTGGTTGGCGTGTCCCGAGTTCGAACCCTATTGTCACTGAAGACCCACCTGGAAGAGGGGCTGATGCACGTTAAACCTGTCGTGGTTCAAAGTCCCGTGGTGAGCTGTGGTATTTTTGATAGAGTGCCAGCTCAAGTTTCGTTCTCATCTCTTGAATATAGTTTAAATTTATGAGCTGAGTTGCCAATAGCCATTGAATTACTTAATAGGACAACGTAAGTAAGAGAACTCATTCAATATCTACATTTACTTTTGCAATTCTTTTGACTTTTTTTTCCCACATTGAATTCAAATTTGATATTTTTCTATAGAAATGGATCAAAAATTAACAAAATTACGTTTGTAGATGGCCCCCTTAAGTATGTGCATCCTCATCCTATTGTGATGCGGCTGGTGAAAACAGTTACCCCGGCAACCTGTTGTCAGGGATGCAGAATAGGAAGAGCAACAAGGGGATTACATTTTCTCTATTTTCTCTTCTTCTCTCCGGGAAAGAAAGATTTCTCCTTTTTTTTTTCTTCCACCTTCTTTCTTTATTTGAAATACGGAGATATCAGCAAAGGTTTTGAAAAGTACTGGTACTTATGCATCGTGTTTTTGAAGAGCTGCAAAAAAGAAGTGTTGAATCGGAACAATTGCAGGATGTATTTTTTTTTATTTATTTATATATTTATATTTATCTTTATTTTTTTCCTCCAAACTTAAAACATAACCTTTATCTTTTTTTCTCGCTCTCCGTATTTGAAAAGTAGTAGAGGAGCTTGTACTAGGCAGAGACACGTATGCTGCGCTTCACAGTTCGTGGATTTAAGAATGTCGACATGGAAAACGAATTTGGGTCGAAAACTATTGCCGGGAATTCTGCTTTCTGTTGTGTCGCTTAAAAAGTTTTGGGGGGAATATTTTTCGATGTTAAGTATCACCATGAAAAAAGACATGAATAAATAATAACATTTTAAAAAATTGGGACGCGTGAAAATATTTTAAAAAAAAAGGAATTCCGAGGGATTTTTTTTTAAATTAATAAAACAAAACCGAAATAAATTTAATGACATCGATAAACAATTTATTTTTTGATTTATTAATTTAAAATGTTCTCTCACTATATAAAAAAGTTTTTTGTGATGTAATTTAATAAATTTATCTATTTATCTAAAAAACAAGAACAATAATAAAAGTGTATTTAAAGGGAAAAAATGATGAGGAGCATTGTTTTTAACGAAGTGCTAAAATGAAATACAATATAAAATGCGGGGATGAAGACCTGAAATTTTTTACAGTACATAATAGTTTACAACATAATACATGCAAATTACAGTTTTATAATTTGAGCAATGAGTATAACAGTTTTATAATTTTTACAATGGGGGTTGGTCCACCGAATGGTGGGTTGATAGGAGATGTATCCCCCCCGTCAGTGTTAAAGAAAATTTTTAATTTTTAAAAACATTTTAAGTATGATTTATATATATATTTATAAACTACTTAGCTCACGAAACTGCCAGACTTTCTCTCTCTATCTCTATCTCTCTCTCGTTCATTCTGTTCTTTTTTTTTTTTCTTTTATAAAGCGCCTTTGTACTGTTTTTTCCTTTAAATTTTTTTAGTTCATGAGATTCATGCTTGATGTATATACAGTGGCGCACACAAGGGGGGGGGTTCCCTGGGTCTTAGTCCCCCCCTTAGCCTTTGATTTTAGTTTTGATTGATTATAATCCTATGTACATAATACGTAAAATTTAATTCAGTATTTGTTATTAATAATTAACTTTATTTATTAATGCTAATAATTTATTCAACGATTAATTTTTCACTGTTTTTAGTTCCCGAAAATCGACAAAATTAAAAGAATATGTTGGGCGGCATATTGAAGCATGATACGAAAATGGTGGACTTCGACCCTAGACCCCCGCCCCTTGAAAAAAATTTGTGTGCGTCACTGTGTGTATATATATATTCTTTACTTTTATAAAGGGTGTTTTTATAGAGGTATAGAACTTTAAATTGCAATAAAACAACGATGTATTATTCGATTGACATGAATTTTTTTTATTCGAAAGATAATCTTGTGGCATTACATTTTAAATATGATTTCTGGCATAGGACTGCCACGGCTGGCTCGGATGTAGTCCAATCTGACGTCCACTTTTCGATGATTTTTTCTAACATTTGTGGCCGTATATCGGCAATAACACGGCGAATGTTGTCTTCCAAATGGTCAAGCGTTTGTGGTTTATCCGCATAGACGAAAGACTTTAGATAGCCCCACAGAAAATAGTCTAGCGGTGTTAAATCACAAGATCTTGGAGGCCAATTTACAGGTCCAAAACGTGAAATTAGGCGGTCACCCAACGTGTCTTTCAATAAATCGATTGTGGCACGAGCTGTGTGACATGTTGGGCCGTCTTGTTGGAACCACAGCTCTTGGACATCATGATTGTTCAATTCAGGAATGAAAATGTTAGTAATCATGGCTCTATACCGATCACCATTGACTGTAACGTTGTGGCCTTCATCGTTTTTGAAGAAGTACGGACCAATGACTCCACCAGCCCATAAAGCGCACCAAACAGTCAGTTTTTCTGGATGTAACGGTGTTTCGACATACACTTGTGGATCAGCTTCATTCCAAATGCGGCAGTTTTGTTTGTTGACGTAGCCATTCAACCAGAAGTGTGCTTCATCGCTAAACAAAATTCGCTTATGAAAATCGGGAACAACGGCAATCTCGTTTTAGGCTCATTCGACGAATCTACGCCTTGCTTGATGATCGTATTGATGAATTGCCAAACCAAACTGAAAATAAATCACTTGACAGCTGTTAAATCGTTCGCCATCTATGCATCTATTCAAGTTCCAATACATTCTTTTAAAACTTGTAGTGGATGACACTTGATGTTAATAGAGTTTTTTCAAATATTAACTCATTTATTAAATTTTAATTTTTAATTTATGCCGCTTTATTTCTGTGAAAGTTGAACTGGTTGCAACAGATGACGCCAGTGCGTTTTCCTAACGAAGTAGGAATTGACTTTAAAAAATAAAAAAAATTGTAATACTTGTTAGTATGTAAAAAACGTTATAAAACATACATTGGATCATTGAGGTCCTCAAAAAATGTTTTTCAATTAATTCAAACCATTAATTTATATACTTAAGAATCTATTTTGGAGAGTAGAATGTTTGATGCACTAAAGTGAGTGAGTGTTTATCGTCGTCGCACTGTATAGCAACACGAAAACTGTAAGTAACAGAACTCGTAATTCTGAGCTTCGATCAAATGACAACACTTGAGCTGGCACCTCACTATCTTAATTTCCACATCGGGCCAACATGAGGACTTTGTTTCACGACAGATTTAACGTGCATTTGTCTCTACACAGTGGTTTTTCAATTGCAACAGGACTCCGACGTGTGACTGGGCAATACTGTCCACGAACTCGTGACCACAGTGGCGTACACAGGAGGGAGGGGTCTTCGGGTCCTGCCCCCCAAAGCCCTTAATTTTTTCCGATTGAATATAATTCTATGTATATAGAACATAAAATATAATTAAGTATCTGTTATTCATAATTAATTAATTAATTTTTTACTGTTTTTTTGTTCCCGAAAATCAATAAAATCGAACGGAGCCAAATACGAGAATGGTGGACTTTCTCGACCTTGGACCCCCTCCCCTAAAAAATTCCTGTGTGCGCTACTGCATGACCATAACCCCTTGATGCATTTAAGAGCTCTATAAAAACTCATTTAATTTAATAAAAGGTTCATGTAACTAGAGACATATGCACATTTTAAAGAAAAACATATTACTTATGTATATAAAAAAAATATTTCAAAGAGTAAAAATATAGAGTACTACTTTCGCATCAGGTATAAAAAATTTTCAGAATCATAATACACAGGATCACTCAATTTAAAAGGAAGATGCTGTTAGATGCTTTTTAAAAACGCATCTATATCTCTTTTTAGGAAACACTTTACGACTGAAAGTGAAAAAACAACTACTTATATATATTTAATGGATTTATAAAATCCGTTGCACACATAGTAACAGTAACAACCATCAATTAATATCAAGTATATTAATCGAATTGGAATTACTCATTATTTAAATAAATTCAAACATGCAAAATTTCATTTACTTCCAATCTTAACATTTAACCTTCAAACGATACGAAGTATTTACTAAAATCTCCCTTACACCTTTTCATACATCTTCGAATCTGTTTCCAGCTGACCATCCCCCCATGCGTGCATGAGTGACCAAGACAATCGAAGGGATATTCCTCTTATCACCGTAGAACGCGTTCCATATTAATAATCCCATTACACATGGGCGCGGCTTGTACGTGAGACCCATGCTTAGAATGTCCAGCCCTCTATTCCTATAGGCAGCCCCGATCCGTTTGTAACAGCACAATTAGGCAATACTTAACGAAAGTTACTTACTTAAACAGCTTCAATTATGCGTTCGATTTTTGTTTTCCTTTTTTTACCGCGTGGGCTCAGAACGACTCGTGCCTTCAGGAATGTTAACAAGGCTTGGAAGTTGACTTAATTGGTTAAGTGATGAGGTGATTATGAAATTGTTGAATTGTTATTTGGTCGATGAATTGTATAATTATATGCTTGGTTAGCGATGGTTGAGTAGCGTAAGGTATATTTTTGATAAAAATTGTGGCGAATGAATTTTAATTTTAATCACTCGTAGTCAGTGGCGTAGTTAGCTATCTAAAGACCCTGCTGCTAAAAAATGAGGGTCCTATCTTGGTTGAGCTTTATTAAGTAAAAATATATGAACATTTTAAATATACAAAGCTACAATTTTTGTTTACTATCTTCTCTTTCTTGGGATTGTTTGGACTAAAACGCCTCATTGGGTTTCTTTTATTTATTTTTTTATCGCTAATTTCAGTTCTATAATTTATGCAATACATTTCGCATGTCCTTATTGACGTTAAAAAGAAGGAGAAATGTAATGCTACGCTACAAAACGTCATTGGGAAATCTCTGGCTATTTATTTGGGAATATCGAACTCATCTCCACCAGAGGCCTTACAGCTACAAAATGGTCCGCAGAGAGAGACATGGAATAATACAAAAAATATATATTTACAAGAAAACGGAATAAGACTGTAAAATATTGAAATAGGAAATTAGCTTACTATGTACCATATTATTATTGTAGCCGCGGTAGCCGAGTGGTATAGGTATCGGATTGT